>JANFOE010001476.1:0-354080 GCA_025667525.1 Glebionis coronaria | reverse complement strand
CAAGTGGTATCAGAGCTTGTTGAGAAACTTTGATCTAATGAACACAAGAACCCTATATCGCCAAAAACCCTAATTTTCAAGAAACCCTAAAAACATCATGTCTACCCCAGAAGTAAACTCCTCCTCCTCCTCAACCCCCAACATCAAGATTCCCATGCTAGACCCAAACAATTTTGAGCTGTGGAAGTTTAACTTTGAACAGTATCTTCAAATCCATGACTACACCCTATGGGAAATTATTGAATATGGAAACACATTCAATAAAGCTCAAAAGATTGCAGCTGCCATCTTACAAAGAAAAAATGTTCAAGGCTCTACTGAAGAGGATCGAAAAGAAAAACCTGAAGATGGTAGAGCTGTCTCATCTGAGGACATAGAAAAGATAAGGAATGACATGAAAACCCTAAGCATTCTCAAACTCTCTTTGGGACAAGAAAATCAACACAAATATAGAAGCTATGAGTCTGCAAAAGATCTTTGGGCAGCCCTTGAAGTTGCTTATGGTGGTAATGCTGATACTGTTCAAGAGAAAAAGAAGCAACTCTTGCATGAGTATGCTGTTTTCAAAGCTCAACCCAATGAAAATCTAAGTGGAGTGAGAAGCAAACTTCTTGACATCACAAGCAAGTTGTCCTTTATGGGAACAGTGCTTGGTGATGTTGATTCCTATATTTGATGTTGATTCACCCACACTTCCATTCCTTGTAGAGGAAGGCTAACTGCTTGTTGGCTGGGAGCTGTATGAGCGGTAACGTCCACGTACGGCTCCGTGAGAAGGGCGGTGGACAGAAATGGCCTTGTTTGTGACACCCTAGAATCGAGGTCATTAACGATACCCTAAATTACGCTAATTTTTGAAATTTTTGATAAATTTTAATTTCTATAATTATAAGTATTTTGGTTAGAGCCGATGTTCGAGGTTATAATTTTTACGTTTGACGTTTTTAAGAAGGACGATGACGATTACGATCCCGAGGGATGCCCAATTTCATATAATTTTTGACGATTTATCGATAATGTAATTTTTCGAGAATTTTATTTACGGTTCGTGTTAAGTTGAGTCGGGTGAGTTTTATAGCCTTCCAAGTACATTTAAAGTATCCCAAAAATAATTTGGAGCATTCGGGAAGATTTCCGACTCCCGTAAAATTTTCAAAATTGACAAATGAGTCAAACCCGCAAAGTTTT
Source organism: Glebionis coronaria (assembly GCA_025667525.1). NCBI lineage: Eukaryota > Viridiplantae > Streptophyta > Magnoliopsida > Asterales > Asteraceae > Glebionis > Glebionis coronaria. The sequence continues at coordinate 352,892 of JANFOE010001476.1, read as the reverse complement.
GAGGTCGTTTTCTATTTAAGGACAAAAGAAGCCAAAAATTGCATTTAGGTCCCTCCTAACCCATCAAAAGGGCCAAAATGACTAAACACACAAACACATACAAAACATTTCACAAAAATCAAACACCCACTCCCTCTCTTCTCTCTCAAACCCACGGCACACCCCAAACCCATCAAAAATCCACCAAAAATCTTTTCCACTTGATTTTTCAAAAATCTAAGGTTAGACCACACTTAGTTTGGTCATTCCCCACATATTCATGTGCTCAAATCCAACATGCATTGATAAAAAAAATTTTCAAGATTTTTCCATATGATCCAAATTCGTTTTTGAGGCTTAAAGAGCTAGTGCATGTTGATAATTTAGTGTTATGGAAGTATAAACACCATGAAAACCCACCAAAATTAATTTGGTTGTGGTGATTGGGTCACCCAAACCCCACGGCAAAGGGGGTGTTTGGGGAGCCATGGTGGTTGTTGATTTTGCATGTTATATTTGTGTTTGGTTTGTTGTTTTAGGATGATTCATGTAGGTCTTATTACTTGCATGTTCATTTTCTTTGATTCTTGATATTGAGATTGGTTGATCAATAGGGGTAGGATGGAAGTTTGATGTTAGGATATGTTTGGGAAGGCTTAGGATGATGTTTAGTGTTGGTTAGAAGTCTTGGAATCGAGTCTAAGCATGTTTTTGGTATAGTCATTTTTAGGCAGAAACATTTGGTCCATTTTATAAAAATTATTTTGTTTCCAGGTCTTGAAAGCTAAATGTAGTGATAGAGGGTTTTTCTAGCTTTAATTTGGTATAAGGTAGAGCCCGTGACTCAAAACGAGCTAAAAGTTATGACATTTTAAAGATCGGGTACCGGGAGACGAGGACTTTCATAATCCGAATTTGTGCAAAGTTTTAGTCAAATCCCGAGAGTCACAAGTATAATTTGGTAAATGGTCAAGGGTCAAAATTTGGTCCCTAACCTGTACAAATGGGTCTATATGTTGACTTATGAGTCAAGGAAGTCAAAGGTATTTTTCATATAGGTCAAAGTGGTAAAAATTGGTCGAAGCGCAATTTCAGCCCGTAAAATGTAGTCGTGGAAATGAGTTGCGTAACGGGTCGTAAAAGTAAAAACTATTATTGGGCTTAAAAACATGTTATCTACAGGTCATATAGGATTTTTGGAAATTTTGTCAAATTTTATAAGCATGGTTTAATAAGGTAAAACAGCCCGTACTTTAGTCAAGTACCGGCGAGAACGTGTAAAAATGGACAACGTAGGTTATAAGAATGAATGGTATAAAATGAATGATACTTGTTGTTTTTGTTTTTGGCGTGAGTTATATTTGTCTTAAGTGACTTGTATATATGTATTTTATACAGTACCGTAAGTATTTAAATGAGATTACTCATTACGCGTTATTTGTGATAGGTGTCGATTTACCCGGGCATCCGTAACATCGTCAGTGATCACTCCTCGAACTACCGACTACTTAATATCTAAGGTGTGAATTTATAGCCTCGCTTATATTATTTCAAATTGTTTTACCCGCGAGGGAAATGCATGCTAGTTTTTAAAAAGGAACGTATATCATGAATGATTGTTAGACCCGAAAGTTGCCTTAGAAATTGTGTTGAGTACCAAAGTTGCAAAAGTCCCTAAATTCATGAACTATTAACTATTGTCTTGCCCTCGAGTAGGGGGAAATAGCCGCTTATGCAATTTGTAGTACTACGGGGTTAACGACCCAATGCTAGCCGAGAAGCTGTACTTATAGTAAGTTCTGCGGTAGATTATTTTGTATGAGAAATAAGGTATAATTGCAACTGATGCCTTTAGAAGGGGCACTGGTTTCATCTGAATCATGCCGGTATATTTACGCGGGTGATTGAGTTAACGGATTAGTGTCATGAGCTTAAACACAATTGTCAGTATCCTGATTATAGTTTGTTTGATCGACAAGACTATAAATGATCACGAATGGTTTTTATTATATATACGTTCAAATGGATTGAAAAACCTATGAATTCCACTCAACGTTTTCGTTGACCAAATTTTTGGCATGTGTTTCAGGTAACCGCTGAGCAGTAGGATGGAGCATGCATGGGATGGATGTTGTGTGTACGGCTTGGTGTCCGCTTGTTTTTCCCTCCTTTTCTACTTAAACACTTTTTATGTTTAATGGCATGTGGTTGTAAACTGAAGTTTTTGGGTTGAGATTCATGGGGACCGAAAACGCTAAACTCTGTGCACTATTTGGGGTTGGAAAAACTGTGGGCATGTATTATCTAAAAATTTTAAATTTCAAGTTTTAAGTCGACGTCTTTTTAGCGTCGTTTGATATATCTTGTGTGCAATGAATACTGTGTAGCACCCAAAGTTGTAGTTCCGCTGCGCATACCAAATGTGGGGGTGTTACAGATTGGTAATCAGAGCCACGAGTTATAGAGAACTAGGTCGTTTTTGAAAATCCTAAACTATAACTTTTGGTGTCGTAAGAAAGGGTCCAAGCACACACAACTATCCTGCATGGCTCCGGTAAGATTTATTGTTGTATTTATGGCATTTGACGTATACTTTTGAGTAAAGTATATATGTGGGTAATTATTATATAAGTATGGGATTTACTATATGTAGACGCTAAATTTTACGTGAAATATCCGACATCGTAATTTTCATATTAATCATGCATGAGCATCATATTATTACATTTCGGGCATATGTACCACCTTTGCATTGCATTTGCATGCATATATTTATAATTATTGTATAATTACTTATGTACCCTCCGAAATTCGCTGTTATTGCAGGAATGGCCGAGGTACCGCCCAACGATAACGGAAACGATTACGTCGTAGGTCACGAAGGGGGACCGTTTCCTCCGAACCCGCCGGACAATAATAATGGATGGATCGCTCCAGAAGACGAAATAGGGCCGGAAAACGACAATGGCGAAAGTGAGGTGGATAATTTCAGCATGAGTAGTGACGACAATGAGGATTCCGAAGAAGAGCCCGAGGAGCTATTGGATGATGGCATTCCCGAGGATGCCGTAGGCCAGACCGAACCCGATTTGTTTCAATCCCCGAGTTCGCCGAAGGGTTATGAGGTACCACCGACCGGTCGTTATGAGCAGCAACCTTTTGATCGCCCGATGGACAATAGTAATGGGAACAGTGGAGAGTCATCCAAGTCGCCATCGATTCATGAGAATATTGCAAGGGTCTATTTTCTGAGACCGAGTCACTACTGGGATCCCGCAGGTCGTTTGGGGAGGATGGAAAGGTTAATGTATGAGCGGTTTGTAGTTGAGACTAGGGTGATTAAGAAGTTTGATAAGACTGAAAGGGAACATCAAAGACTGTTGGAAAGGACTTCAAGGATTGCGTATGATGGGATGATGAACACAAGTGCCATCAACAGTTTAAAATCAATGGTTGCGAATTTAAGTGCTAGTCTTGACCGTGTGAGGGAAGATCAGATGAGGTTGTCGAGGATGCAGAGTTGGGAGCATCGTGTGAGGAATTCATTGCCCTCGGATTGGAGATTCGTGGACAATGTGGAGATGGAGGCGAATGACTTCATGGTTCAGCCGCCTACTGGAGGTGCTTGTATTTCGGTGGGAAATCAAGTAGCGATTGAGTATGGATCCACATCAGGGACGAGAAAGGAAACAGAATGTGGGCCAGATGAGAAAGGAAAGGGAAAAGTGGATGATGTGGACGAGGACGTGAGTGATGAGGAAACCGAGGAAGACGACGACGAGCCGCCATCCAAGAGGCAGTGTGGATCACCACATGCCTAGTTACTTGTTTTGTATTTTCTTTGATCATTGTAATAGAACTATTTTAGACCTTTGTATGATGGTATTATGACGAGAAACTCAAGTACTTGATGTTTTGTGGTGAATGATTGTAGTGGCATTACTTGTCACGATTTTGGTTAACTATCAATACAATCTATGTTACCTTTCATGATCTGTGATATGTCTTAAATTTGATCTTTTGTGGTGTGAATTGATGAATATTAGTAACTCCGTAGTGATGTGTCGTTGTATGTATTTTATGTCTGGGAAACTTGATATGAATACTTACATTGTTTTTCTATTTTTCTTGTCTTGCAGAAAGAGATATTCGATAAAACAATGCCTCCAAAGTTGACTGCCGATCGTGTTAACAACATGATTCAGGAAGCAATAGCTAATGCGTTGCAAGCGGACCGAGCTGGGAGAAATCAGGATCCAGGAAGGAACGCGGGGAGACAACCAGCCCCGAGAGTGTGTACCTATTCTAGCTTTATGAAGTGCGGTCCCACGCAGTTCCGTGGATCGGGTGGAGCCCTAGAACTTAGGCGATGGTTGGAAAAAGTTGAGAGTACGTTTGAAATCAGTGGTTGTGCAGAGGCGGATAAAGTAAAGTTGCAGCAGCTACATTTCTGGATGATGCGTTAAGCTGGTGGAATACCCAGGTAGCTACGGTTGGATTGGCTGTGGCGAATGCAAGGACGTGGAATGCGACCAAAGCTTTGTTGACAAAGAAGTTTTGCCCAGAGGAGGAATTGGGGCAATTGGAGGACGAAGTGAGGCATTTGACCTTAAAGAACAACGATATAGCTGCTTACACCAGGAGATTCAATGAGTTAAGTCTTTTGTGTCCGGACATATTTGCCAATGATGCCAAGAAAATGAAGCAGTATATTAAGGGTTTATCTAGCAACATCAAAGGTGAAACAACTTCGTCGAAACCTGGAACGTTTGATGAAGCGGTTCAAATGGCTCACGCTTTGATGGACGTTAAGCTTCAGGACAAGCAGAACTACATTGCTGAGGGCAACAAAAGAAAATGGGAGGCAGCACAAGGCAATCAATCCCAAGGCCAGAATCGAGGAGGAAATCGAAACAACCAAGGGCCGAACCGTAATCAGCAGTTTAATCAGAGAAGGAACGAAGGGATGAGGGCCGTGACGAACCCTAGAGGTGTGAAAGTGAACCCCCATTGTGGCAAGTGCAACTTGTATCATGTTGGAAATTGCCCGCCGGCATGCGGCAAGTGTGGAAAGGCAGGCCATAGGACTGCTAGTTGTCGAACGGGAGGAGTAGCCACTGGGGCTAATGCTATCAGGATGAGGGGATGTTATAGCTGTGGAGAAAGAGGGCATGTGCAAGCAAATTGCCCGAAGGCAGGGAACAGACGGGGAGGAAATAATGCGGCAGCTGTGTATCAAGTGGGAACTGCTGATAAACCACAAGGTCCCAATGTGGTTACCGGTACGTTTTTGCTAGACGCTTGTTATGCTAGTATTTTATTTGATTCTGGCTCCGACAAGAGTTTTGTAGACGTTAGATTTAGTCGTCATATCGATAGAGAACCGGTGTTGTTAACGACTAGTTATAATGTTGAATTAGCCGATGGAAAAATTGTTAGTACGAATACTATACTGAAAGGGTGTACCTTGAAGTTAGGAAACTACGCTTTTAAAATCGACTTGATGCCTATAGAGCTAGGATCGTTTGACGTGATTGTGGGAATGGATTGGCTAATGGCGCATAGTGCTACGATCGTCTGTGGTGAGAGATTGGTGCAGATTCCGTTGAGGAATAGGGTTTTGACGGTTAAGGGAGACGAATGCACTTCTCGTTTGAAGGTGATTTCGTGTTTGAAGATGATGAAGTACGTAGAGAGCGGATGCGATGTGTTTTTGGCACAAGTTTCGAGCGATGGTGATGTAGAGGCGAGGATTGAAGAGGTACCAATTATTCGCGAGTATCCGGACGTTTTTCCAGACGAGTTGCCAGGTTTACCGCCTAATCGTGAGGTCGAGTTTCGAATTGATTTAGTGCCAGGAGCTGCACCGGTTGCACGTGCACCTTATCGTTTAGCACCATCTGAGTTAAAGGAGTTAGCGGATCAATTGAAGGAGTTGATGGACAAAGGATTTATTAGGCCGAGCTCATCACCTTGGGGAGCGCCAGTGTTGTTCGTAAAGAAGAAGGATGGTTCGTTTAGGATGTGTATCGACTATAGAGAACTCAATAAGCTGACGGTTAAGAATCGGTACCCATTACCGAGGATTGATGATTTGTTCGATCAATTACAAGGTTCCAGTGTATACTCTAAGATCGATTTAAGATCAGGGTATCATCAACTGCGTGTAAGAGAGGAGGATATTCCTGTAACTGCCTTTCGTACGCGGTATGGACACTTTGAATTTCGAGTGATGCCGTTTGGGTTGACAAACGCGCCTGCTGTATTCATGGATCTTATGAATCGCGTGTGCAAGCCGTATCTAGATAAGTTTGTTATTGTTTTCATCGACGACATACTTATTTACTCTAAGAGTAAGGAGGAGCACGAGAAGCACCTGAGAAGGATTTTGGAGTTGTTAAGGAAGGAGAAGCTGTATGCAAAATTCACTAAGTGTGAGTTTTGGTTGGAATCAGTGCAGTTTCTAGGTCATGTGATTGATAAGGAAGGAGTTCGTGTAGATCCTGCTAAGATCGAAGCGATCAGGGAATGGTCAGCACCGACGACGCCGACTGAGGTTCGACAATTTTTGGGTTTAGCTGGGTACTATAGAAGGTTTATTGAAGGATTTTCGTTGATTGCGAAACCATTGACGCGGCTTACCGAGAAGAATAGGGTGTATGAATGGGGAATTGAGGAAGAGCTTGCTTTCGAAACGCTCAAGGATAAGTTATGTTCCGCGCCGATTTTATCATTGCCTGAGGGAACCGAAGATTTCGTAGTGTATTGTGATGCGTCTCGTAAAGGTTATGGAGCGGTATTAATGCAACGTGAAAAGGTGATAGCTTACGCGTCGAGGCAATTAAGGAAGAACGAGGAGAACTACACGACGCACGATTTGGAATTAGGAGCGGTAGTTTTTGCGTTGAAGCTGTGGAGACACTATCTGTATGGGACAAAGTGTGTTGTATTCACTGATCACAAGAGTTTGCAGCACATTTTAGATCAAAAGGAGTTGAATATGCGACAAAGACGATGGGTTGAACTATTGAGTGATTATGATTGTGAAATTCGCTATCACCCTGGGAAGGCGAATGTTGTAGCGGATGCATTGAGTAGGAAAGAACGGGAGAAACCTTTGAGGGTTAGAGCTTTAGTGATGAGTGAGAGCGTTGACTTAACCGAAACCATACTGAGGGCTCAGGAGAGAGGATTGATGAAAGGGAATGTTGAAGCCGAGAACTTGGGACGAATGTTGAAACCTCTTTTTGTGATTAGATCTGACGGACTAAGATATTTTGAGAATCGGATTTGGTTACCATTGTGTCCATCTGAGGAAGGAAAGCCTGGAGTTCGAGAATTGGTTATGAATGAGTCGCATAAGTCGAAGTATTCGATACATCCCGGATCGGATAAGATGTACCACGACCTGAAGAAAGTCTATTGGTGGCCGAATATGAAGGCAGATATTGCTCGTTACGTCAGTAAGTGTTTGACTTGCGCAAAGGTTCAGGCAGAACATAAGAAACCATCTGGATTGTTGGTACAACCGGAAATCCCAGAATGGAAATGGGAGAAAATCGCAATGGATTTTGTGACAGGTTTACCTAGGACTCCTAGTGGATGCGATATGATATGGGTAATTGTGGACAGGTTGACGAAATCTGCTCATTTCTTACCTATGAAGAAGACGGACAGCATGGAAAAACTCGCCAGCGTGTACGTGAAAGAGATCGTCTGTAGACATGGAGTGCCGTTATCGATCATTTCGGATCGCGACAGTAGATTTACGTCGGAATTTTGGAAATCGCTTCAACGTGCGATGGGCACTGAACTGAGTTTAAGCACGGCTTATCACCCGGAAACTGACGGCCAGAGTGAACGAACGATTCAAACGATGGAGGACATGCTCCGAGCGTGTGTGATTGATTTTGGAGGAAGTTGGGAACGCCACTTGCCTCTAGTGGAATTTTCGTACAATAATAGTTATCATGCGAGTATCAAAGCAGCACCGTTCGAAGCATTGTATGGAAGGAAGTGTAGATCGCCCGTGTGTTGGAGTGAAGTAGGGGAAAGTCAATTGACTGGACCCGAAATGGTGTTAGAAACGACAAAGAAGATCGTGCAGATCAAGAACCGACTACTTGCTGCGAGAAGCCGACAGAAAAGTTATGCCGATAACCGAAGGAAACCGTTGGAGTTTGAAGTTGGAGATATGGTTATGCTCAAGGTATCGCCATGGAAGGGTGTAATTCGTTTTGGAAAGAAAGGAAAGTTGAGTCCGAGGTATATTGGACCGTTTAAGATCGTTGAACGAATTGGACCAGTAGCGTACAAGTTAGAATTGCCGACCGAGCTTAGTGCTATTCATGACACGTTTCACGTATCGAACCTGAAGAAGAGTTTGGCGGACAAGGAATTGGTGATTCCTTTGGACGAGATTCGACTAGACGACAAAATGCACTTTGTGGAAGAACCTGTGGAAATTATGGACCGGGAGGTCAAGCGGTTGAAGCGTAGTAGGATTCCCATTGTGAAGGTCCGATGGAATTCTAAGCGTGGACCGGAATACACCTGGGAACGTGAGGACTTTTTCAAGGAAAGGTATCCTCATCTGTTCCAGTAAGACGAAATGTGAGTACAAGAAGAGGCGAGCGCCGGGACGTCGCTCTCTTTAAGGAGGGGTGGATGTGACACCCTAGAATCGAGGTCATTAACGATACCCTAAATTACGCTAATTTTTGAAATTTTTGATAAATTTTAATTTCTATAATTATAAGTATTTTGGTTAGAGCCGATGTTCGAGGTTATAATTTTTACGTTTGACGTTTTAAGAAGGACGATGACGATTACGATCCCGAGGGATGCCCAATTTCATATAATTTTTGACGATTTATCGATAATGTAATTTTTCGAGAATTTTATTTACGGTTCGTGTTAAGTTGAGTCGGGTGAGTTTTATAGCCTTCCAAGTACATTTAAAGTATCCCAAAAATAATTTGGAGCATTCGGGAAGATTTCCGACTCCCGTAAAATTTTCAAAATTGACAAATGAGTCAAACCCGCAAAGTTTTGAGGTCGTTTTCTATTTAAGGACAAAAGAAGCCAAAAATTGCATTTAGGTCCCTCCTAACCCATCAAAAGGGCCAAAATGACTAAACACACAAACACATACAAAACATTTCACAAAAATCAAACACCCACTCCCTCTCTTCTCTCTCAAACCCACGGCACACCCCAAACCCATCAAAAATCCACCAAAAATCTTTTCCACTTGATTTTTCAAAAATCTAAGGTTAGACCACACTTAGTTTGGTCATTCCCCACATATTCATGTGCTCAAATCCAACATGCATTGATAAAAAAAAAATTCAAGATTTTTCCATATGATCCAAATTCGTTTTTGAGGCTTAAAGAGCTAGTGCATGTTGATAATTTAGTGTTATGGAAGTATAAACACCATGAAAACCCACCAAAATTAATTTGGTTGTGGTGATTGGGTCACCCAAACCCCACGGCAAAGGGGGTGTTTGGGGAGCCATGGTGGTTGTTGATTTTGCATGTTATATTTGTGTTTGGTTTGTTGTTTTAGGATGATTCATGTAGGTCTTATTACTTGCATGTTCATTTTCTTTGATTCTTGATATTGAGATTGGTTGATCAATAGGGGTAGGATGGAAGTTTGATGTTAGGATATGTTTGGGAAGGCTTAGGATGATGTTTAGTGTTGGTTAGAAGTCTTGGAATCGAGTCTAAGCATGTTTTTGGTATAGTCATTTTTAGGCAGAAACATTTGGTCCATTTTATAAAAATTATTTTGTTTCCAGGTCTTGAAAGCTAAATGTAGTGATAGAGGGTTTTTCTAGCTTTAATTTGGTATAAGGTAGAGCCCGTGACTCAAAACGAGCTAAAAGTTATGACATTTTAAAGATCGGGTACCGGGAGACGAGGACTTTCATAATCCGAATTTGTGCAAAGTTTTAGTCAAATCCCGAGAGTCACAAGTATAATTTGGTAAATGGTCAAGGGTCAAAATTTGGTCCCTAACCTGTACAAATGGGTCTATATGTTGACTTATGAGTCAAGGAAGTCAAAGGTATTTTTCATATAGGTCAAAGTGGTAAAAATTGGTCGAAGCGCAATTTCAGCCCGTAAAATGTAGTCGTGGAAATGAGTTGCGTAACGGGTCGTAAAAGTAAAAACTCTTATTGGGCTTAAAAACATGTTATCTACAGGTCATATAGGATTTTTGGAAATTTTTTCAAATTTTATAAGCATGGTTTAATAAGGTAAAACAGCCCGTACTTTAGTCAAGTACCGGCGAGAACGTGTAAAAATGGACAACGTAGGTTATAAGAATGAATGGTATAAAATGAATGATACTTGTTGTTTTTGTTTTTGGCGTGAGTTATATTTGTCTTAAGTGACTTGTATATATGTATTTTATACAGTACCGTAAGTATTTAAATGAGATTACTCATTACGCGTTATTTGTGATAGGTGTCGATTTACCCGGGCATCCGTAACATCGTCAGTGATCACTCCTCGAACTACCGACTACTTAATATCTAAGGTGTGAATTTATAGCCTCGCTTATATTATTTCAAATTGTTTTACCCGCGAGGGAAATGCATGCTAGTTTTTAAAAAGGAACGTATATCATGAATGATTGTTAGACCCGAAAGTTGCCTTAGAAATTGTGTTGAGTACCAAAGTTGCAAAAGTCCCTAAATTCATGAACTATTAACTATTGTCTTGCCCTCGAGTAGGGGGAAATAGCCGCTTATGCAATTTGTAGTACTACGGGGTTAACGACCCAATGCTAGCCGAGAAGCTGTACTTATAGTAAGTTCTGCGGTAGATTATTTTGTATGAGAAATAAGGTATAATTGCAACTGATGCCTTTAGAAGGGGCACTGGTTTCATCTGAATCATGCCGGTATATTTACGCGGGTGATTGAGTTAACGGATTAGTGTCATGAGCTTAAACACAATTGTCAGTATCCTGATTATAGTTTGTTTGATCGACAAGACTATAAATGATCACGAATGGTTTTTATTATATATACGTTCAAATGGATTGAAAAACCTATGAATTCCACTCAACGTTTTCGTTGACCAAATTTTTGGCATGTGTTTCAGGTAACCGCTGAGCAGTAGGATGGAGCATGCATGGGATGGATGTTGTGTGTACGGCTTGGTGTCCGCTTGTTTTTCCCTCCTTTTCTACTTAAACACTTTTTATGTTTAATGGCATGTGGTTGTAAACTGAAGTTTTTGGGTTGAGATTCATGGGGACCGAAAACGCTAAACTCTGTGCACTATTTGGGGTTGGAAAAACTGTGGACATGTATTATCTAAAAATTTTAAATTTCAAGTTTTAAGTCGACGTCTTTTTAGCGTCGTTTGATATATCTTGTGTGCAATGAATACTGTGTAGCACCCAATGTTGTAGTTCCGCTGCGCATACCAAATGTGGGGGTGTTACATTGTTGTACCTCACTCTCGTCTTCAGTGGGGTCTGCTCTTTCTTTTTTGGTAGAGTATGCCAATATGATCTTAATGAGGTGCGGGGCTTTGCATCTGAAATTCGTTGGGCTTCCCTCTTCGGGAGCCTGCGTCCCGGCGTTTTTGTGCAATAAACCCCTCCGGCCGAAGACTAGTGTAAGTCTTGGTGATGTATGGAAGATTGAAGCAAGGTTTATAATTGCTAATAACACTCACAAAAGTTCTACTTTTGATGATGTTTACAATAAACTGAGGCTGGTAGAAATAAAACTCTTTTGGATCAAGGAAGCAAGTCTACCAATGGAAATATGGCCTTCTTCTCACATAGTGAAGGTCAATTTGATCAAAAGGAGTCATACATGCACCCCGTTACTGGATCAACTTGTGTCAACGCTGGATCAAGCCTTGTCAACGCCTCACATTCAGACGCTGAAACATACAATGTTTACTCTCCAAGAGTTAAGCCTTCTGGTATTGATCTAGATACTGTTTGTGCATACATTGCTTCATTGCCCAATGGTTCAGTGATTACATATGAGGACCTTGAGCAAATTGGTGATGAGCATTTGGAGGAGATGGACATAAAGTAGAACATGGCTCTTGCAAGTATAAGAGCAAATCGATGGAATCGAAGATTCAAGAAGAAGATGACTTTTAATGCTAAGGACACTGCTGGATTTGATAAATCCAAGGTTGAGTGTTATAATTGTCATCGAATGGGACATTTTATGAGAGAATGTAGATCTCCAAGAAGATCCGATGCTGGAAAACCCTCAAGCCAAATCATCAAGGCTCAGGATTCCAAAGCCATGGTTGCAATGCAAGAAATTGATGGTGTTGGATGGGATTGGAGTTATTTGGCCAAGGATGTGGAAGAGAACAAAGCTTTGGTTACAGAAAACAAAGAAGAAGAGCATGTTCATTATGCTCTCATGGCACATTCCTCATCTTCATCAGACAATGAGGTATATGATGATGCATTTTGTAGTAAGGGTTGTCGTCTAAACACTGAAAAACTTAACAAAGAAGTTTTAAAATTGACAACAGATGTGGTTAATGAAAGATGCAAGTTGTCTAACTATCAACTTGCTCTTACTCAAACTGAAAAGACTGTATCTGTGATATGAGCTTAAACTCATATCCTTTTATCAACAAATAACCCTAAAACATGAAGCAAAATACCAATTTATCTTGCAAAAACAGTGTTATGTGGTATGTTTGTGTTTGTGTACACTTGTGTAGGTAAAAGGATACATTTTCAAGCAAACAAAGAAAAATCAAGCTCAAATGGATGAAAAATACAAAGAAGGATCAAAAGTGACAAGACTTTGAAGTATATGGACCTATCTTGACAAGTTGTCAAAGTTGAAGGACTAAAAGTGCAAATATTGTGAAAGTCAAGATTCAAGTCAAACTTGGTCAACTCTCAAGTCAACTCAGTCAAGGGACCATTTTGTTCAAGAATGAAAGTTGAAGGACCAAATATGTCAAAAGAATGAAGATTCTAGCTCAAAACAACAATCTGCCAAGTATAAGGACTAATTCTGCCAACATTGGAAAGTTATTCAAGGTATAATCCATGTGAAACCATTTCAGCCAATGAGAAGAGAGAAAAGTGAGCACACGGATTGAGCAATTAATTCCCACTCAGCCGCCACATTAAATGAAAAGATCTCAACAGTATGATCCGTGTGATCAATTTTTAGCCAATCACATGTTGACACGTGGCATCTTCTTCATCAAAAAATTTCACCAGGATCGCGTTTGAGCTACAATCCATTTCATGAAAAGATTTCAACACCAAAATTGATCATTTTGAAGAGACGAACACAATGGTACAAGTCAATTAACATGGAATCAATTATTGAAGAAAAACCCAAATCCTTGTTCATTCCTGCAAATGCAATTATGCAGAATTGTCCACGTGGAAAGCTGGGATTGGTCCTGACACGTCACCAACCCCAACAACCATCTCCTTCATGCCTATAAATAGATGGATAGGACTTCATTTGTAACTTGTAGCTTAATTTTGTAAAAACACATAGTTTCTTAATTCCTTTCCCTTTCCTCCATTTTTACCCTAGCTACTCAAGAGTCTGACAAACTCTTGAGTTAGTTAGTTAGTTACTTACCTTTTAACAACTTTGTAACCGTTTTTCATTGAATAAAATTCAAATCTTCCATTTCCCGCCAAAACTGCTCTTCATATTACTGTTCATACCTGCTGCTATTGGATACTGGTGTTGCTGTTTTGTGTTTGTTATGATCATATATTGATCATAACTGACATTGAAGAAGTTTGTTAGCTGTTTGAGAAGAATTCAGTTCATTCCATAGTTTTTGAAGATTTCAAGCATGTTGATGATTCCTGTTGATTTGTTAGCTGTTCTTGTTGATTGATTGTTGTCCTAGTGATAAGGTGGTGGTTATCACTAGGCTAAGAGAGCTCAGCGCTCCTCTTCTTCCCAAAGGATTACTACAATAGGTTTTAAAAGCTCTTGTTTCAATTCCTCTCAATAAGTCAAATGCATGTTTTCTTTTCATAGTGTAATCTTGATGGCTGCATGATAAAAGTTGTTTAGATTTGCTCTCTGTTTGATCTTGATTACTTGAAGTTTGATTCTGTTTGTCTGATCTTAGTTTTGGATTAAGCTTAGTCTTAGCTTATTTTTCAGTAGAAATTTGGTTCTAGTATCTTGAATGGTCATTGTTGCTCTTAGTGTTCATTTGTAGTCTTAAATCATTTCAATTGGAGTATCAAGTTTGGTAGTCATAAGCATTTGATTCAGTTTAAACAAGATCTTAAAAAGCCTTTGTAAAAGTTTGAAATATCAGTAAAAGGAGTGTTTGGGATTAGCTTAAAAAGAGTTTTCAAGAATTGAGTTTTGGCTTGTTAAAGTTCATTTGCAGTTAAAAGGTGATTATTAAGTGTTTTAAGTCATTTACAAGTCAAAAAGAAAGTCAATCAGGCAAATGGCATTAAAAAGGTTTGGGTTGATTTCATTCAGTTTTGCCCATTAGAACTTGTCATTTTCATTTGGCTAGTACTCATTCAATTCTAGATGAAATTGCACCAAATTTGTTCTCAATCATAGCTTATATCATAGAGATTCAGATTCCAAGAGGATTTTCTACAGTTTACAATAAGCAGATAGAAATAAGCATAATTCAGATAAGCAAACTTAAGTCAAGTTTCTGTAACTTGAAACTGGAAATTTGTATCTCCTTATTCTCTTCATTAACATGGCCATTTTTCTTCACAAATCCTCTTGAAACATTGAGTTACTTGATTTTTGGAAGTTTCAGCTTTTTGAAAAATAAGCTGGTCAACGCTGGTCAACGATAAGCCCATTTTCAGCTTAATTCAGATTCCCAGCTTATTTCTTGATGAAAAATGTTCTAGTTTGATTTCCTGTTCATTAATTGAGTTGCTTAATCAGTTTCAATCAAAAAATCAAGTTGTGATTGTCTAGTTTTTGCTATAGCTTATTTTGAGCTTATTGATAAGTTCTCATTTGCTTATTTTGCATCTTTAGCCAAAATCCTTTTACACACGTAGCTTATTATGGATTTAAATCATTTTGCAACTTGTTTCATTGAATTTGGTTGAGTAATAAGCTCAAACGAGCTTATTTTTACCTTAAACCCGTTTTTGGCTTAAATAGTTCTTGAAATTGCTTTTTGGTCCCTATAGTTTTAAACAGTGTGTATACTTGGCTAAACTTCCAAGTTTTTAGGGTTTGCATTTGTTAAGACCTTGTAGTTTTGGAAGTTGCTAATTTCAGTTAGCAATTTGTTAGTTTGTTACATTTTTGGTTAGTTGGTTATAAGTTTTGCATATTTGATCCTTGTAGTTAACTGTTTTACACTTTTAGTCCCTAGAATTGTTAGAATTTACATTTCAAGCATTTATCTTTCCTAGAATTTACATTTTCAGTCCTTTAAGTTTCATATTTTACAATTTGAATTTTACTTGAATAAAAATTTGGTATTTGCAAATTGTTTTACATATAAGTAGGTAATATTTTTCCGTTTTGCAAGATTTTGTTGAATTAGCAAATAGAATATCCAAACAAGCTTAACAACCAAAAACAGTTAAAAACCCGATATTGGTTGGACTTTCCATTAGCAAGAACTGAGAAAAAACGAACTTCATTATACACAATTTCAAATGGCGCCGCTGCCGGTTCTTTGACTACACGAGAGACTATCGATTGACGGTTTTCATTGGCTTTTGGGATCCGTTCACTTTGTGAACGTTATTTTTACGTATCATAAATCAAAAACAAATAAAAAATCAAAAATATAAAAATATATAAAAACTAAAAAATTAACAAAACAATTCTTTTCCTAAAGAATTGACCAAAAAAATAAAAAATCCAAAAAGCAATTTTTTCCTAAGAGATTGCAAACAAAAATATATATTATTGGATTCTCTCGGTTTTTATGTACATATAGTATTTTCTCTTAAAAAACTCATAAATACAAAAATATTTTCCATATATTATTATAAGTAAATACATATACGTATAAGAACAACCAATCTACATATTCTCCATAAGTATTGCCGAGGCAATACACCGTGTTGAGGGGCGTTCCGGTCCTTGACACGTGTATCGATCAAACAAAATAAAGCAAGAATAGATAAATACTCTCAATAAGCAACAATTCGAAGAATATGAACATTTAAGTGAATAGAAAGGCGATGTGCTATAAAATGCCATCTAAGGGTCAATAGGTACTTAAGTGCTTCGCGCCACCTAACCCCCCGTTCACTTGTAAGTATTCTAAGAAGGAAGGCTTCATTGAGGGTCTTGCACCCAAAGTAGTACATACGTATATTGTTATTTTCTTGTGGATATTTAATATTGAAACTCGAAGAGGATAATCCATTTCCCTTCAAAGTCACACGAGAGCTTCTCTCTCATTCCTCGTATTGAGTTGCATGCTCACTCGCGGGCGTGCACAAATACCGATTGGTGTACAACCTCTTCCTCCGAAAAGGAAGAAAAAGAGAAAGAGTAAGACCACCATCGTCCACCAAGCCGATCACGAGAATCGTGCTTTGACTCTACCACAAGAAGCCATGGCTATTGATAATCGCTCTTTGTATGAACGTATGCAAACCAACATTCATGGATATGCTAGTGCCATTAAGATTCCCGACTTTCCCGCAAACACATTTGAGTTACATACATCTATGATCAATATGGTTTCACAATCACCTTTCTTTGGTAACAAGAATGAGGATCCTCATGCTCACCTTAAGAGATTCCTTTCTCTTTGCAATACCATTAAGCATAATGGGGTTCCACATGAGGTGATTAGGTTGATGTTAGTGTCATTTTCCTTAGAGGGAATTGCTAAGCATTGGTTAGACACCCAACCACCCGATAGTATCAACACATGGGATGGTTTCACCACTAAGTTTTTGAACAAGTTCTTTCCTCCACATAAGACTATGGCTTTGAGGACTTTAATTATGGGCTTTCAACAAAAACCTAGTCAATCCTTTAGTGATGCTTGGGAAGAGTATAGTGAGCTATTGAGGCGATGCCCTAATCATGGATTGGATCAAGTTCACCAAATCAACCTCTTCTATGATGGCCTTAAATCTCACCACCAAGATTCACTCAATGCTTCCGCGGGAGGGAATATTCTTCTTAAGACCTACCAAGAGGCTTTGGACATCATTGAGACTAAAGCAATGGTTCAAACAAACAATCCATTTGAAGAAAAGGTTCATGTTATCCAAAACAATTCTCAAACTCCTTGTGATAACCAACTCCTCAAGTTTTAAGAAGAGATTTTTCAAAGGATGGATAGTCATAATGAGAAGAATTTGCAAGTACAACTAGAAATGCTTCAAGCTTTTAAGAACATGTCATTGAACAATTCCTCAAATAATGTGAATGCCATCACCATTTCTTGTGTTACTTGTGGAGGTCCCCATTCTTATGAACAATGTGATAAGGTGCAAGGGTATCAAGGGGAATGCTATGCTTACCAAGAGGAACATCGTGAACACTTCAAGCCTAATATCAATCCAAATAACCTTTCTTACAAGTCCCAAAACTACCTTACTCCACCCGGCTTCCCACCCCAACCACCCACCCAAATTCCACAAAATACTCCTCAAATTTTACCAAGGAATCAAGGGCAAAGACCACCTTATCAAGGAAATAACTACAAGGCACCCAACAATGTTCAACGTCAAGCAAATACCTTTTATCCACCACAACAAGGATTTAATCAACCACTTCCATTTATCCCCAATCAAGCATATGCTCCTATACCAAATCAAGCTTACCCTCAAGTTCAAAATCAAGGATATGGGATGCAAGAGACTCAAGAGTATGTTGACAAGAAAATGCGTGAAATGGAGAAGATAATGAATGACCAAATCAATAGGGTTTTAGTGGCAGTAAATCAAAGACCACAAGGGGCTTTACCTTCTAACACACAAACAAACCCTAGGGCCAATGTCAATGCTATTACAACAAGGAGTGGAACAACAACAAAGGATCCTTCACCTCCTAAACCTACTATTGTTCAACCCACTTGTGCTCCTACTTGTGACAAGCCTTCTACTTCTACTTCACCTCCTCAAAATGCTCCTATTCACTCAAACACACCTTCTCAACCACTTCATACTTCTCCTTTACCTTCTACACTTCCCAATGAAGAAGCTAACAAAGACAAATCTTCCACTACTACACCTATTCCACCTACACCAAAACCTACTCTTCCATATCCTTCAAGGTTGAAAAAGGACAAGTTAAAGAACAAGGATGACATCCAAGTCTCCAATTTCTTAAGGATGTTCAAGCAACTCAACATCAATATATCCTTTGCGGAAGCTCTTGCTTATATGCCAAAGTTTGCTAAGATGTTCAAGGATTTGCTCTCAAACAAAGAAAAATTGGTTGATTTGCCCAACACATCCCTTAATGAAAATTGTTCCGCGGTGTTACTTAAAGCCTTACCAACAAAACTTGGAGATCCGGGGCGCTTCTTGATACCTTGTAATTTTCCCGGTGTTGAAAATTGCATGGCTTTGGCGGATCTAGGGGCGAGCATAAACCTCATGCCTTTATCGGTTTGGAAACAACTATCTCTTCCCGAGCTCACTCCCACTAGGATGACTCTTGAACTAGCCAACCGAACCATAGCTCACCCCGTAGGTATAGCGGAAGATGTGTTTGTAGGTGTGGATAAGTTTACCTTTCCGGCCGACTTTGTAGTGGTTGATTATGACATGGATCCTAGAGTGCCTTTGATTGTTGGTAGACCGTTTTTGAGAACGGGTCGTACCTTGATAGATGTGGCGGAAGGAGAATTAATTATGAGAGCAGAAGATGAGAGAGTGGTGTTTAAGCTAGGGAAAATTTGTGATAGAAAAGAGGTTAAGGAGTCTAGACCTTGTGAGACTATTAACATTGTGGATGTGTTAGATGAAGTGTGTAATGAACACTTTCATGATGCTTGTAAGAGTGCTAGTGATGAGATACCCCATGTTGAAACCGTGGCCTCAATTGCTCCCTCTTTAACACCTTTTGGAGAGAGTGATTTCCTCTTGGAGGAATTTGAGTCCAACTTTCTTGGTGATGATGATTCTCCCATTAATTGGGAAGAAGATATTCTTACAATCCAAAAGTTGCTCAATGAGGACCCTATTCCTTCTCTTATTCCACAAGAGATTACCATTGAGGAACCTTCCATAGTAAAACCTTCCATAGAGAGTCCACCTCCCATTGAACTTAAGGACCTTCCATCCCACTTAGAATATGCTTTCTTAGAAGGAAAAGACCAATTACCGGTGATCATTGCTAAAGAGTTGAAAGAGGATGAGAAAGAGCAACTTATTGAAGTTCTTAAGAAACATAAGAAAGCTTTAGCATGGAAAATATCCGACATAAGGGGAATTGATCCACATTTTTGTACCCACAAAATCCTTATAGAGGATGACTATAAACCCGCCATTCAAAACCAAAGGAGAGTTAACCCAAAAATCCATGAGGTTATTAAGAAAGAAGTGATTAAACTCTTAGATGCGGGTATGATTTACCCCATTTCCGACTCTCCATGGGTTAGCCCGGTTCATTGTGTTCCAAAGAAGGGTGGAATCACCGTGGTGCCTAATGAGAACAATGAGCTTATTCCCACGAGACTTGTGACCGGTTGGAGAGTTTGCATTGATTATAGAAAACTCAATGAGGCAACTAGGAAAGACCATTTCCCGCTTCCCTTTATGGATCAAATGCTTGAACGCTTAGCGGGAAATGAGTACTATTGTTTTCTTGATGGCTTTTCGGGTTATTTCCAAATACCCATTGACCCTAAGGATCAAGAAAAGACCACATTCACTTGTCCCTACGGTACATTTGCTTACAAAAGGATGCCTTTTGGCTTATGTAATGCACCGGGGACGTTTCAAAGGTGCATGATGGCGATTTTCCATGACATGATAGAGCAAACCATGGAGGTTTTTATGGATGACTTTTCCGTATTTGGAAACTCATTTAGCTCATGTCTCACCAATCTTGAGAGAATGCTTAAGCATTGTGAGGAAACACGTTTGGTGCTTAATTGGGAGAAATGTCACTTTATGGTGAAAGAGGGGATTGTTTTAGGACACAAGATATCCAATAAGGGATTAGAAGTTGATCGAGCTAAAATTGATGTGATTGCTAAGCTTCCCCCACCCACCTCGGTTAAAGGTGTGAGGAGTTTCTTAGGTCATGCGGGATTTTATAGGCGCTTTATACAAGATTTTTCTAAGATAGCTAGACCGATGACTCGCCTCTTGGAGAAAGAGGCTCCTTTCATTTTTAACCAAGATTGTTTAGACTCTTTTGAGACTCTTAAGGAAAAATTGACTAAGGCTCCCGTTTTGGTTTCTCCAAATTGGGAATTACCTTTTGAGCTTATGTGTGACGCTAGTGATTATGCGGTGGGGGCCGTCTTAGGACAAAGAGTTAATAAGCATTTTCAACCTATACACTATGCGAGAAAAACCATGACCGGTGCACAACTTCATTACACTACCACGGAAAAAGAGTTGCTTGCTATAGTATATGCTTTTGAGAAGTTTAGACCATATCTTGTGCTTTCCAAAACCATAGTGTATACGGATCATTCCGCTCTCAAGTATCTTATGACAAAACAAGATGCTAAGCCTAGGCTTTTGAGATGGGTTTTGTTGCTTCAAGAGTTTAAGATAGAGATTCGTGATAAGAAAGGGGCCGAGAATTTAGCGGCGGATCATTTGAGTAGACTTGAGCATCCTTTTCAAGGAGATTTCCCACACCAAGAAATCAATGAATCCTTTCCATTAGAGGAGCTCATGTCTATCTTCCCAAGAGGATGCCACACCTTGGTTTGCGGATATCGCAAACTATCTTGTGGGCAATGTGCTTATTGAGGGTCTTACTTATCAACAAAAGAAAAAGTTTCTTAAGGAAGTTAAGTATTACTTTTGGGATGATCCATATCTTTTTAGGCAATGTGCGGACCAAATCATTAGACGGTGTGTAGATGGGCCCGAGGCATTTAAGATCTTAGAGGCGTGTCATAAAGGACCTACGGGTGGACATTTTGGGCCTAACTACACCGCCAAGAAAGTCTTTGATTCGGGTTACTATTGGCCTTCCATTTACAAAGATGCCCAAGAAATGGTGAAATTTTGTGATGTTTGTCAAAGACAAGGAAAAATTACACAACGTGATGAGATGCCACAAAATTTTATCCAAGAGTGTGAGATATTTGATGTATGGGGAATTGATTTCATGGGACCTTTTCCATCCTCTAAGGGAAACAAGTATATACTTGTGGCGGTGGATTATGTGTCTAAATGGGTGGAGGCTAAAGCCTTACCTACCAATGATGCTAGAGTGGTTGTAAAGTTTTTGAAACAATTGTTTGCTAGATTTGGTGTACCTCGGGCCATCATAAGTGATCGTGGTACGCACTTTTGTAATGATCAATTCACGAGAGTTATGAAGAAATATGGAGTGAATCATAGACTTTCTACCGCGTATCACCCTCAAACAAATGGTCAAACCGAGGTTACAAATCGTGGTTTAAAGAGAATTTTAGAGAGAACGGTGGGAGAGCATCGAGCTTCTTGGTCGGATAAGCTTGATGATGCTTTGTGGGCGTTTAGGACGGCTTTTAAAACACCAATTGGTTGCACTCCTTATAGGCTTGTCTATGGAAAAGCGTGCCACCTCCCATTTGAGTTAGAACATAAGGCATCTTGGGCTCTCAAGTGGGCTAACTTTGATTTAAACCAAGCCGGTTCACATAGGAAAGATCAACTTAATGAGATGGATGAGTTGAGAGCCAATGCCTATGAGAATTCTTTGCTTTACAAGGAAAAGACTAAGAAATTGCATGATGCTAAGATCAAGAATCGTGAGTTCAAAGTTGGAGAGCCGGTTCTCCTCTTTAACTCAAGATTGAAGCTTTTTGCGGGCAAGCTTAAGTCGAGATGGTCCGGTCCATTCACTATTGCTCAAGTGTTTCCATATGGAACTCTTGAGTTGTCACAACCCGATGGTCCAAATTTTAAAGTGAATGGTCACCGTGTCAAACATTACTTTGGGGAGGACATTTCCGTTGAAATGGTCCAAGAGGTCCCCATTTTCCCCATAAATTAATTCATTGAGGGACGAGTCGAGCTAGAGACTCATTAACTCAAGCATCGTATAACTAGGATTAGAGTGTTGTAGGTTAGAAATAAAGGTATAGACTTGGAGATAAGTGTAGGGGAGACCTTCTTTTGTCTTCATGATTGTTTGTAGGGTTGCTCACTCATCTCATGCTTTGGATCTTATGGAGGAGGCCCTTGTATCCGGTTCACTTCGTTACTATAGTGATTTTTCATTGACACCTTGTGCTTAAACATGATTTCACTAATAGTTGTCCTTTCCTTAACTTGGGTTAAGCAAAGTCTATTCATTGTCATAAGTGTAGGGGAAGTTTTTACACTTCCATGCTCTTAAAACATTGAGGACAATGTTTAGCTTAAGTGTAGGGGGGTCTTCTATCGAAGTGACCTTACCTAGAACTTGTCATTGTCTTGCATGATAACATGGAAAATTGAATTTTCAACATTTTTCAAATTTTTGATCTACTTTGGCCACCAAAAATACGCATTCATAATTTTTGCATCAATCATTTTTCATTTGCATAACACATTTGCATTGTATATATTTCTTCTTTATTTTCATCAAAAATATATAAAAAGAAAAAAAAATATAATAAAACATGGTTTTAACAAGTTTAGACTTCTTTGACATATTAGGCCCGCCATGGATATTTTGACTCAACCCGAGTTTGCTTATCTTAGCATTCTCTAGCTAGTATCCTTAACCATGTAGTCCTTCATTGGTCTATTAGGCTAAGCATCCACCAATCTCATTATTTGAGATTTTAAATTTGTGGAGAATGGGAAATGATAGAGTTGAAGCAAGTGTAAAAGGGCTAGATAGACTTCATGGCAATTACTTGTGGCTAAACCCTTCTCTTCTTAACCTCTAATTTCTTCGCATGTATATAATTGTTAATAAATAATCAAGTACGGTTTTAATTGGTTTGTAATCTCTTATGCATTTTTGGCTAATCATTTATGGTTGATATGAGTACGTCTTAAGATTCTAAGTTAGCACGTTTTATGTGTACTAGACTTATGTCATGCTCCATACTTAGCGGGTGTTTTTTCCTTTTCTTCTTTTCAAATTTCTTTGTGAGGAATAAAGAAAAATAAGAGCGGCTTATAAAAAAAATGAGTGGCTAGAAAAAAATAGAAAAAAAAAGAAAGAAAAAGAAAAAAAAATAATGCAAGACTCCCAAGAGGGGCAGTGTGGTGTTAATTATAGTGACTATTGAGTTCCAATATTACCTTGACGGGTTGCGGGGATTCAATAGATTGCTCCAATC
The DNA here is from genome assembly GCA_025667525.1 of Glebionis coronaria. Taxonomy (NCBI): domain Eukaryota; kingdom Viridiplantae; phylum Streptophyta; class Magnoliopsida; order Asterales; family Asteraceae; genus Glebionis; species Glebionis coronaria. The sequence continues at coordinate 329,483 of JANFOE010001476.1, read as the reverse complement.
CAATATTGCCTTGACGGGTTGCGGGGTTGAAGATCCAAAGTCTCAAAAAGATGGCGGATGTAAATTATTTCGTGAGTTTTATTTTCCTTTCCTTAGCGAGTGTGTAGCTACTTATGAAAGCATGACATAAGGATTTTACACATAAGGCGGATGACTTATTATTCTTAAAACGGACTTGTATTAATTGTGAGCGGTTTTTCAAGTAATGGATGAGAGGATTACTTAGGATTAAAACCGTGCTTCCTTATTTTTGGATTTTACATTTCCTATACTTCTCACTTGAATAATGACAAATTTGCCCACAAGCAATTTGCTCAAATAATAACCGGTTCCACATTTAATTGTCATGAATAAGTTGATGCACTTTTTACTTGTGAATGCAATGATTCCATTTTTAAGCTTGGTATGGGGAAAGTGAAACTTGAGGGTGATAAATGTCCATGGTACCCAAGCCCTAATCTAAGCCATTGAATTCTTTATGAGTAATTTCCATCAAAACCATTTCAAGAAAAATCAAAAAGATATAGATAGAATTGTATTTTGTTCATTGCATTATTAAAAGTCAAAATCATGCATCATTTAGTTTAGAGTAGTGTAGATGCATCTCATATGGCCAAGGTGGATTAATTATGAGGGAAATGTAAATTTGAGCTTTAATATATAATATTGCATGAGGACATGACAATGTTCAAGTGTAGGGGATTTTGATATGAGCTTAAACTCATATCCTTTTATCAACAAATAACCCTAAAACATGAAGCAAAATACCAATTTATCTTGCAAAAACAGTGTTATGTGGTATGTTTGTGTTTGTGTACACTTGTGTAGGTAAAAGGATACATTTTCAAGCAAACAAAGAAAAATCAAGCTCAAATGGATGAAAAAGACAAAGAAGGATCAAAAGTGACAAGACTTTGAAGTATAAGGACCTATCTTGACAAGTTGTCAAAGTTGAAGGACTAAAAGTGCAAATATTGTGAAAGTCAAGATTCAAGTCAAACTTGGTCAACTCTCAAGTCAACTCAGTCAAGGGACCATTTTGTTCAAGAATGAAAGTTGAAGGACCAAATATGTCAAAAGAATGAAGATTCTAGCTCAAAACAACAATCTGCCAAGTATAAGGACTAATTCTGCCAACATTGGAAAGTTATTCAAGGTATAATCCATGTGAAACCATTTCAGCCAATGAGAAGAGAGAAAAGTGAGCACACGGATTGAGCAATTAATTCCCACTCAGCCGCCACATTAAATGAAAAGATCTCAACAGTATGATCCGTGTGATCAATTTTTAGCCAATCACATGTTGACACGTGGCATCTTCTTCATCAAAAATTTTCACCAGGATCGCTTTGAGCTACAATCCATTTCATGAAAAGATTTCAACACCAAAATTGATCATTTTGAAGAGACGAACACAATGGTACAAGTCAATTAACATGGAATCAATTATTGAAGAAAAACCCAAATCCTTGTTCATTCCTGCAAATGCAATTATGCAGAATTGTCCACGTGGAAAGCTGGGATTGGTCCTGACACGTCACCAACCCCAACAACCATCTCCTTCATGCCTATAAATAGATGGATAGGACTTCATTTGTAACTTGTAGCTTAATTTTGTAAAAACACATAGTTTCTTAATTCCTTTCCCTTTCCTCCATTTTTACCCTAGCTACTTAAGAGTCTGACAAACTCTTGAGTTAGTTAGTTAGTTACTTACCTTTTAACAACTTTGTAACCGTTTTTCATTGAATAAAATTCAAATCTTCCATTTCCCGCCAAAACTGCTCTTCATATTACTGTTCATACCTGCTGCTATTGGATACTGGTGTTGCTGTTTTGTGTTTGTTATGATCATAGATTGATCATAACTGACATTGAAGAAGTTTGTTAGCTGTTTGAGAAGAATTCAGTTCATTCCATAGTTTTTAAAGATTTCAAGCATGTTGATGATTCTTGTTGATTTGTTAGCTGTTCTTGTTGATTGATTGTTGTCCTAGTGATAAGGTGGTGGTTATCACTAGGCTAAGAGAGCTCAGCGCTCCTCTTCTTCCCAAAGGATTACTACAATAGGTTTTAAAAGCTCTTGTTTCAATTCCTCTCAATAAGTCAAATGCATGTTTTCTTTTCATAGTGTAATCTTGATGGCTACATGATAAAAGTTGTTTAGATTTGCTCTCTGTTTGATCTTGATTACTTGAAGTTTGATTCTGTTTGTCTGATCTTAGTTTTGGATTAAGCTTAGTCTTAGCTTATTTTTCAGTAGAAATTTGGTTCTAGTATCTTGAATGGTCATTGTTGCTCTTAGTGTTCATTTGTACTCTTAAATCATTTCAATTGGAGTATCAAGTTTGGTAGTCATAAGCATTTGATTCAGTTTAAACAAGATCTTAAAAAGCCTTTGTAAAAGTTTGAAATATCAGTAAAAGGAGTGTTTGGGATTAGCTTAAAAAGATTTTTCAAGAATTGAGTTTTGGCTTGTTAAAGTTCATTTGCAGTTAAAAGGTGATTATTAAGTGTTTTAAGTCATTTACAAGTCAAAAAGAAAGTCAATCAGGCAAATGGCATTAAAAAGGCTTGGGTTGATTTCATTCAGTTTTGCCCATTAGAACTTGTCATTTTCATTTGGCTAGTACTCATTCAATTCTAGATGAAATTGCACCAAATTTGTTCTCAATCATAGCTTATATCATAGAGATTCAGATTCCAAGAGGATTTTCTACAGTTTACAATAAGCATATAGAAATAAGCATAATTCAGATAAGCAAACTTAAGTCAAGTTTCTGTAACTTGAAACTGGAAATTTGTATCTCCTTATTCTCTTTATTAACATGGCCATTTTTCTTCACAAATCCTCTTGAAACATTGAGTTACTTGATTTTTGGAAGTTTCAGCTTTTTGAAAAATAAGTTGGTCAACGCTGGTCAATGATAAGCCCATTTTCAGCTTAATTCAGATTCCCAGCTTATTTCTTGATGAAAAATGTTCTAGTTTGATTTCCTGTTCCTTAATTGAGTTGCTTAATCAGTTTCAATCAAAAAATCAAGTTGTGATTGTCTAGTTTTTGCTATAGCTTATTTTGAGCTTATTGATAAGTTCTCATTTGCTTATTTTGCATCTTTAGCCAAAATCCTTTTACACACGTAGCTTATTTTGGATTTAAATCATTTTGCAACTTGTTTCATTGAATTTGGTTGATTAATAAGCTCAAACGAGCTTATTTTTACCTTAAACCCGTTTTTGGCTTAAATAGTTCTTGAAATTGCTTTTTGGTCCCTATAGTTTTAAACAGTGTGTATACTTGGCTAAACTTCCAAGTTTTTAGGGTTTGCATTTGTTAAGACCTTGTAGTTTTGGAAGTTGCTAATTTCAGTTAGCAATTTGTTAGTTTGTTACATTTTTGGTTAGTTGGTTATAAGTTTTGCATATTTGATCCTTGTAGTTAACTGTTTTACACTTTTAGTCCCTAGAATTGTTAGAATTTACATTTCAAGCATTTATCTTTCCTAGAATTTACATTTTCAGTCCTTTAAGTTTCATATTTTACAATTTGAATTTTACTTGAATAAAAATTTGGTATTTGCAAATTGTTTTACATATAAGTAGGTAATATTTTTCCGTTTTGCAAGATTTTGTTGAATTAGCAAATAGAATATCCAAACAAGCTTAACAACCAAAAACAGTTAAAAACCCGATATTGGTTGGACTTTCCATTAGCAAGAACTGAGAAAAAACGAACTTCATTATACACAATTTCAAGCTGAGTATAAGAAAATGGAGTTTGACCTAAAAGATCAAATCAATATTTTAACTCATGATTTAAATGCTAGTGTTGAGATTAGAAACATCATGGAAAGAGCCAATAGTACTTTACAGGCTAAGTTAGATGAGGCTATAAAAAATAAGGATAATATAGATCTTAAAATTCAGATATTTGATAAAGCCTCACAAACCCTAGAAAAATGTGTTAGTGAACAAATGGATTCTAGGGATATGACTGGGATTGGGATGAAAGAGTATGTTGGTGTTACACCACCTGTTGGGAACTTCTATGGTGTCCTTAGAAAGGACTTGTCTTGGACTGGTTTACCAGAACTCCAAGAAGAGGAATTTATTCCTCCACCAAGAGTTCTTACCCCAGTAGAGGAATACAGGAAGAAGTTGACTGATTTGGACCAATGGAAGAAAGCCAACCCTACCTTGTTTGTTAAGGGTGACATGCTTAGTGACAGCCCAAATGAGTCTACACCCATAAAGGTGACAAACCTAACCACTGGCAAGACTGTTGACCTTGGCTTAAACGTTGATAGAAAACCTACTATTAAATATGCAAAAATGTATCGAAAACCTAGGTCACCAAAAAGCCAAATTAGTGATAATGGAACAGGTTTCTTTTCTTCTAGACCTAGAGTTATGTCTAGAAAAGCCTGTTATACTTGTGGAAGTTTTTCACATTTAGCCTATAAGTGTGTAAATGCTTCAAAGGTCAATGTTGATAAAAAGTCAAACACTGTCAAACCCAAACCTTTTGTCCAACAAAGTCCACAAGTTGTTAGACCAGCCCTATTCTTTACTAAAGGGTCTAATACTTATGGACAAAGACCTTTTCAGAAGACCAATACATGGTCTAATAGACAATGGGTTCCTGTAGCAAACCCTAGGTTCAACGCTGATAAGGGTAATTTCAGCATTGACAAGACCAAATTAAACGCTGACAGGAACATTGCCAGACCAAATAATGGTAAATATTTGCAACCAAAGGGAAAGGGGTCTAATGCTTCTTCTAGCTTGACATGGAGACCTAAGCAAGATCAAAACCCTAATTCAGATGTGATTTCTATGACCTGTAACAGATTTCATTATATTTCAAAGGTCATAACAAAACCAATTGGGGTTAACTGGGTGTTTAATCCAAAAAGGGATGAACAAGGGGTTGTCATAAGGACTAAGTCAATTCTTGTTGAACAACCAAATGAATCCAAGTCTGCTTGGGCTTGGGTTCCCAAAGAAAACTAATTTGTTTTCTTTATGTGCAGGGCATTCAAAAGCAGGTTAATGATTATGGCTATTGGGATAGTGGATGCTCTAGGCACATGACTGGGAAGGAAGATTATCTTATAAACTTCACTCCCATTAAGGATGGTGATAAAGTTTACTTTGGAGGCAGATATGGAACTATCACTGGCAAAGGAACTCTTCTCACCAACAATCTGCATTTTGAAAACGTGTTTCTGGTAAAAGAACTTGACTATAATCTGTTTAGTGTATCATAAGTTTGTGATAACAAAAATAAGGTTCTTTTTACTGATACTGAATGCTTGGTGTTGAGCAAAGATTTTAAAATACCAGATGAGAAATTCATTGAGTATAGAACACCTAGGCATAAGGACATTTATAATGTGAATCTTAATGGAATTAGGATGAATAATAATTTGTCATGTCTATATGCTAAGGCTTCAGTTGATGAGAGTAATCTTTGGCACAGGAGATTAGGGCACATTAATTTTAAAAATATAAACAGACTTTTGAGACATGGTTTAGTTGATGGTTTGCCTGAAAAGGCTTTCCACAATGACCACTCTTGTGTTGCATGCCTTAACGACAAACATCACAAGGTCTCATTTAAGTTTAAACCAGTGCACTCTAGTTCTAAACCACTTCACTTGCTGCATATGGACTTGTTTGGTCCAACTAATATAGAAAGCTTAAATGGTAAATCTTATTGTTTTGTCATCACTGATGATTTTTCTAGATTTACTTGGACTTTCTTTTTAGCTTTGAAAAGTGACACTGCTGATACTTTGATTAACTTTATTACCCAGATAGAAAAGAAGTCTTGTAATGAGGTTAAGATACTTAGAAGTAACAATGGTGGTGAGTTTAGAAATAAGTTGTTAGATGATTTTTGTGCCAAGAAAGGGATTACTAGACAGTTTAGTGTAGCTAGAACCCCACAACAAAATGGGGTAGCTGAGAGAAAGAATAGAACCCTCATAGAAGCAGCCGGGACTATGTTGGCTGATGCTCACTTTCCCATTGCTTTTTGGGCTGAGGCTGTGAATACAGCTTGTTATGTTCATAATAGGGCATTAGCTAACAAGATTCATAACAAAACACCTTATGAGTTACTTTGGGGCAGGAAACCTAATATTGGTTTTCTTAAACCTTTTGGATGTCATGTAGTTGTGCTAGACACTAGTGATGCCTTAGGTAAGTTTAGTGCTAAAGGTGATGAAGGCTACTTAATGGGTTATTCTGTGCAGAGTAGAGGATATAGAGTTTATCTTAAGAAAGAAAAACGTATACTTGAAAAAGTACATGTTAGGTTTTTAGAAAGTAAACCTAGTGATCCTGTAAGTGGTCCAAATTGGTTGTTTGACTTGGAACCTCTATCTAGGACTTTGAATTATATGCGTGTTGCTAATCCAGACATTTTGAAGGTGACTTCAAATGTTGTGGAAGAGCCAATTGTTAATGTTTCAGGTAAACAGGTTGATGAAGAGGTTGGATAACAAGCAGATAAATCAGCACCCATACTTGAGTATGTTACTATTCCCATATGGACAGATGCATTTGCTGCTGCTGTTGGAAAGGAAAAAGGTGGTCCCCAAGTATCACCAGTTGACAACATGCATGATCTTTCAGGCGCTGACAAAGGAAATTCTGGCGCTGAAAAGACAAATTCAGGCGTTGATGGCTCAAACGTTGACAGCTTTGGTCCAGGCGTTGACAGATCTTTTGACCATATTTTCTCTTCCAATAATTTTGAACAAGGTGAACCTTCAAACAGAAATGGAGAGGTTCATTCAGATACTGATGGAAAAGAGTCTGAAGAAGATATTGGTAACATGGAAGATGAGATTGAGGACAACACACTTATTGAGGGAGGAGTGGTCACTTCTACAATCAAAAATCACCCTCCTTCTCTAATTATTGGTGATGTGATGACTCTTGTGCAAACTAGAAGATCTCATCAGAATCTTGGAGGATTTATTGCCAATATTCACAAGAAGGTTGATACCCCTCTTGTTCAAGAATGTTTGTTTGCCTGCTTTCTGTCACAACAGGAACCCAAGAAGATTTTTGATGCTCTCAAAGAACCAAGTTGGGTGGAAGCAATGCAAGATGAGCTTCACCAATTTGCTATCCAGGATGTTTGGGAGTTGGTTGATTGTCCCAGACATGTCAGACCTATTGGGACAAGATGGATTCTTAGAAACAAAAAGGATGAAAGAGGCATTGTGGTCAGAAACAAGGCACGATTAGTGGCTCAAGGATATACACAAGAGGAAGGGATAAATTATGAGGAGGTCTTTGCACCTGTTGCAAGGATTGAGGCTATAAGGGTTTTTCTAGCCTATGCTTCCTGCATGGGCTTTACAGTCTATCAAATGGATGTGAAGAGTGCTTTTCTTTATGGCACAATTACAGAGGAGGTTATGTAATGCAGACTCCTGGTTTTGAAGATTCCGAACATCCAGACAAGGTGTATAGAGTGAATAAAGCTATGTATGGACTTCATCAATCCCCCAGAGCATGGTATGGCACATTGTCCACCTATCTGGTGGAAAATGGATTCAAAAGGGGCACCATAGACCAGACCTTATTTACAAAGAAAACTGGTAATGATTTCTTACTTGTTTAGGTTTATGTAGATGATATCATCTTTGGCTCTTCAAGTCCAAAGATGAGTGAAGATTTTTCCAATCTTATGATAAACAAATTCAAGATGAATGCAATGGGAGAGATGAACTTCTTTCTAGGGTTACAAGTTCAACAGAAAGAAGATGGTATCTTCATCTCTTAAGATAAATATGTAGCAGAAATCTTGAAGAAGTTTGGCTTTTCTCCACATGAGAAAAGGGCTAGCACTCCTATGGATAGAGAACACCCTTGGGGAAAAGTTGGAGATGGAAAAAAAGTGGATGTCAGGCACTATAGGTCAATGATTGGTTCATTGATGTATCTCACAGCTTCAAGACCTGACATTATATTTGTTGTGTGTGCATGTGCACGTCATCAAGTGACTCCCAAAGAATGTCATCTTCATGCTGTCAAGATGATCTTTAGATACCTTAGATGTTATCCAGACCTAGGATTATGGTATCCAAAAGATTCACCATTGGAGCTTATTGCATATTCAGACAGTGATTATGGTGGTGATAAATTTGATAGAAAATCCAAAACTGGTGGATGTCAGTTTCTTGGGAGTAGATTGATCTCTTGGCAGTGCAAGAAACTAACAGTGGTGGCCAATTCTACAACTGAAGCAGAGTATGTTGCAGCAGCTGCTTGTTGTGGACAAGTCTTATGGATTCAGAACCAGCTGTTGGATTATGGGTATAATTTCATGCATACCAAGATTTTTGTAGACAATAACAACACTTTATGCATTATTAAAAATCCTGTACATCACTCTAAAACAAAACACATAGAAATTAAACATCATTTTATAAGAGATTGTTTTGAAAAAGGTTTAATACAACCAAATAGAGTTGACACAGGATAGAATGTGTCTGATTTATTGACTAAACCTTTTGATACTAGAAGATTTCAATACTTGGTAACAAGTATTGGAATGATCAACCTTACTTAAAATGTGTTTTGGGAACTTATTGTAAAAGTATGTACAGGATATGCATTGTTATTGGTCTTTATGTGAAATTAGATTTTCCACTTTATTTGTCTAACGCTGACAAAGGTTCTCTTAACGCTGATAAGTGTTATCGTGACGTTGTCAGCAACATGTTAGTTTTGTGGTTTTTGATCTAATTGTGCAGGCGTTGTTAGCATTGTACCATTGGATACAGAGTTGCTTATGGATCCCTGGAGCATTATTGGAGCATGTTTCAATTTATGGATGATGGTTGGAATATTTATATTCCTATCTTGACATAAATTTTTATTTACATGCATCTTATTTGGCAACTTATGTATCATAGTTTAAGGGGAGGTTTAGGAACCTTTTTAGGACTTTTTGGGTATTCTTATAATACTCTTATCATAATTCTAGATTGTGTCCACTGGTGAGTATGATTTAGTTTACTATATCATGAGGCACTGTAGCATACAAAGTTGATATACTATGCATGCTGCCAAGACTTTTTGGCCTAGAATTGGGAGTGGTCTGTTGGGAGACTTAGGTATGATTTATATTGGGCTTACCTGGGAAGTTGCAAGGGATTTTATGAGATAACTTAACTGTTAAGAATTTTGGTTAGCAAGGGACACTAGAGGACTATTATGTCTATCTTGCATAAGCAAGTGTGCATGATTGGACAGTGCTTGCCACCCTATAATAATTTTCAGTTTATAGGTTATCTTCACTAGGATAAATCACTTTGTTAAGGTCCTTTTTCATTTTTATCTTTTTTTATTTTTGGACGTTGACAGATATATTTCCAAACGTTGTTATGACCAATTTAGACGTTGACATGGCTTTTTCCAACGTTGACAAGAATATAGCCGTTGGGCGTTGATGGGTTATTTTTTACCGTTGACACTCATTGGGTCCTACCCAGTTGTTATTTTTGACGAAAATTGGGGCCGTAATTTTGGGAGTTGATAACTTTTAATTAATGAACAAGATAACTTATTTTCTTTTTAGTATTTTCATCATTATATTTTGAAAATACTTGCCTCATTTTTGACCAATCACATATGCCTATCCCTCCTTTAAATTTGGCTCCTTCTTTTTAAACAGCGTATTCTCATATTCTTGTCTAACAACTTTTCTCCTATCATTCATCTTTTATAATCTTTCACAAACAACTTTCTACATCAATGGCGCCTAAGTTTAAACCAAGTGACTTGGTATTGGGATTCAGAAGTCAGCATAATATGATTGCTTATTTGGAGGCTGATGATGCTCTGTTTCCTCAATACACCCAGATGGTGGCGTATTTGAATGCATCTCCATTACGGTATGCTCTTTCTCATGCTCCTCTCATCCCTGTCACTCATCTTAAATAGTTTTGGAACACTATCAGTTCCTCAGCGCTTAATAATGTGACTACATTAACTGCTATTGTCCATGGGCTTTCATGGGTGGTTACTGAAGCCTTGGGTTCGCCAGGCTTTGCATCTTAATGATGCAGATGGTATAACCACTCTTCCCATTGGTGAGATAGAACAGGGACTCCAAGCTTTGGTTTATCCTTTCCCTGAAGAGGGAACTTTAAATAAATATAACAAACAGGAATTTACCCCAGCTTGGAAGTAGTTAATACATGTCATCCTTCAATGTTTGAGTCCCAAATGTACTACACATAATGAAATTAACAGAGCTATTTCTAGTGCAATTGTGTGTATTAGGCAAAAGTATAATTTTTCTAAACTAATTTTTGATGGCATGTGTAAAAACAAGGGTAATAAGATGACTTTGGCTTACCCAAGATTTTTACAAATGATTTTTGATGAGCAATGTCACACTCCCAAAATATCAGAGTATAATGGCAACAAGGGAGTGGTGACGTCATGATTATCATACACACACAGTTACAAAGAACGACCTCTAAATGAGACGTTCGGAAAATAGATCACTTGTATTTGATAAAATAAATAGTTTTAACATAGTGCGGAAGCATAAAACTGATCACAGTTACAAAACATAGTTTCCAAATAGTAAAAATGATCTTTGTTTCAATAGAAATGACGGCAATGCATGAGACCTCACTTAGCATCTTCCTTCTTAATACCTGAGAAAAACATTGCTAAAGCGTCAACATAAAGTTGGTGAGTTCATAGGTTTAGTTAATTTGAAATGTTTAATGAACCACAAGATTTTCCCAAAAGTGATGACAATATAACAAATACAAAGTCATCATAAAAGCATTTATTACAGTCTAAGCTCGTGACACCGAAGCGTTAACAACACCGGTAGTATAATCATTTAAATGTAGCCCAACTGGATGCCTAAACCCACGACATCCTATCACAGACTCAAATGAAACTGTGCCCGCTTGTCCCTTGTTGGACCAAGGCAGACAGGGGCGTCAACCCCGATAGATCTATCCATAGCATTCGCGCTTACACAAAGTAATTAACGGTTCATGATTCACGGGCCAAAGCAACTGGGTTTTTAGTGGGACTTAGACAAGTATATAAATTAGTAATTGCACTTGTGTTCATACGTTAAATCAAGCAATGTCTCACCCCAAAAGCAGTGAAAGCAGTTAAAAATGGGGCTATAAACTCACCTCGTGAAATCAGCAAAGTAATGGAAATATGAATGTAGCTCGAGAATACGGTTTCGCTACCCGCGACCTATTTGAATATAAGAATCGTGTTACGACATTTAAATTTATACTAGTAAAAACATAACATCCTAGTTGTGCTTGACGGTACTTTTCGTTTACGGAAAACACGACACTTAAAACTCGGGTATTTAACAAATGAGGTTTTTGGGCTAAATATTATTAATAATTCGGTTTGGGACTTATATAACCCAATACAAACGAATGGCCCAACAATTATCCCAATTCAACCCATACTAGGGTTCGGTCCATTGACCTTTTGACCCAGCCCGGCCCAACAGGCGACACAAACAAGAAAAGGGGGGTTATAACCCTTTTACTTTCCCCAAAACAAACAGACACCATCTCTCTCTCTCGAAAAACACTCCCAACCGTCCCATTTCTTTCTCTCTCTAGAAATTCGGATCTAACACTCCTCCCATGGCCAAAATGACTTCTAAGATTAATTAACATCAATTATTATGAAGGCTTAAGGTGTGTATCCTGCGTGGGATGTGGGGTTTCATCCCCACATCAAATCAAGTCCGTTTCGAGATGTTTTCCCAGGAAGATTTAATGGTGTTATTCCTCACAAAAGATAAGTTTTCATCTCCTTTCTTCTAAATAATTGGTTCAAACTGCTTTTTGCTTTATACATTCGAAAATAAAAGGGATTCACAAGATTGAAATCATTTGTCTTTTCACAATATGCATAAAGATTTTCGGATTAAATAAAAATTAAATTAGGGTTTTCGAAATATTGGGGGTGTTGATGGATCTTGCGTTCAGTTGAAATTAATTAGTGTTTTTGAAGACTAATTGATATTAATTACTAAATGGAATCGTTTTATAAAAATTAGGGTTTCAAAAATATTGGGCGTTTCTTTAATATTGCGATTCATTATAATTAACTAGTGTTGTCATGCTCCTTTTGTTATTAATTATCAGAATAATATAAGTTTCGAAAATTAGGGTTTATAAATTTGGGGGTTTTTATATACGGTTGTTTATTTATAATTAAATAATGTTTTTGGGTAATAAATTGTATTAATTTCATAAATAAAAACGATTTTTACAGTTTTCCGCCGTTAACATTGATATTTATGTTGGTGAGCACACAACTACTGCTCATGCTGGAGTCGGTCCTGCGACTTTATTCATGGGCAAAAACAAATATAAATAAGAAAACAAAAGAATGTATTCACCTTGACTTTCGGTGGCTGCTGATACCACATGTTCACTTTCATGGCGTGGCTCAATATATACATGTCAATAAAAATTTTGTGCGGCTGATTAAAGACAGTGATTTGGGTCATACAATTATAACTTATAAGTCGTTTAATTCACTTGAATGCGATATAATACATATCTAATACTAAACTTACAAAGTGTAGATTGTATTCTAAAAATCGACAACTTGCAACAGTTTATATAGAGCCACCATGAGCAACTAACCGATGCATAACATATCATGTAGTCACCATCTTGCTGCCAATGCTTTTGGTAGACCTTTTGATAAACCCATACTTTTATACCTGATTAACAAAAATAAAAAAATCATAATTATGCATGTCATAGATCGAAAACTTAAGAGCAGTTACTAATTTTTGCAAACAATAATATGTACTATTACCAATATGAATGTCAGATAATTCGAGATCATTAAAATTATAAGTATTTTAGTAACAATGACTTACCCACAAAGCAAATTGGCACAAAATGAATATGTTTCTTTTCTACACCAATAGTTCTTATTATTTGATCACCATTCACAGCATCATCGCACGTTTCCAAGCAACTATCTATCATATGACAATGTCAAAAATCATAAAAACATTACATATACTTGGCTATACCGAGCTAAAAAACGTAACAAACCTTGATTATATAATCGGTTATCATAGTAGTCTCCAGTGATGGAAGAGACCTCAGACGTGGCCTTCATGTAAACATCAATATCCGAAAATCATTCGACTTTCAAAGCCCTCCACACAAGATTTGAAGCACACCATTTGACTTCAATTTTTCTTTGAACTAAATATTAACACCTTCAAATAATTTAATGGTGAACCATGGCAATACACCAAAAGCAAAGCAAAAAGAATAGATAACCCGATTAAGCGATACATGATTTGGTTGATATGGAATAGATATATATCTTTTATTTAGTCGTATTTTTCGTATGTTGTAGGTTTTGTAGATTATCACTAAAGTATATAAAGGAGATATTGTTTGTAAATAGCATATTTGATCTTAGATATATTTAGAGCCGTATATTTATATTACCTAAATAAGCATGTAGCCAATAAGAAAACGCCATGTAGGCATATGACGTGGCACATATTCATTTTTCTAGTCAAACTTAGCCCCATATATATATTATAGATATATATATCAATGTACGGCTTGAAGAAAAAAAGATACGAAGCACATATCTGTCTTCGTAGATCTGTACATGTAGATCAAAATCAAGGGCTGGATTTTTTTATGGATCGAAAAAATAATTGAAATTTTTCCATATGTCATGGTGGATCTCGATCAAACAACAAAATAGTAGGTTTGTCAATTTTTATAATTATTTAGAAATTGGTTTGATGATTTAGAAAAGGGTTATTTTTGTACCGGTAACTAAATCTTTCAAATGTTATTGGTAGTTATTATTTTCGGTGTGGGTTGGACATGTTTTTTTCTATTTTTGCTATTAACAAGATAAGATGATAGTAATAAAGTATAAGAATTATGCCGATTCATTTCACTATTTTCCTTTATTCGTAGAATGATAACAGGCAAATGAAAACTTTAAAACTTTTTTTTAAAGTTATTAAAAAACATTTGTGATTCTTGTAGGTAGTTTCATATCCAAATGTTGTTTTCAGCTACGAGTGTTATACTTTTGTTTGTAGACATGATTTTAGTCTATGAATAAAGTTTACTTCATTATCTTGAGATTATCACATTATTTTTAAGGTTTAAGAAAGATAAATAGCTAGAAAGTTCTAAGCTTTAGTTGTTTTTTTACTAATGTAGATATAAATGATACACTGTACGATGAAACGAAACAAATTGTTTGTTGAATTTTATAAGCTAAATGAGGTGATCTATTTATTGCTAAAAAGTTGAGACAGACTATGGTGCTTTGATAAGCGTGCATGTATGTTCGTGGAAGCGTGCATGTATGTTCGTGGAAAGGTGCATGTATGTTTCTCGATGAGTGCATTTATGTTCGTGGAAAGGTGCATGTATGTTTCTCGATGAGTGCATGTATGTTCGCGAAAGAGAACAAGATACATTTTAATTGAATTTTATTTTATTTTATATCAAAATTTGAGCATACTATGTATGTGTTGGTTATCATAAATTTAGATGTTTCATTTGTTGTTGCGTGTAACGTATATTTAACATGGAACTTTTATGGCTAATTGTTTTTCATTAATACTAGATACTTTTGTTTTTTGTTTATTGTAAATTTATAAGTTATATTTCTAACAATTATGTTTCTTGCTTTATTAAAAATCAAGAACATTTACGTAAATTATGTAACATTTATGTTTTATAATTTATTTGTACAAATCAAGAAAATTTTTATTTACTTTAAATATATAAGTCACATATATAACATTTATGTAAAAGTATAATATTAAAAAAAATACATACATCTTATTTTTCTAAAAACATGCATATTTAAAAAGAAAATTAATTTGAAAATAATATAAATAAATAAACGTTTTTTAAACTAAAAAATAGAAAAGAAAGTGAAAATATGTTTTGACTACTATACCCTTTTGAATTAAATAATGATAAATATTTATACTAAATTCTTATTGGTTTATAATAGTTTTGTTGAGTTCTGCACCTTAAATAGGTTCTGCATATATCTCGCCCATGTGTGTGTGTGTGTGTGTGCGCGCGCGCGCATGTGGTACAATGTTTGTATTGTTAGCAAGTGATCGATCGTAAAATTTCAAAACCTGGTGGTAGTGAAACACCCAAAATATAGGAATGACTTCTTATCTTTCATAAAGCAAACTTGTTACTAACATGTATCTAGAGTGTGTAAAAATCAGTATTAGTTATGTTTCTTTAATAATCATAAACAATCCTCTTTATTTTCTAGCTACTCCTAATTAATCAATACTAACATAATATTGTTGTCACCTATTTTAACACCCACGCTGCAAATTAAAGTTACAACATCTATTGTACATAAAATTACATTCTCAACACTTATATATCAACTTTCTTCTAGTATCATGCTACGGAAAGACGCATATATCTTACTCTTGTGGGCGAGCAAGCCAAAGAGTGCTAAGGGTCCGAAGCCGAGAGAAGTAATCATTGATAGAAATGAGAGCACGTGTTGATTGGCGGGTTAATGCATTTGCTGTAAGGTCTTCTCTAGCAAGTGGTCAGCCAGTGATTTGTCAAAAATATAAAGTGAATGGTGAGGTACAGCGTGCGTGAGTGCGCATGCGCGTATGATACAATGTTTGTATTGTTTGCAAGTGATCGGTCGTAAAGTTCCAAAACCTGGTGGTAGTGAAACACCCAAAACATAGAAATGACTTCTTATCTTTCATAAAGCAAACTGATTACTTATCTAGAGTATGTAAAGATCAATATTAACTATGTTTCTTTAATAATCACAAACAATCCACTTTATTTTCTAGCTGCTCCTAATTAATCAACACTAACAGAATATTGATGTCACCTATTTTAACACCCACACTGCAAATTAAAGTTACATCTATTGTACATCAAATTACATTCTGAATACTTATATATCAACTTTATTCTAGTATCATGCTACGGAAAGACACATATATCTTACTCTTGTGGGCGAGCAAGCCAAAGAGTGCTAAGAGCCCGAAGCCGAGAGAAGTAATCATTGATAGCAAGCAGAGCACATGTTGATTGGCGGGTTGTAAGTATTAAATGCATTTGCTGTAAGGTCTTCTCTCGCAAGTGGTTAGCTTGTGATTTGTCAAAAACATAAAGTGAATGGTGAGATACAACGTGCGTGCGTGATACAATGTTTGTATTGGTTGCAAGTGATCGGTCGTAAAATTCTAAAACCCAGTAGTAGTGAAACACCCAAAACATAGAAATAACTTCTTATCTTTCATAAAGTAAACTGATTACTTATCTAGAGTATGTAAAGATCAATATCAACTATGTTTCTTTAATTTTCCACTTTATTTTCTAGCTACTCCTAATTAATCAATACTAAAAAAATATTGTTGTCACCTATTTTAACACCCACACTGCAAATTAAAGTTACATCTATTGTACATCAAATTACATTCTGAATAGTTATATATCAACTTTCTTCTAGTGTCATGCTACGGAAAGACGCATATATCTTACTCTTGTGGGCGAGCAAGCCAAAGAGTGCTAAGGGCCCGAAGCCGAGAGAAGTAATTATTAATAGCAAGCAGAGCACATGCTGATTGACGGGTTGTAAAAGGTTTTCAAGATCGGGATCTTACCTAGGATCGTTTTCGTCTTTACAAGATCGAGATCGTAAAATAGGATCGGGATCGTAAGATCCTACTATAATCTAATTTTCTTAATAGTCTGTGCAATATTTTACAGATTTACAAATTAATATACATCGTAAAAATAAAATTATACAAATATTTCATAAGAATGTGGTCTTAAATTATGATTATGAAATGTATAAGAAGATTTACATGTTGTTTCTTAGATTATACAAAATAGAACCTATAAATTTGTAGTTTTTAATTTGTCGCTCGAGAAAAAGTAAGATCAGATCATAGTAGATCCTAAGATCCTATTATCAAGATCGGGATCCTATAAGATCTTAAGCATGCAAAGATCCTACGTAAGATCCAGATCGTTTTTGTTTTGCAGTATCGTAAAATCGTAAGATTCTAAGATCAAGATCGGGATCTTGACAACCCTAGTTGTAAGTATTAAATGCACTTGCTGTAAGGTCTTCTCTCTCAAGTGGCCAGCATGTCATTTGTCAAAAACATAAAGTAAATGGTGAGATACAGCGTGCATGCCTGATACAATGTTTGTATTGTTTGCAAGTGATCGATCGTAAAATTCCAAAACCTGGTGGTAGTGAAACACCTAAAACAAGGAATGACTTCTTTTATCTTTCATAAAGCCAACTGGTGACCTATATCTAGAGTATGTAGAGATGATTATCAACTATGTTTCTTTAATAATCACAAACAATCCACTTTATTTTCTAGCTACTCCTAATTAATCAATACTAACAGAATATTGTTGTCACCTATTTTAACACCCACACTGCAAATTAAAGTTACAACATCTACTGTACATCAAATTACATTCTGAATACTTATATATCAACTTTCTTCTAGTACCATGCTACAGAAAGACGCGTATATCTTATTCTTGTGGGCGAGCAAGCCAAAGAGTGCTAAGGGCCCGAAGCCGAGAGAAGTAGTCATTGATAGCAAGCAGAGCACGTGCTGATTGGCGGGTTGTAAGTATTAAATGCATTTGTTGTAAGGTCTTCTCTCGCAAGTGGTCAGCCTGTGACTTGTCAAAAACATAAAGTGAATGGTGAAGTACAGATCAACTTCGATTCTAATCTTATTTTAGGAAAGTTAGGACCAATGTTAAATCTAACAGTAATAAGTACAGAACATGAAGCGTGTGTCTCACTTTATGGAATGGGTTGTTAAGATATCCAAAGTTGTAATGACCGAATTATCACAAGAGAATAAAGCAATAAGTACCTAGTTGATACATGACACAAAAATCAGAACTCTAGAAGAACAAAAACTAGTACCAAGGTTCGATCAGTTGGTTATCACCCTTGCCTCTGGGAGGTCAAGGGTTCGATCCTCACTCCTTGCAAGGCCGGATGTCCGTTTCTACCTTTGGTAGAACCGGAAGCAGCCTCTCTACCTTGGGTAGGGGTATGGTTGTCTACGTCTCAACCTCCCCCATACATTTTCCTAGACGGTATTAAGCCCATAACCCATGGAAGATGGTATTAGGTTAAAAGAATGAAAACTGTAATCATTATAGATTTCCAAATTCTGATGGTATGTTGGTCTGATTTCTGGAAAAGAAAAAAAAAAAGCTTCTAACTTGCTTTTCAAACGTTACACCTTAACAATTTTTTTCTTTTTTAAAGTACACCTTCAACAGAACTACTGTAATATTGACTCTACGCAGCTTCAAAACAAAAAAATATATGGGGGGTTTTGCATTTACGTTTATGTGCTTACATCTAAATGATCATTTAGAGATAAAATTGGCAGTTTTGGAACAAAACAGAAAATCTAAGGATAAACTGAGATCAGTTAGGTAGCGTTTGATAACGACTTATAAAGTCTTAATTGAAAAATAGGTATATGAATTAAGTCATCAGTAACTTGTTTGTTTTGTGCTTAAAATTAATCAATGACTTTCTAGAAAAAGCCAGGAGGAGGAGACTTTTTATATTAAGTCATAACTTATTAGCCTTATTTTACATATTTACCCTCTAACTTCTTCATTTATTTAATTTAAAAGGACACAATAGTAAATTTCTTTAATTCAGACATTATATTCAGCACACAAAACAAACAGTTATATATCCGTCTACAAACAGACAACATTTATTTTAACAGACACTTTAATTTAACAGAACTTAATAAAAAACTAAACAAACAGGCCCTTAGTTATCCTTTGTTTAGACTTTAGACTAATGGAAGAACTTATACTTTTCATATCACAGAATGTCAGAACGTCTTCCCTTTCTTCCCGCTATGTCTTTTTTTGGCTTCTTATATGTATTAATTTCACAATTGATTATGTGATACCACAATCACATCCAAATTCTTTATTCTACACCAACTTTTGATTTTTGGGTAACCATGGTTTCCGACTTTTTAGCCGACTAATCTTTGAGGTTTGAAACCACTGCCACACAGAGTCAAACCAGGTAAAGCCCTTCATTTTCAGAAGGTTGGTGTGACCACTTCAGGGTTGTTTGTAAATAGCAAGGGGTGTTTGCAAACAGCAGGAAATGAACCTGAGACCTCACACATATTAGTGTGATAGTCACAAGCCTTTTTGCAACTAGGCCACCCCTAAGTGGTTTATTCTACATCAACTTTCATTACACTTAATTCGCTTGCTATCCGATACTAATTATTGGATATTAGATAGCAAATCACTATCATGCACATCTATAAACACCCTACTAAATTGAGCTTTGTTAAATTTATGATCAGACTTAAAATGTAGCAAGTTGACTCTCAAAAGACAAAGGGTGCCTCTCTCTTGTGGAATTTAAGGATATTAACAGAATTAAGAGAATTTACCTGGCGAAGAAAATTTTCAAGTGAGCCCAACTTCCCCATGGCCATTGCCATTTGACCCATGTAGTTAGCCATACCCGATGATCCAGCTGGGACCACAGGTGCATCACTGGCCAATGTCTCTGCCAGAGAGTGCTGCAATGCATCCATTCCTTGTGATAGAGCTTCTTCTGCTTGCAATGATGTTTGCTGTAAATGATCAATGCTTGCCAATTGCTGTTCTGTTAACGGCTCCAAGTGGCTCACAAGAAGCTGCATCAACATTCATCTTTTTAGAAGGAAGAACACTAATGAGAAAGTAGAAGGCAGATACTAAAGCAAATAAATTATACATGTGCGTGCATATATACACACACACACACACACACACACACACACACACACACACACACACACACGCACGCGCACACACACGCACACACACACACACACACACACACACACACACACAGTGCATATATATACACAGCGCGCGCGCGCGCGCACGCACGCACGCACACACGCACGCACGCGCGCACGCGCACACACACACACACACACACACACACACACACACACACACACACACACACACACACACACACACACACACACACACACACACACACACACACACACACACACACACACACACACACACACACATACATATATATATATATATATATATATATATATATATATATATATATATATATATATATATATATATATATATATATATATATATATATATATGTTATAAGAAGGGTGAACTCATCGACTTTTTAAGACATTCACACTCATACATGAGTAGAAGAAGAACCAACAAAGATTAAAAGTAAAAGTCCCACCAGAAAAAGGTTATATTTGAAAGACAATAAGTGTGAAGTTTTAACCTTTATCCACATTTTAACATGAGGAGATATATAAGCAACTTGCCGCTGTATATTTTTTCACACAATTAGCAAAATGTACTTCACTGTTTCTCGCACTTATTAAGAGCGTGAATATGTCAAAAAGAATGTTGTAGAATTCAATCCAATAGTTGTGACGGTAGCAGGTGGGTGGGAAGCTTGCCTTGAGTAGTTCAGAAGAACGAAAACCACCAATCCACAAAAAACAGCGTTCTGCCGGTGATGTCCACATCCCATAAATGATATGGAAAACATCAGCCTTTGCTGCAGTTCTTTTTAGCCTAAATATGTCGTTGAAATGTGATGAAGCCTTTTCAACTATCTTCCGAAGCTCGGTATCACTTTGATGTGAGGAAACTGCTGTCCTGAGCTCACTTATATGTTTGCTTTGCTCTTCCAGCCAACGAGAATATTCAGCAACAAATGCCAAGGAGCCTGTAGAATGGTCAACATTATCATCCAGTCAATGAGACAGTCCATCTATTCCTAATTTCCAACGGAATTAAAAAAAAAAATTATCAACAAACAATTGAGAATGATAGAAACTAAATTAATTAAAAACTACAGCTTTACGACATACATACACAACACATGAACCTTAACTACCAAATTACACAAAACATACATTTAGCTTTTGATTAGCACTTCTAGAAATGATTATATTCAAAGATTATGAATATGCTAAAACCATCAGCTTTTGCATCTTTTCTGAACTTTTGGTCGTCATATGAACAATATTGTCCGACAATGATCCGTTACTTAGAGTTCATAGGTTGGCATATATGCCGCACTGTCTCATAGGTTACATTCAATGTGACATAAGTCAAACCATTGATGTAACATAAGTCACACCATTGATTTCGATAACTGTGCTTCTTTATAATAATTCACTTGTACAATAGTGAAATCTTTAAATACATATCAATACATATAGGTTTAGGTATAGAAAAAGCAAGTCAAATTTGCCTATAAAGATGTTCGACAATAAGACAATTTCCCCGTTATTTGACTATTTCCCTTAATTAAGGACAATATTAAAATCTCTTACCAATATCGATGACATTAGTAAGCGATAGCAAGTAGGTTAAAAAAGACTACATTTCAGAAAAAATGCTTGCCATTTTTAGAGATGATAAAAACTCGGTTAAAACCAAAAAAATCTAAAGAATGAACCCGGATCGTTTATGGACAGTTTTGGTTTATTTTCCAAAGACAAAACAATGCTCTGCAAGTAAGTTTAATCAACCAAAACCAAAGTGTGACGTAAACTGATACATACCATTCCTGCCGTTTGGTTGAGATTGATCACCAGAATTTGAAATCACAACGCCCTACATAAAATATATGAACTAAGTTCACATTCTGTAGTAATTCCAATATAGCACGAGAAAAACTGTTCTTAGCCACACACTCATACACATGAAGTAAAAGCTAGAGACCCATTGTAATTAAAACCTGCTTTCGAGCTCGCTGGACCTCCTGCTCAAGTTGGGTTAGCTTCAGCCGACTACTCTCCAATTGTTGCACATATGCCTACACAGTAAACATGAAAACGAAAAGTATTTAAGCTTAACTTAAGGCATCATTTGTCTTCTCACTATGTTTTTTGGTTGTTCACCTTCAGTCAACTAGTTTATGGCTCCTAATAAACTTATCACTAGGTCAACCCCTTGGTAAACGGTACAGATACAGGATTTTCAACAGGTGTGACCTACCATAACAACTTTTTTCAGGTGACACATGACATTACCTTTTTTTTTACTACAAACTTTGTTTTTCAGGGTATGCGTGTGCATATCAAACCACCCATGTGATATACAAACCACTTACACAACAGAAGTCCCCAATATAGGCAAGTTTTGATTTGGGTCAGGCTGGAAACTTTGTCGTATATGCTGAAATGGGTCAGACTGTTTGACCTGAAACACTTGCATAGTGTTTGGTATGGTGTAATCAAAGAGGGAATGGAAAAGACTATTACGACGGAATGAAAAATTGTTGTTTGTTTACGTTTACAGAATGTAATGACACATTACAAGGAATAACTCATTACGTCAAAACCATTCCTTAGGGGCCCCCTTCTTTTTTTCCATTACATCTTGTAATGGAATCAAAATTACTTAAAACCCCATCATTAACTAACCACATTAAATGGACTTTATATCATAAATGGTTATTTTAGTCTTTTTATTATCGATTACATTACGTCTTCTCATACAAACCAAACATGATTAATAACCGTAATGAATCATTCCATTACGTCGTGCATTCCATTCCTTAGACATTTCATTATAATGTCCAAAAAAGTTACTTATAATAAATAGAAGTATTGTCGAATGTGAGTGCGAACTTTATGCAATTATACTCACAAAATTTATATTTTTGGAATAAAATGAAATAAGACCTTTGATGTTTTAGACATACACATTTGGAAATTTTTTACCCGTTAGACCTGTTACCCTTTTAGCTAACCTTTTTTCTTAATTTAACCATTTGACGCGTTAGAGCTGAAGTATAGCCACGCATTAATAAGTAAATTGAAGATCAAGTTTCCAGCCTCTAGCTTAGGAACGCCTCTAAATAATCACTCGTAAATCCTTTACCTTTTTCCTTAGCCGGCTTTTTCTTGCTGCCTCCCGATTCTGAGCAAGTCGCCGTAACGTCTAAATTTCAATAAATAAGAATCAAAATGAGGTGATAGAACTCAGTAAAAAGTAACATACTGGGCCTAATAAAACTATTACCTTTTGTTCCGGAAACTTTTCTTGGTGTCCACCAGAACCAGAAGCCAGAAAGGGATTGGATGGAACGACATCAAACTGCAAACAAGATAGGGAACATCCAAAAATCAAAATCAAAATCAAGTTTTGTTAGTCGTGTCTCTCACAAACAGCAAAAGAGACACTGAAGTTATTTGAAAGTCTCTTTCATATTTACTCTTTGATTCCTGTCATCGGGGTCCATCTCAGTGGAAGTATCGGTATGCGGGCTTCCATCTCCCATATTAGATTCTAACCATGCTTCACGGTTAGAGCCGGAATTAGAAACTTGAGTCACTTGAGATCTATTTTGTCCTTGTAACATCTGAAACACCAGAAATGACAGCCGCTCAAATAAAGTCATAATAATGCAAGAAGATTATATATAAAATGAATCATGGGGTCGAAACATCAAAATCACCTTCTCATATGTACCGAACTGGAGATCAGATTGCACTGTTTAATTGATCAAGGATGTGGAGTTCGACACTGAACAGCCAAAAACACAATAAACCATTGGTAAGAGGGAAGACAAGATACTTACGATAATACACAAAGAATTTATTCAAAAATATCTATAAAAATAACTGGAACATTATGTAATACTCCACTCGTCACAAAAGTATTGCAACGAACACTGTTTTGGGATGCCATGAACAGGGAACAATGTTTTCTTTGGTACAAATTTTTAGCTAAAGTGGCTATTTGGCTATTTGCCCACTGCGATCTTCACAAAATATTACTACAATTATCATTAAGGATATCAAATTTCCAAAAAGATTACACTATAGTGATAGCAATTGAGGGTCTTTTAACAACTAAGGTACCTTAAGACTTATTATTTTTGGGGCGTCAAGCAGGCATGAGAACCCGTGTTATTACCCTAGCTCTTTTTTAGTGTGTTCTAACAAATACTTGCAAATATAGGGGCACACCTGACGGCATAGCCCTTAGCTTTTATTATTATTATAGCTACCCCTAAACTTTATTCAACAATGAACCACAACCATTTCCATGATGATTATGAGGACACCACTTCAAATTCAAATTGTTTCTGACCAGGGTCATTTTAAGTTTTTAATCGACATCCCTGCAGATAAAATGTTACCATTTTGAAACAACAGAAATAATATCTGGACTTGCAAACCATTTCTCTGAGTAAAGCTAGACAGAAGGTAAGTGGACCGTGTTTGACTATCACAAAAAGTAAATCCTAAATGCATTATGTTGACAGTATCTAATTTTGATATTATGGGCCCAATAGTTATGCAAGATATAGTCTTTATTGTTTGTAGCCTATGAACTTTAACCTCCACATATAATATCATTTCAAGATTTTAAAGTAATCACCTTCTCCACGGAATCCAAGGGACTGCTGCGGTGCCCCAATATTAGAAACGTTGGAGGATTGACCAGCGTTCCCCTGTGTACCCCTGCTTAGAATCAAGTAAGCAGATCATAAGATAATGAAAAAGCACACTCAAATCAGCCATATGGTAAACAAACTCGTCGCAAAAGAACGTACCAAACACTAAATTCGTCACAAAGAAGTGAGTATGTGCAGGTAAAACAAAATAACAAGATTTTGTTAAAAGATCAAACGGAATATTAGAAACCAGAACAACATCTTATGCTAATGATATATCAACTCAAACTTAATCAGTATGCATAGGTAGGAGTTTTACACCTTTATCTAATGACTGAGATTTCTTCAAATAACTTCTTACATGCTTTGTTTAATGTATTTATTTTGACCCTAAACAACCAAAACATCATAACCACAATAAGTTTCTTTACAAAACACCCATCAACTAAATACAATAGACGTAATACACTAGTTCCATCCTACACTTGAACAAGACGTAGTTCTAAAAAGATGAAACAAAGGCTATTAGACTAGTAAATCAAGTTTTTTCCCTCTAATATTTGGGCTTAGTTTCAGTTTCATTATAACAATGTAACACCAAAACGTTTAACTTTTACAAAGATTACGATCTTAAAGAGAAGAAATTACTTTGAATTAGACAAAGCTAGGCATCGAGTCACCAACACTTGTATTAGCTTTTCCACCAACCTTCAAACTTTTGCTACCCATAAATCACACCATCTTCATTTACAGTTCACAAAAGCATAACAAAAAGCCAATGTAACATCAGAAAGAAAAAAAAGCCAAATTAAAACTATTTTTTACACAGTAAAGAACACCACCGGCACAAATACACCTATTTTGACAGTAAAACAATAGGTTGGGCAGTGGGAACTATATTAAAATCCTCAAGTAGCTACCTAAATCACCATTTTTTCATATATATACAAATAAACAGATAAAAGTTTCTCATTATTCATAGCAGAAAAGGCATAACAAGAACACAAATATTAAAAAAAAAATGGAATATTTATGCAATAAAAAACAGAACCCTTAACAAAAAAAAATTAAATTCACTATAAATCAATCCTAAAAAAGCACCGTCAATTATTTCATAACAGAAAGAGCATAAATATGGAACCGTTATGCAATCATAGAACATTACACACCTATCGTCATATTCATATACCAAGTTTTCCAATACTAGAAACCCAATTCAACAATCAAAAACATATAAAAAAAAAAGAAAACACAACAACTTTGTGCAATACAACTATTTTAACCCACAAAACAAACATCAAAATATAAACTTAACTTGAAAATAATCAAAAGACAAGAAGATTCTTGAATATTACCTCAATATAAATAACCAGATTATTAAAACAAAGACATAAAACTACAAGACTTTGAAATGGATCTTGTTGACTTTTTTATAACTGAAAATAGGTGTGTGTGAAAATTTAGCAGTCCCACTATAAAATTTTGGAATCTTTTTATATAAATATGATTGGTTTGTTAGTATTTGTCACACCCACCCATGTTTTCAGTGTTTTTTATGTCTTCGGTGCAAAACAAACACACGTAATATAAGGGATTACAATTTAAGCGTCATCAAACTAAAAAGGGTTTTTCTATCTTGTGCCCTAGGGCACATGATAAGAAGTTACAAAGTACATAAAAAGTACACAGGGTTTCACAGAAAAGTATACAGGAATCTGTAAAATGTGGATCCCTGTGTATTTTTCTGTGGGACCCTGTGTACTTTTTACCTTCTTATCATGTGCCCCTAGGGCACAAGATAGAAAAATCCAACTAAAAACTATAAACTAATTTATTAAAGAATAATAAAAAATATTTTAGTTTGATCCGATTTATCCGTTTATACCGCTTTCGCCCGGTTATTTTTATTTTACTTTTTGTCGGCTTGTATTGGCTAGCCTGAGCGGTACGGTGGTGATCCATTTGTCCTGTCCTATTTTAAAACCATATGTAATCAAATTGTTAGCATATAAATTTATGAAATTCCGTGTGTTAGCTTTTCTAAAGCTTTTTTAAAGTTGTTAGTTTTTTTATTAAAAAATAATCTAATAGCTCTGTTTGGTACACAATTTTTAAAAGTTGTTAGCTTTTTATTTTCATCAAGTAACTCTTAAATAAAAAGCTAATTCATAAAGCTTTTTAAATTGTCAAGAGCTGTTAAAGCTGTAAATTACTGATATACCCGCCAACTATATTATAATTTATTTAAATATGTTCTTTTAAGTCATTTTACATCTTAATTTTACAGTTAACAGCTGATATACCAAACACTTTATTAAAAGATATAGGTTTTTAGCAAACAGTTAACAGCTTACAGTTAACAGCTTGCAGCTTATAGTTAACAACTTACAACTTACAGCTAATTTTGTCAAACGTAGCCTAAGTATAATAATATGTATTTTTACTTTAAGAGTATTTTGAAAATACATTAATTATGGTGTTTAATACTTTAATTAATTTATACTTGTAACATTTATAACAATAAATTTATGGGTGGATTTAATAATTGTACCGTAAGCTATGTGTTGGGTCAGTATTTACTGACACCAAAGCAACTCTATCATTTGAATATAAAATCCCTCTAGGTATTTCATGTTCAGCAGAAAGCTGGTTCTGCTGAAGCATGACCAGAGGAACAAGGTTCCTACTAAAGAAAGTTTTGTTGAACGATGTTCACCCTTCCTCTT
This sequence comes from Glebionis coronaria, assembly GCA_025667525.1. NCBI lineage: Eukaryota > Viridiplantae > Streptophyta > Magnoliopsida > Asterales > Asteraceae > Glebionis > Glebionis coronaria. The sequence goes on along the minus strand of JANFOE010001476.1, from coordinate 302,196 downwards.
CCAGAGAACTTAGAAGACAAAGGAGTCTTTGCTTTAATAACTAGGCGGTCTAGTTGCTAAAGAACAAGTCCTAAAGAAGAGCTTTTAATTCAGTTTGGTTTGACAATACCAAACTGAATGATGTCGATCTCCTCTAGGATACTGAAGACACTTTAGTATTCTGAAGGTTTACATTAGGCGGGAAAAGAATTACTTTAAGTCAAAGTAGGAAAAAGTTATTTGTAATGTTAGCTGTAAGTATAACCTTTATATTTTCTTAGATTAGTTTAATTGTACTATGTACTGTTTATCCAGCATAGGCATTCAACCACCCACTGGATAAACACATGCATGGGAATATGTGAAATGTAAGCCCTAATATGCTTCTCCTATAAAAGGAATGCATATGGGAGAGAAACGGCTAACTATTGGACTAGAAAGATTGAAATCTTCTAGTAGCCATTTCTCTCCTAACATCAACCAAACTATATAGCTAAAGGCATACGAACGTTTTGGTTGAGACTTAAACTCTTGACTTTGGTTAGAATTTTAATTAGAGGATATCACCCCAACATTGTCATTCAACCACTTTGTTATTCCCTAAACAAAGTGAGTTATAGATTCTTTATTGAGTTTTAATAAAAGTCTATACGTTGAAAAGTATTTGGTATTGTTGTTTTATTTTGTTCTTAGTTCTTATTAATTGATAAACAACATACTTGAATCTTATTAACGAGTTACTACTTAAGGTTGATAAGTAGTAACGAGTTAAACGGGACCAACAAGTGGTATCAAAGCAGTTTGATTTGTAAAACATCTTATTTTCATAAAACTGCTCATCCAAGTTTTTAAAATCAAGATCCAAATGGTTCAAGTAATACCACAAACCTTGGAATATAATGGTAGCACACTCAATGTTGCTCATGTTCTAGAAGTGGAAAACTTCACAAATTGGAAGAAAAGGTTTGTTGTCCACATGGTTGGAATCGAACCTCCTTGGAATCATTGAAAATGGTTGATAACGTCTCATTTATACATGTTTGTAATGATGCATTTGTCCTTGTTTGCTATGTATATAAATAAATTATGTGTTGAATTGCTACTAATATAAAGTATTATTTGATTGTAGTGAAAGAATAAAACTATAGATGAAAGAATTGAAGATATGGAAAAAAGGACTAAAATAAATTGTGCTGAAAAAGAGCCAAAGTGTGGAGCACATCTCAAAAGTGTGGCGCACATTTAAGTACTACGGATTTGGAGAACAACCAAAAGTACGACGCACATTCCATTTGTGCGGCGCACTTTTGGCTGCAGTTACAATATTCATGGTCATTATGCATAACAATGATTGAGAGACCCTTGGATTACTTCCAAGACTCTTAAGCTACGAATGTATGGTTATATAATGGACCTAGGCCTTGTAAAACACAACATTCCACCATAAGATACTCCATTGTTACAATAAGATTAAGAAAATCAAGGATTTCTAATCCTTGATTATTGTTGCTAATACAAGGAAGACTTTAGTTAGTCTATCCTCATAGTTGTTGTAGCAAAGGAAGTCAGGAAATCACTTATTGTTTGTAATAAGTTGGATCAAAACTTATAATCTTGTGGAGCAATTCATTGATAACATTTTTTGGTATAATTCTCATTTCAGTTATGTTATTTATTTCCTTTGATTTACATATTGTTGAGATGCTTGTTATCACTGATATTATGGAGTAGTTTCTTGTGCAAATGGTTGAGGTGTAACAACCTTATTTAGAAGGATTATTTAGCTTTGCGAGGGCAAAGTGCGGCGCACATTAGGTTTGTGCGGCGCACTTTTTCCCCTTGGTTCGTGATTATAAGTATGACTAAGATGCTTTTGTGTTAGATACTATTGTGTTAGACTATTGTTGTGTGTTTGGTTTATTCATGATCATGACTTGTACTCGTGTGAGTGAATAGATTCCTTGTCATCTAGTCAATGAATCTTGGTATCCGCTTTTGTCGCGATTAGTAGAATAAAACATAACAAACTCTTACATAGTTTCTTTTATTGCTTTAGCCATTTAAATCAGCATAAACCATTCTTAATGCTTTTGGTATGACATGATCTAAAGGTCGAAAGGATTTCGTGTTATATTAATTAGATATTGTGTGTACGACTAGTAATCGACATGTTGTCTTTACATTGTTTATGTGCTTATATTCATCTTTGCTACCTATCTTTTCGATGGTTGTAACCTTAACCAAACGCACCTTTTAATCATTTGATAAGTATATCTTTAGAACTTGTGACACTCTAGAGATAATTGTTTTATATTTTATAACACCAATCCCGTGGAACGAACTGGACTTACCTCAACACTATGCTATACATGATAGGGTATACTTGCTCGTGTTTGTGTTTCTAGTCAATTGTTTGGTAATCTCTTGTAATAAAAATTCAAGACTTGCGAGACGAACATCAAGTTTTTGGCGCCGCTGTCCGGGATTGATTTGTTATTATTTTAAAACATTCTGAGATACTTGGTTAACATAAAATTTCTAAACACGCCGTACAGATTTCTGGCAATCTGAAAAAGTTTTTTTTTTAAGAAAAAGTACAGAAGTACGTCGCACATTTCAAAAGTGCGTCGCACCATCTGTCGAATTTGCAAAATGTTTGTTGAAACAATTCCAAAACACCACCAAAACTTTTTACTCTCAACACTTACTGCTTAAAACATGAGAATTGCTTTGTGTGTACTTATGCTTTTTGAGCTTTTATGTTTGTTCATATTACACTTAAAGAAAACCAAAAAATATTTGGTTTTAAATTTTCATTTTCTATTTAATTTTATCTTTGGAAGAATAATTTGCTTTGTTATGTCTTGTTTGATATTTATCATGATTTGTGGTAATTTTTCTAAAATTTTAGCTATAGTGAAAATATAAAAAAAAATGAGAAAACAAGAATGAAAAAATGGTTATATCTTACAAAATGTTCATGGATATGGTACTAAACTTGGTCATGGTTTCTTTATTAGACTATTTGTTAAGAAATTGTTATGTGAAACGCCTTATGACTTGGATTGATTGGTTTACAAGTTGTAAAGTTGTGAAAAATATTCCTAGTCGTAGGAAGTGCGCCGCACATTCCATTTGTGCGCCGGCTTTCCTGTGTCGCGCAAAAGTGCACTGCACATCTCAAAAGTGCGTCGCACAACTAGAGAACCAGAAAGGTAAAATAGCTTATAACGCACTCAAATTGAGATGTTCATTAATTTTAACGTGTTGCCTAAGAACTTTAGGGTATGAAATATCATTTGGATTTTATGGCACTAACATACTAATGTTTCTTTTGACGTGTTATTGTTTAAAGATTAAGATGGATCCAAATACTATCTTGGGTAGGCTATGCTTAGGATTGGATTAGAATATTAGTCTCAATGACAAAATTGAATCGGAAGGAAAATGAACAGGTTCTGAATGTAAGGACTCAACCGATAGTGGGATCCAAAAGGTCTTGACTTTCCATCGTATAGAAGAGTTAATGCCTAGTGAAAAGTATTTGATGCCTTGCCGTGTGGAAGGAAACTTTGCTTATGATGGGCAAGGAGATTTGGAGTTGGAATGTAGTTTGATTAGTAACGAATTTGTAGTTGAGCTTGGCTTGACCTACAAAACTCATCGTAATGGAGACAACGAGGTGGATAAGAAGCTCATTGTCATGATTAAGGGCGAATCGTTTTTCGTTGAATTCTTTGTTAATCCGGAGGAGGACGATTGTGAACCATGTGTAATATTTGGGAGATATTTCTTAAAGCAAGCTAATGCACAACTTGACATATCTTGTGGCATACTTACTTTATGGCCAAAAGTGCATGAAAGCTTAGATTTTGGAGAAATTGATGCAATACTTGACAACATTAATTTTGATGATTTGCCACCCATTGAAATTGAGGAAAACGATGCTCCTAAATTTGTATGTAGCATGGGAAAAAACAAAAGAAACAAAGGTAAGAAGCCCGCCCACACTTACAAGTTGAACTACAATGGTGAAGGACCTTCACTCACCATTAACAAGCCTTTAACTATAAAAGAACTATCAATGGAGGAATTGTAAGAAGATATTCAAGAAAGAGTCATGTTGTTGAACATGAACCGACCTATCATCAAAACTTTGAAATATAGTGATAAATAGAAGATGATTGTTGATGGAGTTTTGCTCGATGAATTGAAAGTTGAAGATGGATTAACACTAGAGTATGAAGATGTGGCTATTCAAATGCTTCGTGAAAATAAAGTGATGATTGAGAAAGAAGATCCGGGTTACTTTATCCTACCAATAAGGTTGGAGTGTAAAACTACTTATAATGCTTAGGTTGACACCGGTTTGAATGTCAATTTCATGCCATATGAAATATTCAAAATGTTAGATGTTGGTAGAGTCAAATCGAGGTTTGACCGTATCAAAATGCTTGATCACTCCTACGCAGAGGGATTTGGACGTTTGCTTGGGGTTCTTTACCAAGTTGGTACAACTATACTACTAGCCGATTTTATGCTTCTCGACATTCCTATTGATCGAGATATTCAATTAGTGGTTGGAAGGAAATTTTTTCACACCATTGGTGCAACACATAGATGTTGGAAAAGCTATTATGACTAGCTTTGATGGGTTTGTCCATCAAAACTATAATGTACTCAAAGCTAAGAAACATGATGATAGTGATGATGAAGACAATAAGCACTACACCGTGAAAAGAGATGAGAATGGTATGCCAATTTAGGACCACATTTGCAACCATGGATGGAACCGGAAGAAATTTTAGATGCATCACTAAGTGAAAGGAGCTACCACAACCCTTTCTTTGACATATGTGTATACAACAAAATTGTGGGGATGCTTGGTGCACTTCCCGTTTCATTGAAATACAAAGATTGGCAAATGGGGGATAAGAGAGAGTTTGAAAACATTGCTAAAGATGGAGATAGTGAATGGCACGTTGCCATGGTTATTATTGATCCATGTGGAAAGAGGTACGAGAAGGTATACGAGACCAAGGACACCAATAGAGAGGTCTCGGGACGTTACATGGAGAGTGATATCATGTCACCTCTAAACTTCTGCTATAACTAAAGATATGAAGGAGAAAATGAGTGCATCATTGGCTCCTAGTTACTTTCTTCATTTTTTTATCTTTTTATGTGATAATCGATAAAACGGAAGTCAAAATCTAAGAGTCCTAGATGTTTTAGGATAGTCTTAGAAGAAGGAAATGTTTTCCCTAGTTATCTTTTTATTTTTCTTTTATGAAATCGAATGAATTGGAGGTTTTCTTCGAAGATTTGTGTCTAGTGTACTAAAATTACAGAAACTGTATCTGTCAGCACAGATTGTGCGCTGCACATTTCAAAAGTGCGTCGCACTTCTGGACGATAATTTTGTATAAACTTTATTTTTCTCATTCCAAACAAAAACTAAAAAAACACATATAAAAAAACCCGACGGTTCTTTGATTGAATCTTCACCCAAAAATATGTTTCGATCTCTACTCCAATTCACATTCGAAATCATGTCTAGAGTAAGTTTTTAATCTTTGATTTATAAATATTTTCTTTTATTAGTTTTAATTTTTAATTAATTTTTCAATTAGTGTTCTTAGTAATTCATAATCGGATTAAATTAGATTCGTAATTAGAAATAGGGATATTGATAAGGATATATTTTAATTATTAGATAGTACTGAAAAACATAAAAATATAAAAATGAGGGTTCTTGAAATTTAACCTTATGGTTGAGCAATGTCGCGGATTGAATTTAACTAGGAATGGTTTAGTATTCGATTCTAGCCATTGTTGTTAATTTGTAACCATTTGTTCGCGGATTTGGTTAAAATTAGTAGTTACCCTGACATGTGCTAAGTTACCCATATTGTACGCCGCACTTCTCATTTGTGCGCCGCACTTTAGCATATTTTTCCTAGGAAGTACGCCGCATATTTCATTTATGTGCCGCACTTTTTGTCTGAAAACAAACAGAAAGATCAAAACACCAACTAGGGATACCGTTGACCTCTAATGTTTATTTAACATTAATATATGTTTGTTTGTGTGATAAATTTTGTAGAACACAGGTTCTGGAAATTACGAGACCGGCTCATCAAGCCGAGGTAAGAGACGAAAGCCTATCGAGTCAGCGAGTGCCGCACTTTTGGGAGTTCCTAGCCACCCATTTCTGAGTTGGCTTGGATGCAACACTAATGATAAGACCATCTACAACAATGCCCTTAGTCTTCTACTAGCGAAACAAATTTTTGCACCTAGCATTGTAGACTTTAGAGTTTTGAGTGAACTTGGTTGTGAAGCTCAAATTAGGGAGATGCTTTCGTTCATTTTGATCGAACGCTTGGGTTCGTGCTTTTACTTGTAGGGAGAAAATCTATACGGAGCTTGTTCTTGAGTTTTTCTCTAGTTTTCACTTTGATGAAGATGTTGATGGTGATGAGCTACTGACTAAGAAAATTTTGAGTTTTCGCCTTAGTGAGAGAGTTCATTCTTTGACTTTTAAAGAGTTTGCTAAATACTCGGAGTTGTATACTAGAGAGGAGCGAGATGAGGAAGGATTTGAAGTTTATTTCAAGGAGGTGAACATGATTATGGTAATTTCATTGCTAAGAGTTTTGGGCATTAATTTGTCCGGATGAGGATCCGTTGAGCTTATCTCGGAGCTCAACCACTAGGATTGCTAGTCCACTTTTGAGGGTACTTTAAAAGATGATTGCTTATGCGGTTTGTCAAAGAACCACGAGGTATGACAAAGTTCAAAAGAATGATTTGTGGTTGCTAAGTATGTTTAGGGACAAAAACCGTGAGCAATATTGTAACAACCCCCAAATATTCATAATTTAATTCAGCGGAAGAGTCTTTGGTGTTACGGGATGGCACATTACTCAAATAATAGACAACGCTTAAAAATCGCGTCGTTTAATAATAAATCATTTTCCATTCATGAATATCAAATTACATAGGTCCTCAGGTCAATGTATGTCTTACAAATTTACAAAACATTTGAATGGAAATTTTTAGTTAAATGCGGGCCATAAATTCTTTTCGTCTTCCCGAGAATTACCTTCAAGTACCTGAGATAAAACATGTTAAAAGTCAGCGAAACGCTGAGCGAGTTCATAGAGTTTAATAAAAACCATTAATATATATATATATATATATATATATATATATATATATATATATATATATATATATATATATATATATATATATATATATATATATATATATATATATATATATATATATATATATATATATATATATATATATATATATATATATATATATATATATATCATCGGTATATAATCATTACCGAAAATCATTTTGTACAATTCTTTGTCATAGGCCATAAAATAGGCCAGACATTTTATACGAATCTTTGTCGTAAATCATAATATAGGCTTTTTCCTTCAAAACCATTATACGAACCATTGTCATAAATCATACAATACGTTTTATAACGTTGTTTAAAGTATAGTAAAAACTGTTATATAAAACAGTTATGTAAAACCAGACTACGAGTATAAAATAAATAAGACCCCATATTGCTAGTCAGGCAATATATTGTAATTCAAATCATTTATCATACACTATTCCTGAGACCGTAGCCTCAGTGTTACCTTTATCATTATTATGGTCGGATTATTACATGCCGCATGACATTGTTACCTTTCTATAATATATTTCGGGTAGCTAGCCCAGAATTCATTTGCCCATCTAAAACAGCGTGTCGTCACAATAATCACGCTTATATAAATCCTCTCATACATAAATTCTCTTACCAATCAATGTGGCACGACGGGGATCAACCGTCAAGGCGCGAACTAGGGTGATCTTCCCCAAATAGTACTATTATATGCATAAGCGTCTACCAAATCTCGATAGTTCACAATTCATGCTAATGGGACTTATAGTGACATAACCTAACTAATAATAATCCATTTCGTTTCAATCATTGGGTCATATAATCATTCGGGTCCATATCAATAAGCATACAATCGGGACTACTTGTGTTCTATTTTTATCAAAACTAGCATGTTATCTCCCTCGCAGGTTTATAAAACATTTAAAAGAGTGTGAGGCTATGAACTCACTTTGGTGTGAGAAGGCGGGTTATCGACAATTAGGATGTATGGTACGTGCCTCGATCACGGGAAACCTAGACAAATAATACTCGGTCTTAGACTACCGTCAAATAACTTTATAAAAGTTGTTATGTATATTTAATGATGTCATAACATGATGATCAAGTGGGGTTTTATTACCTTATACAACATTACTAGTTGTTAGGTATTAGTTAACTTAGTCCAATCACACTAAGTTTAGCCCATGTATATGTTAAGGCCCAATAAGCCCATTAAGAGTCCAATATCATTTTATTAGTCCATTTATCTTTTTAAGACCAGGCCCATACTCATATTTTGGGCCCAAGTGGGTTAAACCCACGAGTAAGTCCGATAACATTAAACCAAACTAGTTAGGCCTAGTGGTCCAACAAGGCTAATTTGGCCCATTATGGTCCATTAGTTACAAAGTTCGATTTTGTCGAATTTTACTTGTCAAATGTGTTTACATATCAGTATATGGTTTATAAAAATGTTACATTAGACGGGTCCGACCATCTAAGTTTTATTTGGCGAAAACGTTAATCTTTCGGTTTTAGCCTAAAAGACGTAAAAATTTTATATAGTTAGTAGTTTAGAAAAACTAGTTGTGTATCATGTTTATAAAATGTAATATTTATGCACTATATTTTATAAACTTATTTTATAACAGTTATTATTATTTGGTGGCTTTTATATACTTATTTTATAATAGTATTTCACTTTAAGTGCTCTTTTTATATTATATAGTTTATTAAGAAATCTGATTTCTAAAGTCAAGTCCATCATTTTTGTCATATCTTGAGTTCTACAAGTAGATAGAACCTCAAATTTAAACAGCATAAATTAAATGATGTGTACTACAAATAACTCTGTTATAGCTACTGCTCAAACAACCTCTAAATATTTTTAATAATTCGTCCAAAACAGACTATACAGATTTGTACTACAAAAGTGTTTTGGCCATATCTTGGTCATTTTTAACATTCCATTGTGTGGCCAACTCACCACTTATGTAAAAATAAATTATCTATCTGTATATCCAATAATCTCATCCATTTAACCAAGTAAAATTATTAAAACCTACTGTTTTAAACAGCCTATATGATTAGTCAAGATTTCATCATGTTTTACTTGTAGATTTAGCCTTGTTAGCTTAATCTAATGACATAAAATCCCCATGCAATCACTTGATCATCATTCATAGATCTATTACATATAAATTTGGAAATAAATATACAAGAACTTTTACAAAAATACTAGGGTGATAGGAAGAAGATGATCTCTATACCAACCAAGATGATGAAAAGGTTGAGGTTTTGATGAACAAGGCTTGATTTTTGTAACCAAATCTTTAGCTTAGCAAGACCACTTTTTGGAGACCTTCAATTGTATGAACACATTCTTGAAAATCAGCCACTGGGCTCTATGTAAACTCCTTTTCACATGTTATGACCACCTCAAATCATCATCCTTCCAAGTAGTGATCAATATATGTTGATTATGGATGATGTTTATGGTTGAAAGTTGATGAAGATGGTGTTTTGGTGGTGATGTGGGACGTCCAAGAGAGAGAAAGAAGAGAGTTTGATGAAATTTTTTTGGTTAGATTGCATGTATATGTTATGTGTGAGAGAAAATGGAGTTTTGTGTTTAGTGAGATTATGAGACAAGTGTCTCATGTAAGCCTAAAGTTTTGACAACAAAAGGATGGTGTGGCATTGTTGTGTATAGCTTATAGTGGGGGTGGGACAAGTGTCCCAGTTGTCTCATCTCCACTAATTTACGGGTACTCCTCGATTCTAGTTTCCTCGATTTACGTACCCTCGGGTCGATTTACGAAAAACTTATAAATTATGAATCTACGGCACAAAACGTTTCTAATAAAAATTGTCTCATCACAAACGGAGCACAAAAGCGTAAATACGTAAACCTAGGGTTCCCGGTTTAATCGTAAAAGACGTTAAATTATGCACGTAAGTCCTAATTTCTTCTCGTAAATTTGTGAGTTTATAAACCAACACAAACTAAGATTTCAAAATAATATACGAGAATAAATTTATTATTTGGAAACGTCAGACTGTTACTAAAACGGAGTATGTAAACGTAAACACGTAACGTATAGTTCTCCGGTTTAGACGTAGTCGATGCTACTTTAAGAAGTAAACCCTAATTTCTTCCCAAAAATGAGTGAGTTCATAATATAAAAATAAAATAATGATATAAATAATACTTGAGAATAAAATAACGACCTCAAATTGACGGATTGTCACAGCAGTTTCCCCTAAAGAGGATCTTTATCCTCAAAGATAAATTCATCTTACTACTCGCTTCTTATTGAGTTAAAGACACGTGGGTATTTACTCCACATTCAGTCTTTTCTCTCAAGTGTAATTCATTAAAATTATGCGAGTTTCATCAATCATAACTATGGGAATACGATCATGCTTAAGTTGACTTACTTTCTCTATCCATGATGTCCACGGGTTTTGATGAATGCAACTTCTCGCTGATCTAACTCCATTAAGAATAATCAGATTTTTCACTTGATAAACATTTTATCAAGTTCGATATACGAAACATAATTCATGCAGCCCTTGAAGTCCTAGGGTAGATCTAGCTTATATGCCTCTCAGAATAAATCTTTACAATTATCTCAATGGTCCCATACAACGGGAACTTATTTTCCCATGATCTTTCAGATCATCAATTCATCTTTCCATGGTGAAATTTTTTGGCATAACTTCTCTACCCATCCTACACTTCAAGATCTACATCTCACAATAGGTGTATTTTGTAGGGTTATGTTTGTAATCATAGGCAACCCTAAACCTAAAAGACATGTCCAACTCACAATGGGTGTATGTCGGGTATCTTCATCCCGACTCCCACCTACAGGTGTTCTTATATTTAGATCCTCACAAGATTCGATCTCGATCCTAATGCGATAATTATCAATGATAATCTCTCCAAAGGAAAGCGATTATCCTGTTTATTACTAAAGGTCAATTATTCAAACATAAAACAAGACTTCTAGTGTTTGTATCGTTACTTTACCTTGTCCCTTCGATTGGGGTGGTAAGAAGTATTCATATTAAGATTCGTTCCCAATGACTTCTGAAGGAATCTCCAGAAATTCTATGCGAAGCGAGGATCTTGATAGAGATAATCGATACAGTCACATCATGCTTACACAACTCCTTTAAATACAAATGAGCCAGCTTCTCCATTGAGAACCTATCATTAATTGGAATGATATGAACAGATTTGGTCAGTCTGTAGACGATGACCCAAATCAAATCAAATCCAGATGATGACCTTGGAAGGTTTGTGATAAAATCCATGATGACTATATCCCACTTCCAAACAGGATTAATAAGCTGTAGAAGCAATCCTTATAGATTTTGGCGTTCAACCTCGACCTTTACAAAAGTTAGATATTTACCAACGCATGTGGCGATGTTTGCTTCCTTATTTGGACATCAGTACAACTTCTTTAGATAAAGACACATTTTATCAGAAATGGAATGAATAGAATACTTAAACTTACAAGATTCTATCATGAGTAAATCTCAAAATCCTCCATATTCAGGCAACCACAAACGACCTTTTAAACACTTAACGCCATCGGCTCCCATCTCTAATGGTTCTCATTAGCCGCGATTCATCATTCATATTATCCTTCTTACATGCATCAGCTATTTCTAAATTTGCTCGGGCAAATTATTCTGCACGGTCATTACTAAGGAACACATCCTAATTGGTTATTTATCCTTTCTACATAATGCGTCAGCAGTTACATTCACTTTTCCCGATGAAATAAATATCATGACCATAGTCACTCAGAAAATCTTTCTTCATATTTTCTAAGTTTTAGTTTCGTCCCAACTATTATTTTTATTAGTTTTGCCCAGTCCGACGTTTAAAGCGTCGATAAATATTACAAGTAAATAAATATTAAATTTTATGAAACGTAAACGTAAAATTTTAAATTTCTCAGTTCGTCCAATTATAGAAAAAAAAATGTTCAAAATAAATTTGAATTTAATTAACACGTTTTTTGTTGATTTATCGAAAATAATTAATAAGATCTGTAAATGTTCGAAAAATATTTGTTTATACTTTGGTCAAAATTTTCTTAGTTGAAGAGCAAAAATTGTCGTTCCAAATTCCATGTCATGGGTTATATGGTTTCCTCAATCCCTTTTAGGTTGTCTTGAGGTATACACAAACATCTACTCCTAAGGGAGTTTAGTTAAATGATCTGGGTATAAGGGAATAATTCCCTAAAAATCCTTCAATAAATATCTGTCAAAACCTCTTCGCACTTCCTTTTTGGTATAACCCAAAGCCTTTATGGCTCTAATCTTTGAAGAGTCAACATAAATTACACTACCATAAATCACACGGTCAAAGAATGTAAAGGATCAAGCCTTAAATCACCTGATAAATACTAAGGGTACAGGTTTTCACTGCTCGGCCAACTCAGGGCAATCTACAAATTATTACTAACTCCTTCTTATTCTTAGAAACAAACAGACGGTCCTTAATGATCACAAGGATGAATTTATCAAACTACAGCCTACACACGTGATTCACCAAATTTATGAATGCTACATGTGCATTGGTTAATCCAAACGACATAACATGAAACTCATAATGTTCATTACGAGTTCTGGATGTAGTGATTGGAATAGATAATCTTCTTTGTGGACACGAAGTTGATGATAACCATGACGTGGATCAAATTTTTGAATATACGCTAGAACCTTGTAAATGATCGAACAAATCTTCCATCTTGGGTAATGGATATAAATTTTGATCGTCAATTTACTTAGTTCACGGTAATCAATAAATATATGGAATGATAATACTATAGCTCTTCATGATGACGAGCTCGGTAAACTAAAAGCTTTTTCCGATAACTCTCTCAGTTGCACGGTAACTCTTTTTGATTCAAATGGTGCTGAAGTATAGTGCACATGCCACAGGTGCAACACCGGGAATATAATCAATACCAAATTCAACTTGCCTTATTGGCAGGAGTCTAGGTAATTCATCAGCAAATACCTTAGAAAGTCTGGGATAACTGGAACATCTTTTAATAAACCCACCTTAGGTTCTTTCTAGATTATAAGATCTAAGACTAGTTCACAACCATTCATGGTATAATTTCAAGCCCAAATGCAGGATACGGTCATCCATAGGGAATTATTTAAATCACCTTTGATAATCAACATCTTATCTTTTAGGGGAATTCTACTCGAGTTCCCATCAATTCAGACAATGACATTATGTCATAATCAACCAATCCATTCTACTTGCACTACCAACGTTCCGGTTTCATTACCGTTGATAAGATGAGAACTTCTCAAAAGACTAAGAATATCTCGTAACACTTCACAAATCAAGGATATTTGGAGACATAGCTAATATTAAAAGAGTAAGGTCAACTCATGATTTACGCGAGAGAATTTCAAATCAGATAAAGACGAAAATATTAACAAATATAGATCTATCCCATGTTTTCATGATTTGAGTACGCATTCGAAAGCACCTCGGATCGTTACCCATGTCATTCAAATGGAATCTAATCAAAAGAAATGATAGGAACGCCGATACCCAGTCGGGTATCAACACTCGGTAATTAGATAATTTTACAAAGAATCTCACCATGAGAGAATTGGACAAGGAGGGGAGGCCAATTGTCAAATAAGACAATATCCACAGACGAGTAAATTCGATTCAGAAAAATAGTACGACCACATATGTAGGTGTCCCTAACAATACGTCCCTATTTTTGTACTTCTTGCAGATCTCATAAAATTTTAATCTTCACAATTACAAAGAAAAATGTAGTGTTGATTAACACTTTCACGGTGACTACTAATCAGCCTTGCATGGTCCTTTCCAAATTGTACGTAGGCGCGCAACTATGTACAATCTTAGGATTAACGATGCAATACTCAGTTCGTCAAAATTTGGTCATCATGTTTAAAATAAAAATATTTTCATGCTTAATTCTTGAATAAGAATCAAAATTAATTTACCGAGATGTTCTTCGTTATGGAAGCAATTAAGTTTTCCAAGGTGTTTCATAAACAACTTTATTTCGATAACGATTACTTATAAGTCTCATTTTGAATAATCCATATGGTGATGAAAATTCAGTTTTTCTCAAGGGACACTGTTTTAACTTATAAAAACAATGAGTGATCTGCAAAAGAGTGATGAAGAATTGTTCACCAAGAACTAACTACGCTATGATAGGAAGTGGGCTTAGCCAAATAATCATGAGGTTCATGACCTCGATAGCACTCAGGAATACAAAGAGAAGAATCTACAACGCAACTTTATCCGAAATGAGTACTTGTTCAATGGTTGCATCACCTATGCGAACATTAGGAAGAAGCAATAAAAGATAGATAACATCAATACATGTAGGATTTAGCAATCAAAGGTAGTCTTTTCATTAACCACAAACAAGTCGAAAATTGTACCGTAACACATTACGTGTCGCCATGTCATAAAATTCCAAGGACTTATCCTACCAACTGATGTCTCAATTAAGTTAGGGATTTTAAAAGATACCACAATGAATACTAATCTACAAGAGTCATTAGGTGTTCCACCTGTCCTGGAAGATCCATCAGTCCTAATTCAGAAGAAGATTTCTTCAATTTATTTCTTGGACACTGGGCATCCTCGTCATTGGACAATGGCCTAGGAACAACCCTTAACACGAACCAACAATCATTTAAAACCCTATAATTCAACCACATGACTTAACGACTGCTTCTTAACAATCCCGTATTCCATACGAGTTAAATTTGACTTTATTCAAGTTTCAACCAACTTATACTCAATGCGACATCCTACCTCATTCTCCAATACTTTCAACCTTATTCTTAGACCTTGAAAGGGCAATAAAAGCTCGATATGAACAACACTTAATTTCCAATTCTATAGCTCTTATAACAATAATTATCAAATGAGTCACTAGTAGGAAATGACTCACACTTCAATTAGACTTCTCGGAAAGGTATAAGTGGCATGAGGCTTTTGGGTAATGGTTCCAATGACAGCCTCAAGTGCAACATTTACCCTTTTCAATTTCAAATTTAAGAATTGGGTGACACTGAATCAGATGACGCATTTTTAGGTGGTGAGGTTTCGGTCAAACTTCACTCTATAAGGAAAGATCGTCATGACATCGGTATCAGATTTAATCTTGACAATTCTTCTTCAATATCACAATCAACTAATATCAACATTTCTACGAATATCAACCATTTTGTTGGGATCATGAATATCCACCACTTGGTTTAGATCTGGAATAGCTAGAATTCCTACAAAAATAGCTTCGATTGATTTGCTAGGGGAGTTAGGGTTCCTTGTGACAATCTACGTCATATAAATATCTCGTATAAGTATTAGAATAATCATTAAACAATCATGTAATCAAATTACAACATATATATAATCCAAGTTATATATATATATATATATATATATATATATATATATATATATATATATATATATATATATATATATATATATATATATATATATATATATATATATATATATATATATATATATATATATATATATATATATATATATATATATATATATATATATATATTAAAATAACACTTCTCAGTCTGGCCTTGTCGGTAACTCGGGAATTCTTCGACACCGTTATAGTCAAAAGATTTTTAAACATTTTACTCAAAATATTTATATAAAAATATTTATAGTTAAAAGGTTTTTGAAATGTTTAATTCAAAACCTTGGTTTTAAAAATCTTTCGTTCTCTATAACGAGAGCTCTGGTACCAAACTGTAACACCCCCAAATATTCATAATTTAATTCAGCGGAAGAGTCGTTGGTGTTACGGGATAGCACATTAATCAAATCATACACAACGCTTAAAAATCGCTTCGTTTAATAATAAAGCATTTTCCATTCATAAATATCAAATTACATAGGTCCTCAGGTCAATGTATGTCATACAAATTTACAAAACATTTGAAGGGAAATTTTTAGTTAAATGCGAGCCATAAATTCTTGTCGTCTTCCCGAGAATTACCTTCAAGTACCTGAGATAAAACATGCAAAAATTCAGCGAAATGCTGAGCGAGTTCATAGAGTTTAATAAAAACCATTAATATATATATATATATATATATATATATATATATATATATATATATATATATATATATATATATATATATATATATATATATATATATATATATATATATATATATATATATATCACCGGTATATAATCATTACCGAAAATCATTTTGTACAATTCTCTGTCGTAGGCCATAAAATAGGCCAAAGACATTTTATACGAATCTTTGTCGTAAATCATAATATAAGCTTTTGCCTTCAAAACCATTATACGAACCATTGTCGTAAATCATACAATACGTTTTATAACGTTGTTTAAGGTATAGTAAAAACCATTATATAAAGCAGTTATGTAAAACCAGAACACAGGTATAAAATAAATAAGACCCTATATTGCTAGTCAGTCAATATATTGTAATTCAAATCATTTATCATACACTATTCCTGAGACCGTAGCCTCAGTGTTACCTTTATCATTACTATGGTCGGATTATTACAAGCCGCATGACATTGTTACCTTTCTATAATATATTTCGGGTAGCTAGCCCAGAATTCATTTGCCCATCTAAAACAACGTGTTGTCACAATAATCACGCTTATATAAATCCTCTCATACATAAATTCGCTTACCAATCAATGTGTCACGACGGGGATCAACCGTCAAGGAGCGAACTGGGGTGATCTTCCCCAAATAGTACTATTATATGCATAAGCGTCTACCAAATCCTGGTAGTTCACAATTCAGGCTAATGGGACTTATAGTGACATAACCTAACTAATAATAATCCATTTCATTTCAATCATTGGATCATATAATCATTCGGGTCCATATCAATAAGCATACAATCGGGGCTACTTGTGTGCTCTATTTTTATCAAAACTAGCATGCTATCTCCCTCGCGGGTTTATAAAACAATTCATAAAACATTTAAAAGAGTGCAAGGCTAGGAACTCACTTTGGTGTGGGAAGACGGGTTATCGGCAATTAGGATGTATGGTACGTGCCTCGATCACGGGAAACCTAGAAAAATAATACTCGGTCTTAGACTACCGTCAAATAACTTTATAAAAGTTGTTATGTATATGTAAGGATGTCATAACATGATGATCAAGTGGGGTTTTATTACCTTATACAACATTACTAGTTGTTAGGTATTAGTTAATTTAGTCCAATCATACTAAGTTTAGCCCATGTATATGTTAAGGCCCAATAAGCCCATTAAGAGTCCAATATCATTTTATTAGTCCATTTATCTTTTTAAGACCAGGCCCATACTCATATTTAGGGCCCAAGTGGGTTAAGCCCATGAGTAAGTCCAATAACATTAAACCAAACTAGTTGGGCCTAGTGGTCCAACAAGGCTAATTTGGCCCATTATGGTCCATTAGTTACAAAGTTCGGTTTTGTTGATTTTTACTTTTCAAATGTGTTTACATATCAGTATACGGTCTATAAAAATGTTACATTAGACGGGTCCGACCATCTAAGTTTTATTTGGCGAAAACGTTAATCTTTCGGTTTTAGCCGAAAAGACGTAAAATTTTTTATATTATATAGTTTATTAAGAAATCTGATTTTTAAAGTCAAGTCCACCATTTTTGTCATATCTTGAGTTCTAAAAGGAGATAGAACCTCAAATTTAAACAGCATAAACTACATGATGTGTTATACAAATAACTATTTTATAGCTACTTCTCAAACAGCTTCTAAGTATTTTTAATAATTCGTCCAAAACAGACTATACAGATTTGTACTACAAAAGTGTTTTACCATATCTTGGTAATTTTTAACATTCCATTGTGTGGCCAACTCATCACTTATATAAATATCAATTATCTATCTGTATATCCAATAATCTCATCCATTTAACCAAGTAAAATTATTGAAACCTACTGTTTTAAACAACCTATATGATTAGTCAAGATTTCATCATGTTTTACTTGTAGATTTAGCCTTGTTAGCTTAATCTAATGACATAAAATCCCCATGCAATCACTTGATCATCATTCATAGATCTATTACATATACATTTGGAAATAAATATACAAGAACTTTTACAAAAATACTAGGGTGATAGGAAGAAGATGATCTCTATACCAACCAAGATGATGTAAAGGTTGAGGTTTTGATGAACAAGGCTTGGTTTTTGTAACCGAATCTTTAGCTTAGCAAGACCAATTTTTAGAGACCTTCAATTGTATGAACACCTTCTTGAAAATCAGACCTTGGGCTCCATGTAAGCTCTTTTTCACATTTTATGACGACCTCAAATCATCATCCTTCCAAGTAGTGATCAATATATGTTGATTATAGATGATGTTTATGGTTGAAAGTTGATGAAGATGGTATTTTGGTGATGATGTGGGACATACAAGAGAGAGAGAAAAGAGAGTTTGATGAAAAAAATTTGGTTAAGATTGCATGTATGTGTTATGTGTGAGAGAAAATGGAGTTTTGTGTTTAGTGAGATTATGAGACAAGTGTCTCATGTAAGCCTAAACTTTTGACAACAAAGGGATGGTGTGGCATTGTTGTGTATAGCTTATAGTGGGGGTGGGACAAGTGTCCCACTTGTCTCATCTCCACTAATTTACGGGTACTCCTTCATTCTAGTTTCCTCGATTTACGTGCCCTCGGGTCGATTTACGAAAAACGTTTTTATAAATTATAAATCTACGGCACAAAAAGATTCTAATAAAAATTGTGTCATCATGAACGGAGCACAAAAGCGTAAATACGTAAACCTAGGGTTCCCGGTTTAATCGTAAAAGACGTTAAATTATGCACGTAAGTCCTAATTTCTTCTCGTAAATTTGTGAGTTTATAAACCAACACAAACTAGGATTTCAAAATAATATACGAGAATAAATTTATTATCTGGAAACGTCAGACTGTTACAAAAATGGAGTATGTAAATGTAAACACGTAACATAGAGTTCTCCGGTTTAGACGTAGTCGATGCTACTTTAAGACGTAAACCCTAATTTCTTCCCAAAAATGAGTGAGTTCATAATATAACAATAAAATAATGATTATAAATAATACTTGAGAATAAAATAACGACCTCAAATTGACGGATTGTCACAAAATATGCTAATGTGGCTTGGGTCATTGCAAAGTGGATGAAAAGGAAAGGTCATGGTAGTCAAGCAAGTAACATGATTGTGTGTGGATAATTTGTGACTAGGTTAGCCCGAAGAATGAGTGTTTATCCCTTTGATTGGATCTATATTCTGTTAAGAACTAGTATAGTAGTTTGTAATCAAACTAAAACACTTTAAGAACTCTTACTCAAACTAAATACGTTATGCGGAATCTAACTTATAAAGCATAGAAGAGCAGAATTACTTTTAACTGTTCGATTCTCTTATTAATCGACTTGAATGAGGTACATGAATGACATTGTACCTATGTTTCTTTTATAGAGTCAGGAAACCTAGAAACCTTAGAATATTTTATAAAGATAACTATATCACAGACGATATATTATCAATATTCAAACTATTTAAGTATATCACTTAAGATATACTCTAACTATAACTATGACATATCTTATACAAAGATATATTCGTCCTAATCAATATAGCAGTACTTACTTTATAAGTAGCAGTACTTACTATGTACCGCGTTAACACTAACGGTACTTGAAAGATAACTAACAGTACTTGAATAACACTAACGGTACTTGACACTTAGCAAATAATTCCCAACAATCCTCCGCTAAACAAGAATGATAACTTGTTGTCTTCTTGTTTCTCTTGTACTGGTTGTATTTAGAATACATGTCTTCAGTCTTTCCTTCATCTTGGATTAAACTTGGTAATTTGTATTTATATCAAACTGAATGTAGCCAAACACTTCAATGTAGATCTTCTTCTGATAAGATAATCTTCAAACAGCATGAACATCATCTTTGTCTTCAAACTATGATCTTCTTGTGTCTTGTAAACATTCATTTATCTTTGCAGCATCAGTAATTGTCTTCTTGAGTTAAATCTATGAACTCTGAATCATGAACTTTAGTCTTG
This sequence comes from Glebionis coronaria, assembly GCA_025667525.1. Taxonomy (NCBI): domain Eukaryota; kingdom Viridiplantae; phylum Streptophyta; class Magnoliopsida; order Asterales; family Asteraceae; genus Glebionis; species Glebionis coronaria. The sequence goes on along the minus strand of JANFOE010001476.1, from coordinate 281,881 downwards.
ATTTGATGAGACAAAACCTTCTAAGTATTTTCTTCTTGAATACTTTTTTGCTTGCAATCTTCATACCTGAAATAAAACAGTTAACAACAAAAACCAATCTGTATTGGCTTCATGATTTTTAGCAAATCACCCGCTATCAACGGATTTGATATATTCTTTACCAGTTAGCCGTACACTCTGGAATAGCCAATACTTTATTCATGAAGAATTAGGTGTACTAATAACCCTACAATTTTTGGTAAATTGTCAACCATCAACGGATTTGATGAAGTCTTTACCTAGTACCGTTTGTCTAGGACTAGCCAACTCTTTGTCTCGAAACAAGGTGAGTCAGAACCATATAGTTTTTAGCAAACTACCAGCTTTCAACGGTTTTGAGAAGTCTTTACCATAAACCGTTTGCTTATGGACTAGCCAGTTCTTATGTGTGGTAGACATGGTGAACTAAGAACCATTTATGAAGTGTGACTGAAAGTCAAACACTTAAGGCTCTTTCTCAGCTTCTTCCTCATCTTTCAAATCCTTGATTTGTTGTTTAACCATTCTGATCAACTCCAAAGCATCAACAGATTCTTCTGTAAATTCAAATTGTTGTTCCAACATTCTTTCCAAAAATCTTCTTTTGAATGGACAACTCTTCTCTTGTAGCATATAGTAGGTAACATCATCTATATCCAAAATATGCAATCCACATGACCTATAATATCTCCAGTATCTAGGAACCTGAGTCTCTAATTCCTTCAACATTTCTTGATCACAGTTGTGTGGTTCATACATGAAGAGCATTTCCCTATACAATAGTGATACTTTAGTTTTACCTACACTGGCTTCTTGAACTAACCTGAAAAGATCCTGAATATCTTGTCTGTCAAGAATGTGAAGAATATCTTCCAAAAGTCTGAATATTCTTGTTGTGACATCAGTTCTTTGAATTCCATGAGCTTCCAGTCCTTGATCCATAGAGTATATCCATCTAGCAATAGATGATCTCTTTCCAAAAATCTCTATATCAATACATTGATCTTCAAATTTTACTATCTTCAAGTACTTCTTCAAGCTCTCATCATCATCACTATCTTCTACTGTTGACTTAGCCCTCTTGGCTTTCTGCTTTCTCTTTGTTGATCTTTTCCTTTTAACACCCTTGGAGGTTCCCTCAAATTCTGTTGAACCCTCTTCCAAGTTTATATGTACCATTTCTTCAGCATGTACTGTTGACTGTGTATGTACTTCTTGTACATTTTCAGTCTGAGCAATATCTTGAGCTTTATCTCCTTTATTCATTCTTTGAGCAGTCTCTTCCTCCTTTGAACTTACCTTCTCTTTTTTATTCTTCCTCACATAAGTGGTCTTGATAGTTGGAGATGTATTTATAGGTTCAGCAGTACTTGGCTCAATTCTAGGAGTGCTTCAAAATTGTCTTTGTTGTTGCAGATGTCTTCTATGTCTTTTAACAGCCATTCTATCTGCTTCAGATCCAATCTTAACAAAATTCAATTCAGTTCTCTTATGTTGCTCATACAAAGTCCTGATTTCTTCAAAAATCTTTTTAACCAGCTAAATATGAGTGAAACCCTTAACTTTCTTGAGAAAGTTCATCATTTGATTCCTAATCTGCATGGTAGTTGGAGGCTTAATCTTTTCTATTCTTCTCTTTTTAGCAAAGAATCTTTGTTGCTCCCTTACTAGATCATCAATCAACTTTGATTTCTCTTCTTCATCATAAGCATCTCTCTCTCTTCAGCTATCAATGAGTCTGCAAGAAGCTCACTTGCACGTAATTCAGCTTGAATCCTATCATACTCTTGTATGTTCCATTATTGCTGTATTCTCTTAGCTTCTAGCAAATGCTGCTTAGCTTCAAGTTCTTCTTGTAAGTCTTCTTCACGAATCTGAGCTTGCATTCTAAGAGCATATTCCTCATCATGGTCTAATTGATTAAATCTATACCTGACTTTGCTTATGTCTTCATCTGAATCATTTTCATTTTCAGATTCTAATAGTATTTGCTTCTTCCCCTTATCCTTTGGATTAATCTTAGGTAGCTTCTTCTTCAGCTTGGAAGGTCTTTCCTCATCAGCTTGCTGTTGAATAACTATACCTTTAGTAGGGTGTGAAGCTTAAACTTTCTTACCTTTAGTTTGATCCTTTTTGGCAAGAACTTCTTGTTGTGTCTTCTTCTCTGCCTCTGCTTGTTTTGCTTTCTCAACTGAATTCTTCTCTCTTAAGTCAAGCAGTATTTGGGCTAAAGTCTCATCCTCTCCAAAAGGAGTTTGACTTTCTAGTGAATGATGATCACCAACGGTACTTGTAATCGGCTTAGTTGGCTTAGCAGTACTTGGGTCTTCAACAATGTCAGCAGTACTTGCAGTCGGCTTAGTTGGCTTAGCAGTACTTGGATCTTCAACAATGTTGACTTCACCTGTATTAGACACATTTGTTTCTTCAATCACTTGTGTATCTACAGATACTCTTTCTTCCACTGAAGCTATCTTTTCAACTTGCACCTCTTTAGTCTTGTCTGATCCAATGCTCATTCTTGATCTGGACAGTACTTGCAAAGACTGTTTCTTGTGAAACCAAATTTGTCTTTGTGGTGGTGGAGTTGAAGATACAGGAAATTGAACATCTATTTCCTCCAACTTATCAGAGAAAGTACTCCAATTCACTTGAAGTGGTGATTGAGGTGTTGGTGCTGGCTGAGTTACCATCATTTCTTCAACTTGTGGCTCCTCATGAGTAGGTTGTGGTTCTTCCTGTTGAAACTCCATGTTTGTAGGTTCATCCACACCAGTCTCTAAACTAGTTCCATCTTAATAAGTCCTAGTGACATCTTCATCCAGCTCAAAATTGATGTCATTTCCAGAGATCCTTGTTTGATTATCAGAAGAAGGTGGTTGTTCTTCATAATTCCTCCCCTGTTTGGTTGCATTTAGTTACCTTTTCTTGTGGTTTCTGAATCTTTGCTTTTTGAGTGCAGCCTTCTGAATAGATCTATGTTGCCTCATCCAAGGTGATACTTTGTTCCTCAACTTGATTAGGCTAGCTTCCAATTCAGTAATTTTCTTGTCTTGAACAAGTTTTTCTTTTTGCAACACCTGTACCTATTGGGACAAACTAATACACAAAGTAGTCAAATTTGCAACATCCACCACCTCTGGCGCTTGTGCTGGTGGTGAACCACTAGCAGCAATAGAAGCAGCAGGTGTATGGATCATCTCATCAATATTTGGTGGAGCACCAACATTGTAAGAAGAAGATTGTGAATCTTCTAGGGAATGGGAACTCTAGTGAGAAGGAGTTTGCTAAGAAGCACTAGCATTGCTAGATTCCTCACCTTCTTGGTTGGCAGGTTGGGCTAACAGATGAGCAAACAATGGTGTAACTATTCCTGTAAAGGCATTGCCTTGTTTGGTCAAGAAAGAGAAAGTTCTCTTTGTGAATGTAGGAAAATCTCATGTATCAATTAACTTTGGTAGGTTAGGTATTTGGTCACTAACTAAATTCTGAATGAATCGAGGATACATCAAAAACTTTTTAGTTCCTTCCAAATTCCTAGTCATGCCTTCAAAAATTAATCTTGAAAATTAAAAACCCTGTTATTTGCTAGACAAATAGTAGCTGATGCCAATACAGCAGGAATTTGATCAAAAGATGTACTTTTAGAGCTTAAACAGTGAATAATAGCATGAAAAAGCAATTTCCATTGAGGTGAAAATAAAGCTTTAAAGAAAGTAAGACTTTCCCTACCACCCTCATAGCCCATGGTTTGCAGGGCCATCATGAATCTCTGTGTTATTAAGCATAATAAGTCCATTTTCATCATTTAATCTCAAACTTGCCCTTAGTAGTACCTCAGTTACATATATATTTCTATGATTCATCCTAGCCCTAATGCAAGGTTGATCAAACCGAGTACCTAACACAGAAGTGTTCCAAAATTGTTCAACAATGGAAACAGAGACAATGCGACTTATAGTGAGTGCAAAACGAACATGACTTCGAGATAACAAACCAATAATCTCATGGAATCCAAGAGAGTCATCATTCACAGCAAGATTCGCAACCAAATTATGCTTAGAGATCACTTGTAAAGCAGCCATTAGTATTTTTGATGATCGACAAATTAGAGAGAAGGTTATAGAATCAAGAGATAAGAATAAAAGATTAGGTGAATCAATTGTGTAATTGGAGTAAGTATTTAAGTAAATAACAAACCCAAGCGCGAAGAAACCGCCAAATTTACAAAATAGACCCTTAACGGTACAACGGACATGTAGCGGTACATGGAACATACTCGGTACTTGCACTTGTGCTAGCGGTACTTGGAGTTATAACGGTACCTCACAATTTTGACCAGTTCATGCATTCCACTATTATTATAACCTCTTTTATCTTTCTCTATCAACCTGTAATCACATCAAAAACACAAAACATAGACTACAATAAAAATTAGTATAAAAATTGTACAGCTATTACCTCCCCTCAACATATGCAGCAGTCTATTGGTTGAGCATACCAATATGTGTCACCAAGAATTTAAATCTCTTTGCATCAAATTCCTTGGTCAACAAATCAGCTACATTGTTGTCTGTATGAATCTTCAAGACTTGAATAATCTTCTTGTCATAGGCATCTCTTATAAAGTGATGTCTTATTTCAATATGCTTGGTCTTGGAGTGAAATACTGGATTCTTGACAATGCATATAGTACTTTCATTATCAATGTAAATCTTGGTGTTCATGAAGTTAAACCCATAATCTAACAATTGATTTTGAATCCAAAGTACTTGTCCACAGCAATGAGCAGCAGCTACATATTCAGCTTCAGTTATAGAAGTAGCAACAATGGTTTGCTTCTTACACTGCCATGATATGAGTCTTCTGCCTAGGAATTGACAACCTCCTGTTGTGGATTTCCTATCATGATTAGCTCCAGCATAATCACTGTCTGAGTAAGCTTCCAATTCAAAGGTGGAATCTCTAGGATACCATAATCCAAAATTGGGTTGACTTTTAAGATACTTAAAAATCTTCTTCACAGTATGTAGATGTGACACCTTTGGATTGACTTGGAACCTTGAACAGGCACACACAACAAACATAATATCTGGCCTTGAAGCAGTAAGATACATCAATGAACCAATCATTGATCTGTTTAGATGAATATCAACACTTTCTCCATGTTCGTCTTTTGATAAAGACTTCTTAGCTTCAAAAGGTGTGCTTGTACTCCTTGTATCCATACATGAAAATTTCTTCATGATTTCAACAACATACTTATCTTGGCTGATAAATATTCCATCTTTCCTTTGTTTGAATTGCAGTCCCAAAAAGAAAGTTAGTTCTCCCATAGAACTCATCTGAAATCTTCCTTTCATCAAAGCCTCAAACTCTTCACACCATGACTTCTTGATAGAACCAAAAATGATGTCATCAACATAGACTTGAACTAGAATAATATCCTTAGCATTCTTCTTGATGAACAGATTTTTGTCAATGGTCCCTTTCCTATATCCATGCTCTAACAGAAAATTGGATAAAGTTGCATACCAGGCCCTAGGAGCTTGATGCATACCATAAAGTACTTTGATAACCTTGTAGACTCTGTTGGGGAATTTAGGATCTACAAAACCTGGAGGTTGTGAGACATATACCTCCTCTGAAATAGTACCATAAAGAAAGGCACTTTTCACATGCATTTGATAGACTATAAAACCCATATATGATGCAAAGGCCAAAAATAACCTAATGGATTCTATCCTTGCCACTGGTGCAAAAACCTCATCATAGTCTATCCCTTCTTCCTGTCTATAGCCTTGAGCAACAAGTCTTGCCTTGTTCCTCACAACAACTCCTCTTTCATCCTTCTTGTTCCTGAAAACCCATCTAGTACCAATTACTCTCTTACCAGAGGGAAGATCCACAAGAATCTAAACCTTTTGTAGCTCAAATTGTGTTAATTCTTCTTGCATGGCATCTACCCAACTTTCTTTATCAAGAGCCTTAGAAATGTTTTTGGGCTCTACTTATGATAAGAAACAGGCAAACAAATAATGCTGAGTATCTTTATGATTAGTTCTCTGCTGTTGTTTGACATAACTCACAAGTGCATGAGTTTCAATATTGGTTTGAAGTTGTCTTCTGGTTTGTACAACAGACTTGGGATCTCCAATGATCTGTGTAGTAGGATGGTTGTTGTTGACTCTATGAGTGGGAATAGAATTGACTAGAATTTCTGTTTCCAAATTGTTGAAATCAGTTACTGCACCCTGCTCATCATAAGAAGCTTTAGAGAAGATTCCTTCAGCTGGACTAGCAAACACATCTTCATCGTCCATAGCTTGTAAAATATCTTCTAATGAATCATTAGACTTTGCAGATTTTGACTTAGCAGTACTTGCAGATGAAGTACCGCTAGGTGTAGTATGTACTGCTGAGTGTTGTGACTCAAAAGATTCTTCTCCTGAATGCTTATTAGCAGATGTAGCATTCTTTTCTTGATCTTGAAGCCTCTGAAGCTCTTGGGAGGCTTGATCATTTGTTGATGAAAGTCCCTAATCAATGCTAGAAACACTAAACTTAACTAATCAACACAAGTAAATACTTTTCAAACGTAATACTTATTATTGTATAATAAAGAATTACAAGTGTTATGGATAACATTGTTTGATGACAATGTGTTGTGCACACTTTGAACAACTAAATAACCTAACTTATGAATACAGTCACAGCTGTTTGATTCAATAAGTTCTAAGCATTAATGTATGAATATTCTCAAAGTGTTAAACATTAATGCTTGGCTACACATCCTATTTATAGTGATACGAGGTTGACCTAAGTACTAGTTGATGGTGACTACACAAGACATTCACTTTTCAGACATCTGTCACAAGATGCTCTTCTATTCTTGGTAGTCTGCCATAATGCTTTAGGGAAACCGAGCTTGACACAGTTTCCCTTTTCTTCATAGTCTCGTACACACAAATGGCATGACCAAAGTGTGTTGAGTGTTAACAGGGTATTGCCACCCCTGTTAACCCTCAACCCCTCAGAGTCCCTGATACATCTTGGCTGTTATCCATCACAGCCAATGAGTATGTCTTCAAGTAATCTTAGACTTCCTTGACAATGTCTTGTTGGGAATTAATTTAATGAGACAAAACAAGAATAATGAAACAAGAAGGACTTATATGCAAAAAGAAAGATTTATAAGAATATGGAGCCCTTTCATACAACAAGGAGGAATTAATATCAAAAGATGGAGGGACTTCTAGTCTAATTAGATTTCTTGTAGAAAGGGGTATGTGTAGTATATAAACACATACACCCTACGTGAATTATCAATCCCATTATTCACAATGTAGTCATAAAGCATGTGTCGTGTTCTAGGCGTGTAGTTTGCATTGTAAACATGCCTAGGGTTATTTGTTTTAATCGTTAATGTTTAATACAAGTAATCGTTGAAAGAGAAACACTTTGTTCATAATCAATGTTCTAATTCCGCTATGTTTATCATATGAACGTTGATTATCCTAGTAAGCTTAATCGATCCATGAATAACGGTTTCATCAATTGGTATCAGAGCGGGTGGCTCTCGATGCTAGGATCAACAAGGTGTTTGAGTCGAAGAACGAGAAAAAGCATAAAATCCGTCTAGGGTTTTATGTTCGGATCTCACTGTGCAGCCGTTTTCAAGCAGCAATATCTCATTCGTTAACCGTTGGATCGACGTGAAATTTAAAGTGTAGGTTCTTGGCATATATATCTTGAATCTGACCGGAGGGATCTTCGATCTGAGATCTTATAAAGGAGTTATCGATCGTCTAAGTTGGTTGCTGGTGAAGGTATAAACTTTTCTGTTTTTATGTTTTTATTAAATAAGATTTAGGGTTACATCCCCTAAACCCTAGATCGACTTGGGAAACGGAAGAATAAAAGGTTTATAGCTGTTGTGCGATAATACACGATCTATGGGTGATCTTCAAACCCTATGTTAGGGTTTCGATGCTTAAGTTCTTAAACCCTAGATCGATTTTAAAGAAAGAAGTGCTGTGAAAGATGTTGTGTAGGGTTCCTTTATTTGTGAACCCTAAATCTGATCGTGATGATGGTGGTTTGATCGCCTGCTGTTATAGATGTTGAAAAAAAAGAATTGATGCTACTGTCCAAGGCTCGTTTCAAAAAGCATGTGGTTCATATATGTTTTTCATAGATCGTAGAGTAGCAATAGAAGACAAATGGGTAATATTACTTTACTTCAATTCATTGTTAATACAAGAGTATGCATCGCTGGGTGAATCAAAGCAGAATGTGACAGTGATTAGGGTACTGTACGAATATTATATTGGTACTGTATGTTTATTCACACTGTGTTTACTTTCACAATATTGGTGCAATTTGTTTCGTGGGCCAGAAGGTGCAATTTGTGTATCTAAAAGAGTTCATGTGATGGTATACTGAGTATAAAGAGAAGGAAGTGGGAGCAAGATACGATTAAAAAAGTATGGCTAATGGTACAATGTTATCTATATTGGTGGTCCCAATATACTATCATTCGTTTGATTGGTTCACATAGGAAAAGTGTTTGATTTTGGTCCAAAGTTCACACATATTAAAAGAGAAAGAGACGTAGGATTGAATGAAAAAGGTACTATTTTATTCGTTTATTTATATTTATCAAGAAGGGTAATATATGTATTGTTTAGAGAATAAAGGCTGTTGGGTTCAAGACACAAAGGAAGTGATATAAAGAAAAAGAAGTATACGAAGACAAGAAAGTGGCATACAGTGGGATCAGATTGTAGTCACAAGATGGTGTCAGTGGCGTGGTCGAGCCGCTGACAAGAATAAAAGACACGCTGATAAAGAAGACGCTGACACGTTATAATTTAGACGCTGACAACGTGTTGTCCTATATATTGTTTTTCAGCGTTGACAAGTATTGTCCGATATAGGACAGTACATACAGGTGATATATTGGATGACAACGGATCTCGGACAGAACTGTCTGTTAATATTTTATGGCTCGTTTTTGAAGATTGTGTTTGGTGCAATGACGTTTTATTTGATTATGTGACAAGGCTAACCTTGCGGTTACGTACCGACTTGGATTAGAAGCAGAACACCGACAGATGCAGCAGTTGCATAAAAGAAGAGGATGATATTGTACTTAGATGATTTTCATTGCAAATCGGAGGTTTCGATGAAGACGATTGATTATTGCTTCTTTGGTGTTGGAGTTGTTTTTCGCAGGTTTGTATTTTATCATATCTCAAAATATTATTGCCTCTCTTTTGAGATAACTGGCTTGTTCGTTTATGTTGGTGACGAAGACTTGTCAAATCTAGCAACTAGATACCTTGCTATCACTTGAAGGAGTTACATTATCGTGCTCAGTGTCTCACAAAGGATGAGGATTTTGACAATGGGATCGAGGTCTACTTATATTTTTCTATCAGTATAAGTTCAACGTCACGTGGATAGTGCAAGATATAAGGTACAAGCTTGGGAGATTCCACTTCTTCAACAAATAGGTTATATTCGTTTTTCTTCATTCGTAATCTACAATTAGAGTCTACATGGTTCGTGATTCATTTACATGCACCACTCACGGGGAAGCGTTTATTAGTTGTTTATCTTTAGAAGACCCCTATTGGATGAGACAAAAAGGGGAAGAAGATTCAAAGATCAAGGTATACAACTTAATTTTATGTGGTGATATGTTTTACAAGAAATCTTACTTTAAGGGGAAGCTTGTTTCATTCGTGAAAGATCAAGATTTGAAGATTGTTTTTGTCATCATCAAATAGGGGAAGATTGTTGGGAATTAATTTAATGAGACAAAACAAGAATAATGAAACAAGAAGGACTTATATGCAAAAAGAAAGATTTATAAGAATATGGAGCCCTTTCATACAACAAGGAGGAATTAATAGCAAAAGATGGATGGACTTCTAGTGTAATTAGATTTCTTGTAGAAAGGGGTATGTGTAGTATATAAACACATACACCCTACGTGAATTATCAATCCCATTATTCACAATGTAGTCATAAAGCGTGTGACGTGTTCTAGGCGTGTAGTTTGCAATGTAAACATGCCTAGGGTTATTTGTTTTAATCGTTAATGTTTAGTACAAGTAATCGTTGGAAGAGAAACACCTTGTTCATAATCAATGTTCTAATTCCGCTATGTTTATCATATGAACGTTGATTATCCTAGTAAGCTTAATCGATCCATGAATAATGGTTTCATCATGTCTCTGACATGGATTCCTCTGAGGTTGCTCACAGAGACTTGGATCTATGTGAGTCTTGCGATACTTGCCTGCCTCCTAGGCACAGGCAAGTGACTATCTAACAGCTTAATTTGTGTTTAAATCTATGATACAGGGAATCTAACAAACTTAGATTCCCAACAATCTCCCCCTATTTAAACATAAATATAGCTAGATCTATCTAAGTTAAGGTAAGTGAGATAACAGCTTCTTCTTACTCATAACAGATATAAACAAACATACCTCATGATTTTATTCATACTTTAAAGAAAATTACAAGTACAATACAAAAGTGAAATAAAATGTGAAGGTAAAATTTAGCTGTGAAATTCTTCAATAGTCATCATTTTTGATCTTTTCTTCAGCTTCAGCTATGTCTGTTATAGTATCCAATTCTGCCTGCAAAGCTTGTGCAAAAACCTTAGAAATCCTCTGAGTTAATCTTGAGCCCCTTTTTAAGACAAAACAGCTGAATTGTTGATGCTAAGCCAAGCTCATCTTCTCTTTGGAATGCATACTGGCAAGCTCTGTTCATGAAAGCCATACCTCTTTCAGGCTCTGTGTAGGTCTGGCCATCAATAAGACCAATGATTCCATTTGGTAGTATCAAATCCCTGTGTATTCCATCCACTTGAACATCATCTGTGACGAAGGTTTCCTTAACAAGTTGAGTCATCCTTCTTCTTTTCTTGCCAGACTTTGGGGGTTCTTGTTCAAACAGCTGTGGTGGGGGATCTATTTTGAGCTTGACTGTTGTTTCTTTAACCCAATTAAACTTTGCTTTGAGGGTCTTAAGAAGAGTAAAATTAGCCTGACCAGTTCTTTTAGCAGCCAAGGCTTCAAGTTCAAACCATTCAGATAACCCAAGTTTCTTCAACCTGAAGTCCTCAAAGACATCCATATTCCCCTATTAGTTATCTCTCCACAAAATTATTTGTGGTGTGTTGGTAGACTTGTAAATGGTGTATTTGAACTTGGTGATCTTTCCAGGTGCATACCTGTTGTTGATGCAGGCATCATAATCAATTTTCACATTTTTTAGTGCCTCTGCGCGTTTAGCTTCCATTTCCCTCAACCTTTGTCTTTGCTTCTCCCTTTCAGGTGGAGTCATCTTCCTCAGAGTTTCCTCATTAAGCTCCTTGGCTTTCTTGATTTCATTTAGCCTCTTGAATTCAACAGCATGTTTCTCAATCTCTTCAGGTGTTAAAGGATTCTCATTAGAAGGTGTAAAGGTTGAAAATTGGGATAGGTCTGTGGTTGATCCTCCTGTCTCTAGCATCGCAGCTATCTTCTTTAGTTTGGCGTCTATGTCTACCTTAACTATTTCCTTTCCTTTCTTCGAGACAGAGGATTCCACACTCACGTTTTTCAACTCTTTAGCTCTTTTGATGAATGCTGACTGAGCTTGGGTTTGTATTGCCTTGGGTAGGGAGCTAACAGTGAACTTTAGTTTCTTGGCAGCTGGTTCACCATCATCTACAGACTCGCTGGTGTTAACCAGAGTCAGGGACTTTGATGAATAAACTCCATCATTATTCTGTTGCTCCCCCTTACTTTCATCCTCATCATCGGGTATGATTACAGGTGTGATGACTTGGAGAGGTACAGGTGAAGAAATAGTGTTATCAGCAGAGGTTGAGCCCTGTTTGGCAGATTCAAGGTTAAGTACCTTTTCCTTCTCCCCCTCACGTTCAGCCTGTCGCTTCAGACGTTTGGATGAACGTGCCTGAAAGTGCCTTGCAATATGTTCAACAAAGGCAACCATATCACGTTGCCTGGTCCTTGAAGCCTTGGCAATCTTCAACAGGAGGTTGCAATTGCCATTTGTGTTGTGATGAAAACGATCAATGATGAAGTTTGTGTGACGAAGTTGCCTGCTACGAACAGCTTCAAACTCTCTATGCATGGTTAACTCATGAGCATTAAAAAGGGCAGGGACCTCTGTTACAATAACATCCTTGATTCTTTTGGACAAATGACTAAGTCCTTGGGACACTCCGTTTCTTGCACCATCTTTGATTGGTTCGATGACTGCATCCCTAACCGCCTGATTGATGATCCCTGGAAAGGTGACAGTGAAATTATGCATCTTAGATTTGATAACATCCAACTTTCTGGACAGGCGCTCCATATCTGATTGATGATGAACAGGCTTAAGATTATGGATGTTCAGGCTTTGTTGTGCATAATCATCCTCCCTTGGTAAAAGATCAAAGTTGGTTTGGGCAGGATGATAAAACAAAAGGAACTTAGCTGTCGGATCATAAGCAGGTCTTTGGAAGACTGTAGTGGCCGAGGTAGCAGAGGTGGGAGTTGCTACAGTGTCCTTGGGAGGAGGAGTGGTATCATCAGCTGGTTTGGACACAACTATTTCCTTCAGAGGAGACTGAGATTGTTGGTCATCATCTTCTTCATCGTCCTCCTCCTCAAACATCCCCTCAAGGAAAATCTCGTCCTCAGGCATAGATTCAGGTTCAGAGAAATCATCAACTAATGAGAGCACTTCTTCTTCAATATCAAGCAGGGGCTCTTCTTCATTTAGCTGATCCTGAATGATTGTATCAGCTTCTTTGTCTGGCTGCTCCAGGGATTCAGTGTTTGGCTGTACAATATCAGCCTGTAAATTGTTTCAGATTAGTAACAGGGAAATAAAGAAGGGGAATGGTCGCCATTTCGCTGTCCTAGAGAGGCCGAGGGTGATTACTCAGCCACTCCAAAGGATAAATCCTTGGGATTCTTTTAAGGGTGAAAAGTATGAGGTTAATGATCGCCATTCACTGCCCCTAGGAAAGCTGAGTGTGAATATTCAGCCCCCCAAAAGGTTAAAACCTTTGGGACTCTTTTGATTGTGAAACATATGTTGTTAAGGATCGCCATTCGCTGCCCCTAGGAAGGCTGAGGGTGATTATTCAGCCCCCCCAAAAGGTTAAGAAACCTTTGGGACTCTTTTAAGGATGAAACATATGTGGGTAAAGATCGCCTGTTACGCTGCCCCTAGGAAAGCTGAGGGTGATGATTCAGCTCCCCCTGAAAGGATAAATCCTTTGGGATTCTTTTAAGTGTGAAAAAAGATATAAGTTAAGATCGTCTTATTACGCTGTCCCTAGAAGATCTGAGGATGATTATTCAGCTCTCCTAAAAGTAAAACTTTTAGGATTCTTTTTCTGAGGGAACCAAGAGGCTGTGTGAGGTACAACTGATCAAGGTCGAGACATATATGTATTCGGGTTGTTGTTTTCCTGAATACTGTCTAGAGGGTGCAGGGTCATCGGGGTGCTTTATAAACACAAATGAATCATTCCCTGGAGCATAGACAGGGTGTACAGAAGTCTTAAAGAGTTCTAAGTGCATACAATGACTTCTATGGGTCGAGGATTACCCTAATCTTCACCACTCTCACCTACAGACATTTGAGAGTGGCTGCTTGTGGACCTCTAAAAATTAACACTGATTACTTATGCGATATCAGCAGAATTTGGCTGGTTCCCTGTTGTCTCGGCTGACATCGAGACACTAGACCCTTGTTGTTGGTCAGCTGAAGTCTCTGATTCCACAAGAGTCTCTGGAACAGAGGAGGTTGCGACGTTCACATTCTTCTTTCCCCTGGCCTTTGCAACAGTTTTGGTGTGGGAAGAAGATGGGTTTTTCTTCTTCTTTGGCTGTTGGCCATTTGTTGCCTTGGACGTCGTGGTGTGCTGCCAAGAGGTCAAAGACGTAGACTTGCCAGACACACCAGAGGTATTCACCTTCTCTGATGAAGGGAGCAAGGACTTCTCAACAGAGGGTTGTTTGTTGGCTATGTTCAGCATGTGAGAGGTGACAGGGACATCTTTAGCTCCAATCTCTTTGTAAATGGCACCAGTGATGCGATAGGGTTTCAGAGAAGTGAGTGCAGAATTGTGATAGCTGTCACCCAACAGGCTTTCGAAGATGAGAGATAGAAAGCGAACGTAGCATATGTTTTTCTCCCTGACCTGGTTTCGTCCCTTCATCTGTTCTACTAGGTTGGAGAAAAGAAGACTTCCTACATCAACGTCAGTGCCCCAGATCAGCCCATAAGCAATAGATTGGTGGTTGAAGGACATCTGATCTTGGGATCCCTGCATTCCTCCTAGGGATTTGACTATGTGAGTGAAGAGGACACGCCACATAGGGGAAAAATACTTGATCTTCAAAGGAGACTTTGAGAGAACCTCAGTGGGTGTAAGAGCATGGTTTACATCATGAGAGGGTTTAAGTGTGGCAAGGGCGTCCTTAACAGCCTTTTTGTCAATCACCTTCAGGCATTCATCTCCATGTCTTAACCCAGCCACACTTGCAAAGTATTTTAGTGAGAAGGAAAAGGGGTGTTCGTTGCATGAGAGGCTAAAGGTAATGGCGTCATCAACAACTTCAGGAGAATACCAGAATTCCCTAAGGTATTCTTGGTAGAAAATGGTTGGGGACTTTGTGAGTGCTTCACTTGCATCAAAATTTTTCATGAAGTTTACCAGATCTGAGTAGGATTCGTTGGGAGCCTTGATCCATCCAATGGAGTTGTTCGATGCCAGGATGCTTTCATTAAGTTCAAAGTTGTCGTTTGCTGCCTTGGGAACTGGGAATGCCATGGATTCAAGGTTGAAGAAAAGCGAAAATGGAGGATGGGTTTAGAGAGAGAAAGCTTAGAGAGAGAGAGATGATGTTGTGAAATGAGAATGGTGGTAGGTGAGGAGAGACGTGAGACAATATATATATTCAAATGTGAAAACAGTTATTCAACCGCATTTAATGCATAGTGGGAAAATGACTGCACATGTGGGTCCATTGACCTTTCAAAAACTCTTTGTCTCCTTGTTATTCGGAAAATATATGATTAAATATTGAGAATGTTTTTTTTAGCATCTACTTGGAAAGTAACTACCTAGTTTTATGTGAAAAACATTTAATATTGAATCTGACATTTAATGAACACATTTATTATCAAGTCACAGGCTTTGAGATATTGAGCATCCCTAGCTCAGCAACTAGCCTGTTGAAAGAAGGTTCAACCAAAGGCTTTGTGAAAATATCAGCTAGTTGCAGCTCTGTGGGAACAAAGTGCAGCTCAATATCTCCCTTCATTATGTGATCCATGATAAAATGATACCTGATATCAATGTGTTTGGTATGATAGTGAAGAACAGGGTTGTTGGATATGGCAATGGCGCTGGTGTTGTCACAAAAGATTGGCACTTTGTCATATAAGATCTTATAGTCAGCCAATTGACTTTTCATCCAAAGCACCTGAGCACAACAGCTGGCAACAGCGACATATTCTACTTTAGCTAATGACATGGCCACAGAGTTTTGCTTCTTAGCACTCCATCCAACCAATTTTCCTCATAGGATTTGACAGCTACCTGAGGTGCTTTTCCTGTCAATACAGCATCCAACATAGTCTGAATCTGAATAGGCCTTGAGATCAAAGCCTGATTCCTTGGGATACCATAGACCTAGGGAGGGTGTTCCTTTGAGATACCTGAAAATTTTATTAACAACCACTAGATGGGATTCTTTTGGGTTAGCCTGGTACCTTGCACAGAGACATGTGGAGAATTGGATATCAGGACGACTAGCTGTTAAATACACGAGTGACCCAATCATGCCTCTGTATAAAGTCTCATTAACAGAGACCCCTGACTCATCAGGACCCAAGTTGTTGGGTGGAAGCATATGGGGCATTTCACTGATGCACAATCAGCTAAGTCATATTTTTTAAGTAAATCTTTAACATACTTTTCTTGAAAAATTGAAATTCCCATAGGACATTGTTTGATTTAAAAACCCAAAAAGTAAGTTAATTCACCCATCATACTCATCTCATATTTCTTGGTCATTAATTTAGCAAAACGTTTACTAAGATTAACATTAGTTGACCCAAAGATGATATCATCCACATAAATCTACACAGTGATGAAATCACTCTTATCCTTGAAGGTGAAGAGTGTTTTACAAATAGAACCCCTGACAAATTTGTTTTCAGTTAAGAAATTAGAAAGAGTTTCATACCATGCTCTTGGAGCTTGTTTCAGCCCATACATGGCTTTGTGTAATCTGTACACATGATTGGGAAACTCGCTGTTCTCGAATCCTTCAGGTTGTTTAACATATACTTCCTCAGCCAAATCTCCATTGAGGAAGGCACTCTTAACATCCATCTGATACACAGTATAGTTCATATAAGCAGCATAAGCAAGGAAGATTCTGATGGCTTCAAGTCTTGCCACAGGAGCAAATGTTTCATCATAATCAATTCCTTTAGTCTGTGTATACCCCTGTGCCACCAGCCTGGCTTTGTTTCTGATGATGTTTCCAAATTCATCCATCTTATTTCTATAGATCCATCTAGTGCCTGTGATGTTTTTACTAGGTGGAGCTGGCACTAGTGTCCATACCTTGTTCCTTTTGAACTGATTGATTTCTTCCTGCATAGCAGCTACCCACCCATCTTCTACAAGAGCCTCAGCTACTCTCTTAAGTTCAATTTGAGAGAGAAATTCAGCAAAGAGACATTCGTTGGCTGAGGCAGACTCTGAGTCATGAATTCGCTGTCTAGTAGTAACCCTTGCATTAGGTTCCCCAATGATGTTGACAAGAAGAATGTGTTGATCTCTTGACCACTTGGTTTGAGGAGCTGAGGAATCATAGACAGGGACAACTGTGGGTATAGTTGGTACTATTTGAGTTTCATCCTGCTGACTAGGAGGGCTTTCTTCAAAGATGACTTCAGTGTCTGAGTCTACTTCAGCCATATCAAGGGGTACAAGTTCGTTATCAGCAGGAGATTCTTCAGGGGTTTGAAGAATTGGTGAGTCATCAATAGCAGTTGAGGAAGAGGGACTACAAGAAGGCTATGGTTCTTCTTCATCAAGTTCCTGAGAGGTAGGAACTTCAATGTTGTGTGTAGACAGAGGGTCAAAAGCAGGAACATAAGGAGTGAGAGTGTTGGAGTGATGATGGTGATGACAGGCAGGTCTTGGTTCTGAGAATTCATCACTTGGGAATGACACATTTTCATTAAAATCAATTTCATCACCCTCTGTTCCAGTTCTCTGTATGACATCATCATCTTCATTGAATCTGACATGAAAGGTTTCTTCTACTTCTTGTCTTCTGGTGTTGAATACTCTGAAGGCTTTGGCTGTTGGAGAGTATCCCAAGAAGAAACCATCATCAACTTTTTCATCAAATTTTCCAAGTTTATCCCTGTAGTTATAAATGAACACAGGGCATCCAAAAACATGGAAATAGCTGACATCTGGAGCTCTGTTTCTGAAAACTTCATAGGAAGTTTTACCATGTCTTTTGACAATGATTGATCTATTTTGGGTACAGCAGGCAGTGTGAACAACTTCTCCCCAAACCTGCTTTGGTAAAGATGCACCAGTTAACATAGTTCTGGCTGCTTCAATCAAAGTCATGTTTCTTCTTTCAGCCACACCATTTTGTTCAGGGGTGTCAGCTGAGGAGAAGTTTTGTGATATTCCCTTTTCATCACAAATAGATTCAAGTTGATGATTCTTGAATTCAGTACCATTATCACTTCTTAGAGCTTTAACTCTAACATCATTCATATTTTCAACATGTCTGATGAAGGACATGATAGTATCAGCCGCATCACTTTTCCTTCTGAGGAAGAAAACCCATGTATACCTTGAAAACTCATCAACTATGACCAAGGTGTATTTGTTGTGATTAATGGTCTGAGGTTTGACGGGTCTAAACAAATCCATGTGAAGGAGATGTAAGCACTTGTCAATAGAAAATGATTGCCTGGTCTTAAAAGAAGACCTGTGATGCTTTCCCTTGACACAGGCTGAACAAGTCTTGTATTTAGAAAACATCACTGAAAGTAGGCCAACAACCAGGTTTTATGTGGCTATCTTGTTGATGTTCTTGAAGTTGAGATGAGACAGTCTTTTGTGCCACAGCCAATTGACACTTTCAGAGGCTTTAGCTAGAAAACAATTGGAGTTGTCTTCAGAGCAAACAGTCATGTTGATGACATACACATCTCTCATTCTTGGTGCAATAAGCACTACATCATTGTTCTTGTTGAATATGGTTCCCTGAGTCTTAGTAAACAAAACCTTATAGTCAGCATCACACAATTGGCTGATGCTAATGAGATCGTGTTTAAGACCATTCACATATGCAACCCTTGTAAAAGTTATCCCATTGCAGTTCACTGAGCCGTATCCCTCTGTGTCGCCTGAAGAATTATCCCCAAACACCACTTTAGGACCTGGCTCCTTTGAGTATCTGTGCAGGTATTGTCGAATCCTGTCATGTGTTTAGAACAGCCACTGTCTAGATACCATACCGATTCCTTAAGATGTTTCTGCACAGATACATAGAAACACGTTAGTTCCTATGGTGAACCCACTTTCCAGTGGGTTCCCTGAATTGCTGATTAGCAACTCTTGAGTTCCTGTAGAACTTTTGGTGATGGGAAGGACAATTAGCTGTCTCATGGGTGAAACTTCCATATATATCACAACCTGGGAAGTCACCACACTCATATGAGTGATGGTCTATGAATCCACAGAATTTAAAGGGAGGATAAGGTCTGTAGTTCCCTAGTTGTCTCTTAGAACCCTGTTGTCTTTCCCTAGAAGGTGTCTGAGCTCTCTTAACATCCATTTGTCTATCATGATCTAAGGTCATGTGATGAGAGTTTTTACAGATATTGCGATAAGGTTTGACTAACCTTTCCCCTTTGAATTCACCTATAACAGACTTAGGTTCACGAGAAGTAGAGCATTCAGCGGAAGGCTTAATGTGTTGTTTTGAGAGTTCTACTTCTTTCATCAATGACAACAGGCGTTCTTCAGTTGAGGTATCAACTTTGTTCACAGATTTTGTTGAGACAGGCTTAAATGCAACTTGCTTAATAGATTGTTTTGCAGGTACAGAAAATATTTTAGCTAGTGGTTTCTCTACATCTGTTTTAAGTTCACCCTTAGCTCCTCTAGAGGAACTTCTAGGTTCAACTCCTGAGAGTTTGGGTAATGGTGGTAATTCAGCCACATCTTCAGAGACAGGGTCATCAGTCAAAATGGGATCTGACATATAAATTGTCTCTATAGATTTAAAAACAATCTCTTTGGGTTTGGTGAGAATTTTCAGCTTATTTTTCTTAGCAGAGACATCCCTTTTAATATCAGCAGGTAGTTCATCATTAAGCAATTGATCTATAGTGAACCTACTGCACAACCATTTTTCAATAACCTTGTTTAATTCAGATACTTGATCATTTAAGGCACTATTCTTCAAGGATAACCTATTGACCTCATTTTGAAGGGATATTTTTTCTAAATTAACCCGTTTGAGAGTATCACATTCAATTTAGCATTTAACAGTTCATTTTTAACAGAGTGAAACTTATCAAGCAAGTTCTTTCTTTATTCCTCAACAAAGTGCAAATCAATAATGGTGTAATCAAGGATATGTTTGCGTTCATCACTATCAGACATAGATAAAAGCCTGTGTACCTTTTTCATTGTGATATCAACCCATTGTCCTGATCTTGCATCGCCTTTCCCAACAGCTGGTTCATCCTCAGATATAGCCATGAAAGCCCTGACTCTAGTAGTATCTTCCTCATCTTAAGTCAGCGGCTCATCATTCCAATCATATGCTTCAGCTACCAACCCTTTCTCTGTCTTTTTATCACCTCCTTTCTTCTTAGACAGAGCTTCAAGCTTCAAATTCATCTGTTCTAACTCAGCTTTAAGCGCCTTATACTTGTTCTTGTAATCCTTCTTCTCATTGTCTGATGAGTTGAATTGGTGAGATGAGTTGTTGTGTTATGATTTGAACTTGTAAGGTTTGGTGGAAGATGATGGATAGGAGGGTGAGGATGTCTTGGTGGAAGGACAGTCTTTTTGGAAGTGTCCAAGTTTTCCACAGGCAAAGCAAGTTTCTTTTGATCTGTCGGTTTGTTTGCTAGCTGATCCTATTATCCCTGATCTTTTGTAGAATCTTCTTTGATTGGCTAGCAGGGCTCTTTCATGAAATTCAGCATTAAGGTCTGTCAAGAACTCTTGGTTGCTGCGTGTGTCTTCTTCAACATCAGAGTCGCTGTCATGAGGGTGTGGGATAGAGATCAAGGCTTTGGAAGTTGCTCCTTGAACTACAAATCTTTCTGTCTCTGATTTGTATATAGTATCAATCAACCCTTCTTCATAATTGTACTTTCCATAAAGCTGAGCTAAGGTGTCATTCTTCATTGAGTTATTGGCTCTCTGAGTCTGATTCATGCTCAACCATTTTCTTGGAAGGCTGTTGACAAATGTGGCATTAATCTCAGCTTGAACAATGGTGACATCATTCATAGCAAGGTCATTGAGAAGAATCTTCAGCCTTGTATATGTTTGTTGAACCTTTTCACCTTCAAGTGTCTTGAAAGCATTGAACTGAAGTCTGAGTGCCTGAATCTTGGTTTCTCTGGTTTCATAGGGTCCTTCATGACCAAGGATAAGGTCTGTCCACATTTTTTTGGCTGTGGGACACTGAATGACAGACTTCATGATGTGTTTGGGAAGACATGATATGATGATGCTTTTGAGACGTTTATCTTGGTTTGCCAATTTCCTATTAGTTGGAGTCCATTGTTTGAGAGGTTTGGGAAGAGGGTTATCATCAGTAGAGGTAAGCACCATAGGAACATAAGGACCATTTTCTAGAATTTCTAGAAGAAATGGTTCAAGTCCATCGAGATACACGAGGAATTGACTCTTCCAACTAGCAAAATCTTCTTCATCAAAGACTGGTACGCTGGTGACATGTGATCCGCCTCTTGAGTCAAGAAGTTGAGGTAGATCATGTTCATTAGGAGGTGGAGGAGTGAGTATAGGTGAAGTTGGTGGTGCATTGTTGTTGTTGTTCCCAAAAGACGATGGTGGTGGATTGTTTGTTTCCGGCATGGTGGATCTTGATTATAAAACTTAGAACGATGTTTCTTGAAGGTTTTAATATCAAACAACACTCTGATACCAATTGAAAGTGCCTAATCAATGCTAGAAACACTAAACTTAACTAATCAACACAAGTAAATACTTTTCAAGCGTAATACTTATTATTGTATAATAAAGAATTACAAGTGTTATGGATAACACCGTTTGATGACAATGTGTTGTGCACACTTTGACCAACTAAATAACCTAACTTATGAATACTGATATGAGTGTAATTACTCATATCATTTGTAGCTTAAAACAATGAAATTGTGCATGAAATGTATTAAATATGCCTTGTATACGTGTATTTCTTGTTTGAATGTGTGTAGGTACCAAGATCGCGAAAACCAGCGAAATCGACACGAGATTGATGATAAAGATTGAAGAAGCCAAAATCGAGCTCGACTTGAGTAGATTTAATAATTTTGCAAGTTTATGGCCAAGTGGGTCCCACAATGGGGTAAATGGGCTCAAAAGCCCATTTAAGTTTCAAGTTAGTAGCTTTAAATAATTCATGGCCCAAAGTGAATGGAACAAATTGTTATTGGGCTAAAAGCCCAATTCAGGGAACAAGAAACGAATGAATGAAGTGAAAAATGGTAAATGGGCCTTCGGGTTTACGTTTTAAACACACAGATGTGATATTCACATGTCTCGTTCCTCAACCACTCATACACCTCACCAAAATAATAAATCTTATCTCACCCACTATCTTGTTCACACGTTATATTCGTCCACACACTGTTTCTCAATAAATATATACAAACCGTCCCATTTACTCCCACTCATTTTACACCACACACACATACAAACAGTTTTCGTTATAACCTATGTACACCTTTCTTCCCCACCCTAATAACCTGCAAAAAACTTACTGTTCTAAAACCCTAGATGGGTAAAAAAATAAGTTTTACATGAGGGTTTTTAGTTATTCTAATAATTCATTAAAAGGGGAATAAAACCCCCATGGTTTAAGGAAGAGAAGATGAGGATGAGTTTAGCTACGTGTCTGCTTTTTAGTGGAAGATACACCTCACCAATCTTATTCCACCAATCAAAGAGCAGGAAAGAAATACAACTAACACACGGATGCCACGTTGGCAATCCGTGTGCTAGTGTGAATCACCTCAACCATCCGATTAAAGCCTCACAGGAGAGAGAAAAGAAGAATGAAGATCAAGGGCTGGAAATCATAAGGAATATTCTTTAGAAGATTCAGATATTCTCTTCATCAACAGCCTGGGATGGCTATAAAAACCCACGTAATCTCTTGTATTTTTCATCCTTTACTTTTCTTTTAAAGTTATTATGCAGAAATAATTGTAGGGTTAATTTGTATTTCTTTTATAAAGTATTGTAAAATTTATGAAATTAATGAAAGATTATTTGTTTTAACTTTAAATCTTGTCTCGTTTGATTTTCTACTTTAATTAATATTCGATTTAAATTCTATTAATTGTTTCATAATAATAATGTTGAGATGTTAATTATAAGCTAATTGATAGTTTATAATTAATATTTAAAGTTAAGTGTTGGATTAAGCTTTTCCCTACTGGAAAAGTCTAAAGAAATCTATTCGAGATGGAATTTGTTGGTGCTGGTTCATTCGATTATCATGGGTGTAATGGTCGTTGATGGTTCGAATTATGTATCGTGATGGTGGTGTAACGGTGATGGAGTGCTTGCGTATTTAACCAGCTCAGCACTGCGTTACGGCACAACGGATTCTTCAAAAGGTTCACAGTTCTTTTAATTCAAATGTTTTTTTAGATTAACTTAGTTTTTTATGTTAATCATTTTGGGAAATTTGATGTTGCTACTTGGATTAAATAGTGTATCTGATTTTTATCATGGTTCTATCTGATATAAGTGAAGTTTCTGATTTGGATTTAATAGTGTATGAGTAGTATCTGAGAGTTCATGTGTTCTGTGTTAATTTTGTGTCAATGTTAGAACACATTTGGTTGGAATTTCTGGTAATTGATCTGAAATATTAGTTCTTCTCTAGTTGTTTTTTTTACTGAATAAGTGAATTTAAACGAGTTATGATTATTGAATTTATCTGATATGGTTTAGAATTGTTGAAGTCTGCTGTTCAGAATTGTTTATGCCTGCGTTTACTCAAATTATGTTTATAGGTTTGAGTTTACTAGTTACATTGTTGTCTGCTATTAGATCTAATTATATCTGTTTTAGACTTAATGAGTATTAAGTTGTGCTTGCTGATTCATCCTTAAGATTTGTTAACTGATAGAATTAATTAGAGATTCAGTTTGCTGATTATTTAGATCTGCCAGTTTGGATAAATGGTATACTGTTTGTTAGGAGATTGCTGAATAGAGTTTACATGCTATATTGTTAATTCTTCCTGTTTGTGTTACTGGATGAGGAATTGCTGATATCTTGTTGGAACTGATTTTTAATTATCTGTTGATTTGAGTTTTCGAGCTCTATTATTGTTCATGTATTCAGCTTATCAGATTCCTTTAATCTGATTAGCTCAATAAGCTGTTTTCCTGACAGCTCTTACCAAAATAAGTTTCAAAAGTCTCTCCTAAGACTATATTTACTCAACTGTCAAAAACATAAAAATCCATAGAATATGTCTCCTCCTGGTGTCGAACCTATGACCTCCTGGTCACAGGCATAGGGTGTTTACCAACTGAGCTCAAGGCTCATTTGATTTTACTCTCATACATTACATTAATATAGTGTAGCTGGTTTGGCAGTTTTTTTATTTAAGTGACATCTTATTTACTTTTTAATCCGTTTTTTTAATAAATCTTTAATTAATATTTTTAATAAAGTAAGTTTTAGTTAAATAATAAATAAAATAAAATAAATAAAAATAATAAAAAAAAATGTTTTTATTAAATTGAAAAAGTTTAATTTGTTTATTTTTAATTAAATAGATTTTTATAATTTTAGATTTATATAAAAGTAGTTTTTAAATAAATTTGTTTTAAGTGTATTTTTATTATAGATTATTAGTTTTAAAAGTAAATTAGTTTAAAAGCTATTTTTATTAAATAGATTTATTTCATATATTTTTAAATAGATTTAATTTTAAATAGTGCTAATTTTCAAGTAAGTAAATTTTTAAGTAATTAATTGTTTTAGATTTTAAAAATAGCGGGGTTTAACGATTCATGCACTTTAGGCTTATTTTAAATAGTTTAAAATTGGTAGATTTTAATTGTAGTTTAAAAACCGAAAAACAATTCAAAGCAATTGTCCAAATCGAAACAAAACGTCTTAAATTCATAAGATCTTCGTGTACAACGAACTTGATTCACTCACGTGTTTAATTGAATTCGTCATTGGTATTATTAGTCTATTACTTTTTCCTAAAGGTAATTTTCTAATTTACCTTATAACGTAATCTCAAATTATCACATATACTATCCACGACACATCAAAAATTTTGGCGCCGCTGCCGGGGATCTTGTGTACGATTCGCTTTTGTGGAGATTTGTTGATCGTTGATTTGAAGACCCTTTCCGTCCTCGGAAAGTTTTGTTATTTTTCTATTATATAGTATGTATCGATTTTCTCGTTTTTTGTGAATAATATATTGTATTACGTAGAACAATAATTTTACATATCTTTCAAATAAGCCTTAGTTGGGATTTCATCACCTAGCTATTGTAGTCGAATCCAAAACAAAAATAAAAGGCAAAATAGATAAATACTAATAAGAAGTTTGAACACGATTTATACAAACTATAAGGTGGGTATAAGGCGACGTGCTATAAAAGGCCGTCTAAGGAAAAAGGTTTTTAAGTGCTTTGTGCCACCTCGTTTCCCCGCTTGCTTGTGCGTATATTGAGAGGGATAACCTATTATTGGTTTGCCGACTCAAGTAGTAATAAATCTTATTTTTGTTGTTTACTTATTGAACCTCGAGACGTTTAGGTTTTCACCTATCGTTTCAAAGTCGACCGAGGATAACTTACTTCCATAGTAGTTATCCTTATTCCTTGTTTTTTATCGATCATTATTGATTGAGCAATACCAAATAAAATACCAAAAATAATCTTCTTCTTGTCTAATTTCTTTTCTTCAATCCTCTAAATTCTCGTCTTTGAAGTGTATGCAATTACGTTCTTCTCGTCTTGTGATTGATTTTAATAGGCTTGAAAATATTCCTCGTAGAAATAGAAATCGTCAACAATGAATAGTGGAACCCGAGCTTCCACCTATTGTTGTAGAGATGGCCTATAACCGAACAATGGAGGAATTGCTCCGTGCACCCACCGAAGGGTATGGGGAAGCAATCGTTGTGCCGGCTATTTTGGCGGATCATTTTGAGATTAAGACGGGTCTCTTATCGCTCATTCGTGCCGACCAATTTCGAGGCAATGAGACCGATAGCCCGCATTCTCACATTCGGAATTTTAATCGAATTACCTCGACTCTCAAGTTTAGAGATGTGCCGAATGACGTGTGTAAAACCCGCATGCTTTTACCATGAATAGTGCCCTTAAGATCGTACGTCCTAGATTAAAACTTACCTCGGTTAGTATTGATCACATTCATGTGCTAATAATCAAGCAAGTGCATACGTGTATGACATGACAAGTATCGATTACGTACGAACTCATGATAAACAGTTAATAATATATCACGTGAACATAATTAAATCATGATCACCATTTAAAATACTAACTAAAATAATTACGTAAATACTTATAATATTATTACGAGCGTTAAGTTACGAAAACGACACGATAGAATAAACAGAAACACTTTAAACACGAGCACGTTTAACCACGAACGAACACGAAACATCGGGACACGAGAAAGGTACGGGTACCCCATGTGGGGCCCCCATACCCACGGCTCATATACAAGAAATGGGCTTAGCCCATGGACTTTACAAGTAAAGGGGGTAAAGAGTAAATCATGTTTTCACTTTTCATTTTCAAGAAATAAACAAAAAACCCTAAAAGAGTTTTTCTCCTCTCCTTTTTCTCCTCTTTGTGCCGCCACCTTCACACCACCATTGGAGGGTGTTTGTTTGATTTTGATCTTAAAAACAAGTGTTAGAAACCGTGTTTGTTCATCCTTTTTCCAAGCTACATAGTGGTATACCTTTCTAACCCTTCTTTTTAATTCTTTTTAATTCTTTTAATCTTTGATTATTTTCATGAACATGTTATTATTTTTCTTATAAAAACAAGGTAATTAATCATTGATCTAACATGTTTTGGTATTAATTAAAATCAAAGAATGATTTATAAGGGTGTTTGTTTTTGGCCGCCTAGCAAACAAACCCGAGGGGGGGTTTGGTTTGCTATTGCCACCACCACCAAGACCATATTTGGTCTTGGTTGGCTCATGTGGGACCCACGGCAGCAAGGAGACACGTGTGCCCCGGGTTTGGCCCGGGGTACGGTGTCGAATTCATGCCCGATTCATGGTTCGTTGGTTAAATCATGATTCATGCTACATGTTAATTTTTATGAATTATGAACTTAGGATATAATTAATTAATAACATGAAATATTAATTAAATCATGACTTAGGTTATTTTAATTATTAGTTTATCATGACATTAATTTAACCTAAGTATTTTATGTTATAAGTTATAATTAATTAATTATTAAAACATGCCTATAATTAATTAATTTAGACATGACTTAGGTTATATTATTATAAATAATAATACACATTTTAACCTAAGTATTTTCATTTCATTTTAATTAAAACATGTTATACTTTAATTAAAATGCTTAACCTATAGTTTAATTAAAATACATGAAATAATAATTAAACTATATACTATATCATATGACTTAAGAAATAAGCTTATAACACTTAGACTTATATGTTAGCTTATGTAATCAGCTTAATTCTAATTATGGAAACTTCTATTTATAGAAACTTAATTAAATAAGGCAACTAATCTAATTATGGAAACCTTCTATATATGGAAATCAATCTATTTCAGGCAGCTAATCTAATCATGGAAACCTTCTATATATGGAAACTTATTTAATTAAGGCAGCTGATCTATTTTTGGAAACTTTCTATTTTTAGAAACTAATCTATTTTAAGCAGTAAATTCTATTTTAGGAAACTTTCTATTTTTGGAAACTTTCTATTTTTGGAAACTTTCTATTTTTGGAAACTTTCTATTTTTGGTAACTTTCTATTTTTGGAAACTTTCTATTTTTGGAAACTTTCTATTTTTGGAAACTTTCTATTTTTGGAAACCTGCTATTTTTGGAAAGTTACTTATTATTACACAGTAAGTATAATAATACATGAAACACCAGTAATACTTAATCAGATAAATCAGAATACAAGATAAACACAGTTTAAGGCTTTAAACAGTGAACCATGACCTAAAACATACCAAATCAGCTATAATGAGACACAAAACCCAGTACGTAATCAGTGAATCGATACTTATACACGTGTGTATTCATGTAGCGTTAGTGATCCAGAAGTAGGAGTCTTTCTTCCGTTCATTCACTGGAGTTGAGGTACGGATTCCCGTCCTTTCAGTATGGACATTCCTTCCTTATTAGGATTTCCCCGTATGCAGCCAACTGTTTTCCCCAGCATTTGTTTTATTGTTTTGAACTGCTTATGTTAATTTAGCATAATCTATAGCCATATACAAGCATGACCAGTTTCACCTAGTTATGGAGGTACCATAACCATAGCATTGGAGGCACCGATGTTATGACTTCCCCACGGCGGAGTGATTTCTCGTGGCGTCCCTTTCAGTCTTGGCCATATTATTATATCATGTGGGGCGTATGGGTGCATCCTAGTTACATGTTTTATTCAGTTTATCATGGTGAATGTGGTGTGTGCCTTGCACCCTTCACAAGGAGCTGATCCCTCCTACCCAAACCAGTATATTGATTAGAGGCATCCCCTCTAATCAGCATGATGAGGTCACCCCTCCAAGTATTCATGCACGTGACCTTTTCATGACCTATATGGGCTATGGTATATATATGTTAAAACAGTTTTCACAAGATAAACATAAGGCTTTTCAAACTATAAAACCAGTTTTCTTGATACTTAACCAGTTTACTCAGTACTTAGTCTTCCGCTGTTATATGTTACATGTTTACTCTATTTCATGCTATATTGTACATCCGTGCACTGAGCGTCTTGCTCAGCCGTTTTCCTTTTCATGTTCCCAAAACGGCAGGTACTCAGGGACGCTCGTAGATCTCAAACGTAGGTGCATATGGACTGGAAGCTTTACTGTCTTTCTTTACTTTATGCATTTCCTTTACTTTGATACAGTTGCTATGGACATTGTTTCGTCCTTTCCTTTTACAGTATTTATGTTTGTGTGTGATGAGCTTTACTTTGGGGTACCGATGTTTGATTCCGGTATTTCCCTTTTATGGTTGAATAATGCTTAGACATTTATCCTTGTATGCTTTGATGACACGCCATGATTATGCGTAATATTCCATTTCCAAAATGGGGTGTTACAACGTGATTAAGCTCATGCTTTTTCCGTACTCGCTCGAGGGTAATGCTAAGCTTTGGTATGAGAAAGAACCACCGGGTTCGATCTTAACATGGGATGATTTAGTGTCTAAGTTCATGAATTATTTATTTCCACCATCTAAGACAACACACTTTAAGAACGAGATCACTAGATTTGAACAAAAAGTGCATGAATCGTTTGGGGTTGCATGGGAAAGATTTAAAGATTTGTTGAGACAATGTCCACACCACGGTTTCTCGGAATTGCATCAAATAAATACTTTCTATAATGGGCTTAATATGATTGAACAAGATTCTTTAAATGCCGCCGCGGGTGGTAATCTTTTAAGAAAAACTCCGAGAGACGCGTGGAGAATAATTGAGGATAAGTCTAGAGCACAATATTCACGAAACACACCGGTTGTTTCCAATGTGAATCTCGAGATTGCTAGATTGGACTCTAAGATTGATAGTGGATTTGCGACTTTGTTGAGTGAGATTAGGAAGAATCCTCATGGATCGATTAATATGGTTGAGAATGTTTGTGTATCATGTGGTGGAGCACATCCTAATTATGCTTGTTTAAACACGGGGTTTGATCAAGCTAGTGCTTTTGCCGCAACGGGAACTTATGGCTCCAACGGTCAAGTTCCTCGTCAAAATCATGTTGCTCCACCGGTTCAAAATAGGTACAACAATGGGAACAATGGGAATAATTTTTACCGTGGTAACCAAGGGAATTATAATCAAGGAAATGGGTTTAATGCTAATCAAAACAATCAAGGTTTTCAAGGGAATAATCAAAATGATTTGTCAAGCTACATTAAGTCAAATGAGGCAAATTTAAAAGCTTTTCAAAATAATCTTCAAGGACAAATGGCAACTTTGAAAAATGAGTTTCAAAATACGATTAAAGGGCAAAACAATAAGATTGAGCTTAATCAACAAAGAATGGAACAAAGATTTGAGCAAATGTTTGAGCAAAGTCAAAATCGTATGCAACAAAATTTGGAACAAAGTCAAAATAAATTGCTTTCGATGTTTGAGGGATTTATGTCTAAACCATCTACTTCTTCGGGTTGCTTACCTAGTAATACCATTCCAAATCCGAGGGGAGAGCTTAAGGCCATAACCGTTTATGATAATGATAATGAGGAAAGAGTGATCGAGAAAATTTATGTTCCACCTAAACAAAGTTTTCTTAAAGTCACCAAGGCTACTTTGAATGTGAT
Source organism: Glebionis coronaria (assembly GCA_025667525.1). NCBI lineage: Eukaryota > Viridiplantae > Streptophyta > Magnoliopsida > Asterales > Asteraceae > Glebionis > Glebionis coronaria. Next base: position 251,929 of record JANFOE010001476.1, on the reverse strand, counting down.
TAGTACTTTGGATTTCTTTGATTTCATTCCTAAGAAATATAAAGATCCGGGTCAATTCTTGATACCTTGTGTTTTTGATGAGCTTGGGGAATACAAAGCTCTAGCCGATCTAGGAGCTAGTATTAACGTAATGCCCTTAGTCATTTGGAAGACTATTGACTATGCACCACTTAGGCCTACTCGAATGATAATTGAGCTCGCTAATGGTACTACCACCCATCCGGTTGGTATAGCAGAAAATGTCATTGTTAAAGTGGGGGAGTTCGTTTACCTAGCCGATTTTGCTATCATTGATTATGAGCCAAATCCTCGTGTGCCTATAATTTTAGGATGACCATTTTTGTGTACGGCCGGTGTTTTAGTTGATATGAGGGAAAAGGAGATTAACGTAAGGTATGGGGATAAACATATGATTTTCAAACCGGAAAAAATTCCTAGATTGGTTTCTAAGAAATTGGAAAGTGTTGAACTTGATAAACCTAATTTTGTTGAATCATGTTGTAATGTCACCTCATCTCCACTCAATCCACACGAGGATGAAAGTTCTAAGATTGAAAAACAAATTGATGATTACTTGAGTGAGCCATTTGATGCTAGTGAGTTTGTTAGTGATTTTTTTGATCCCGAGAGTGATATTGCTTTAATTGAACAATCTTTGAAAATGGACTCATTTTCACTCTTTTCTAAGGATCTTGTCGATGTTCCTAAGGCACAATCTTCATTTGAAGAGCCTTTGATTCCTAACTTCACACCGAGTGAGGTTAGTGATTATTCATTCGATAAGTTTGCCGATGAACTTGTTGATCCACTTCCACGGGGAAGTGAAGACGTTTCCGATCTCGAGATCGAGCGTGATTCTTGTGTTTTACCTACCATTCTTAAGGAATTATCCGATGAATTTCCTTCTAATGAGAATGATGATCTTATATCCGCATGTGATGATAAGATTGATGCCACTTTAGTGACTTGCTCAAATCCTCTCTTTAAAGCTTCAATGAACAATAATCCATTGTTTCAAGAGGATTTTGAGAACATCATACCTCCTACATCTCACAACCTTTGTGATGATGATCTTTTCATTAGGGAGTTTGATAAGTTACTTTCCCTAGACATTCCTTCGGAATTTGAGGAAGAGTCTAATGACGGTGATGAAGATACTTGGTTTGATCACCCGATTTATGATGATGACAATGTTGACCCGGAGGGAGAAATTACTTTTGCTCCTATTATCCTTCCCACTCGCTTTGATCTTAATGTGCGGGTTTTCCATGCGACTCGTTTTGAGTACCATGACCCTTTTATTCACATTCATAAGAGTGACAAGGTCGACAAAGTTAAGCAAGTTGAAACCACTAGTGTTGAGACTTTTATCCCACCATTACTATGTGCTTCATATGATTTAGGATTAGCATGGGGGGACGACACCTTGTTGTCCATTCCTTTCTCCACTGAGGACGAGGTATTCGATCCCGGAATCGTTTATTTGGGGAAATCTCGGCCTTTCACTGATGCAATAATTGAAAGACTTTTTAATCATATTGGTGCGAGTTTATCTCGGGGAGCATGCTACATCCATACCATTGTTTGTGAATACCATCTCTTGTTAGAGATTTGTGTTGGAGTTTTATCCTTTCGTTTGTCATCCGACAACGAGGATGAGATCTTTGACCCCGGCATCATGCTTTATTATGGACTTTATTACAATATGCCGGTTTTCACCACTTTCCCTAAGGACCAATGAATGCGGGGATCGAGTCGAGCTCATGACTCGGTGAACAAAAACGAGTGCATTCTATCTTCTTTCTATTTTCTAACACCTAATAAGGCTTGATCTTTCAAGCTCGTGCTCGTGTTTTGTTGTGTTGTGATCTTAGGTATGACCCTAATATTTGAAGACTCTCGTGTTTGGTTTTTGTCGGTCCACTTGATCTTCCATTCTTTGAATGCCAAAAAGGGGCACACTTTCTATCCCTTGATTTTTATCGACTAACGTTTTATCTTGAGGCATAATTAATAAACGACTTATAGATTTGCGTGCTCTTTCCATGCTAGGAGTTTGCATTAGACTCTTCGTATTTTAGCAAGGGGGTGTTACTTTTGAGCTACGAAACATTGAGGACAATGTTTGGTTTTAGCATGGGGGAGTCAATCGATATAATCGCTTGCAATTGCTTTTGTCGTGTCCAAACGTGTAGTTTTCTCATTTCTCAATAAAATTTTAAATTTTTAGTGTTATTTTTAAGTTTTAATAAAGAAAATAAGTGTTTTTGACATGAATGTAGGCTTTCAATAAGAATAGTTTTTGACTCGACTCGGTTTTTAACCTTAGCTTTTCCTTAACGTATTTGAATTAAGTTTTGCTAGGCTATTATGTAGGGAGCTTTAAAACGCGAAAGTCTTAATTCATACGAGTTAAGAACAAGAACTTTTCGCAAGCTCCTATAATTGATCCTAGAAAGTCGTCTATCAAGGGAACTTTAAAACGCAAATTCTAAAACTTGCAAAAGTATAAGAAGATGCAAGATCCTATAGATGACTTGAAAACCCAAAGCTTTGATTTAATAGGCTAAGTGTCCATTGATTTCACATTCTTGGAATTTTACAATATGGAGAACAAGAGATGATAGAGCCAATTATAAGTTTGGTATTCTTTCGGGAACTTATGTGAGTTAATTATAAGCCTATTCTCCCATCGCTTGTTAATAAAATTATTTGCAATAAATAAGGTTGAACGATTTGAAAAGTTACTTAGCTTCTAGCCCAAGATCGTTTAAAAGTTGCTCGGTATGGATTAGAGTTCATAGCCAAGGCATAACTTATTGAAGCGGGATGCGAAGATTGGCGAGTCCAAAAAGGTCCTAACAAGACATGAGGGCTATATTTTATGGCTAAAGATCTCAAGTGATGTGAAGAATCATTTATCAAAAATCAATATGAAGGATCGAGACACACGACGAAAAGCAAAATACTCCCCAAAAGTCATGGAGAAGTCTATCCAAAAAGACCATAATAAGGTATGAGGATAAATGAAGCCAAGTCCAAAAAGGAGGCGGATCGTTGTATATCAAAATCCCAAATAAAGATTGGAGAAAAATGAAGAAGTCGTGGTCCAAGTATGAATCTCTCAAAACTTCAAGTGAAGAAATTCCTATATGAAGATAAGACCATTAATTCATGAATGTCTCTCAAGGTTTGAAATATGAAATCACTGCCAAATATCGGTCCGAGAAAGGTCTCAAATCGCGAAGCAAGTTATGCCAAGATATGAACTTTATGAAGTCCCGAGAAGCAGTTTTAAAAGATTTTGTCCTTTAGCTAACTATTGATTAAATCGTTCACCTTATTTTCGGCCTAATAAATTATCGAAATAATTCAACAATGCATCCTCGTGATCATTCAAGACAACAATAAAATATAAGAGATACACCTAGGAATAAGGGAGTCTAAGTGAATAATTGGCCCACATGAGTTCGTGTTAGTCTACCAACTTATAATAACAATGATCTTGTTTTTGCACTTGGCATGGAAAAGTGAAAGGTCGGGGACGATGAATCTATTTGAGTTTTATGATCCTTAAAGTTATTTTTCAATAATGAAAGCAATACATTATGTCTTTGCAAAATAAAATGTCAAAAGTTGAATAATGGTATAGCTATAGTTTTATTTTATCATTGCGTGAGGACACGGTAATTGCTTAGCATGGGGGAATTTGATATGAGTGTAATTACTCATATCATTTGTAGCTTAAAACAATGAAATTGTGCATGAAATGTATTAAATATGCCTTGTATACGTGTATTTCTTGTTTGAATGTGTGTAGGTACCAAGATCGCGAAAACCGACGAAATCGACACGAGATTGATGATAAAGATTGAAGAAGCCAAAATCGAGCTCGACTTGATTAGATTTAATAATTTTGCAAGTTTATGGCCAAGTGGGTCCCACAATGGGGTAAATGGGCTCAAAAGCCCATTTAAGTTTCAAGTTAGTAGCTTTAAATAATTCATGGCCCAAAGTGAATGGAACGAATTGTTATTGGGCTAAAAGCCCAATTCAGGGAACAAGAAACGAATGAATGAAGTGCAAAATGGTAAATAGGCCTTAGGGTTTACGTTTTAAACACACAGATGTGATATTCACATGTCTCGTTCCTCAACCACTCATACACCTCACCAAAATAATAAATCTTATCTCACCCACTATCTTGTTCACACGTTATATTCGTCCACTAACTTTTTCTCAATAAATATATACAATCTGTCCCATTTACTCCCACTCATTTTACACCACACACACATATAAACAATTTTCGTTATAACCTATGTACACCTTTCTTCCCCACCCTAATAACCTGCAAAAAACTTACTGTTCTAAAACCCTAGATGGGTAAAAAAATAAGTTTTACATGGGGGTTTTTAGTTATTCTAATAATTCATTAAAAGGGGAATAAAACCGCCCATGGTTTAAGGAAGAGAAGATGAGGATGAGTTTAGCTACGTGGCTGCTTTTCAGTGGAAGATACACCTCACCAATCTTATTCCACCAATCAAAGAGCAGGAAAGAAACACAACTAACACACGGTTGCCACGTTGGCAATCCGTGTGCTAGTGTGAATCACCTCAACCATTCGATTAAAGCCTCACAGGAGAGAGAAAAGAAGAATGAAGATCAAGGGCTGGAAATCATAAGGAATATTCTTTAGAAGATTTGGATATTCTCTTCATCAAGAGCCTGGGATGGCTATAAAAACCCACGCAATCTCTTGTATTTTTCATCCTTTACTTTTCTTTTAAAGTTATTATGCAAAAATAATTGTAGGGTTAATTTGTATTTCTTTTATAAAGTATTGTAAAATTTCTGAAATTAATGAAAGATTATTTGTTTTAACTTTAAATCTTGTCTCGTTTGATTTTCTGCTTTAATTAATATTCGATTTAACTTCTATTAATTGTTTCATAATAATAATGTTGAGATATTAATTATAAGCTAATTGATAGTTTATAATTAATATTTAAAGTTAAGTGTTGGATTAAGCTTTTCCCTACTGGAAAAGTCTAAAGAAATCTGTTCGAGATGGAATTTGTTGGTGCTGGTTCGTTCGATTATCATGGGTGTAATGGTCGTTGATGGTTCGAATTATGTATCGTGATGATTGTGTAACGGTGATGGAGTGCTTGCGTATTTAACCAGCTCAGCATTGCGTTACGGCACAACGAATTCTTCAAAAGGTTCACAGTTCTTTTAATTCAAAAGTTTTTTTAGATTAAATTAGTTTTTTATGTTAATCATTTTGGGAAATTTGATGTTGCTACTTAGATTAAATAGTGTATCTGATTTTTATCATGGTTCTATCTGATATAAATGAAGTTTCTAATTTTTGGATTTAATAGTGTATGAGTAGTATCTGAGAGTTCATGTGTTCTGTGTTAATTTTGTGTCAATGTTAGAACACATTTGGGTTGGAATTTCTGGTAATTGATCTGAAATATTAGTTCTTCTCTAGTTGTTTTTTTTACTGAATAAGTGAACTTAAACGAGTTATGATTACTGAATTTATCTGATATGGTTTAGAATTGTTGAAGTCTGTTGTTCAGAATTGTTTATGCCTGCGTTTACTCAGATTATGTTTATAGGTTTGAGTTTACTAGTTACATTGTTGTCTGCTATTAGATCTAATTATATCTGTTTTAGACTTAATGAGTATTAAGTTGTGCTTGCTGATTCATCCTTAAGATTTGTTAACTGATAGAATTAATTAGAGATTCAGTTTGCTGATTATTTAGATATGTCAGTTTGGATAAATGGTATACTGTTTGTTAGGAGATTGCTGAATAGAGTTTACATGCTATATTGTTAATTCTTCCTGTTTGTGTTACTGGATGAGGAATTGCTGATATCTTGTTGGAACTGATTTTTAATTATCTATTGATTTGAGTTTTCGAGCTCTATTATTGTTCATGTATTCAGCTTATCAGATCCCTTTAATCTGATTAGCTCAATAAGCTGTTTTCCTGACAGCTCTTACCAAAATAAGTTTTAAAAGTCTCTCCTGAGACTATATTTACTCAACTGTCAAAAAGATAAAAATCCATAGAATATGGCTCCTCCTAGGGTCGAACCTGTGACCTCCTGGTCACAGGCATAGGGTGTTTACCAACTGAGCTCAAGGCTCATTTGATTTTACTCTCATACATTACATTAATATAGTGTAGCTGGTTTGGCAGTTTTTTTTATTTAAGTAACATCTTATTTACTTTTTAATCCGTTTTTTTAATAAATCTTTAATTAATATTTTTAATAAAGTAAGTTTTAGTTAAATAATAAATAAAATAAAATAAATAATAATAATAAAAAAAAATGTTTTTATTAAATTGAAAAAGTTAATTAGTTTATTTTTAATTAAATAGATTTTTATAATTTTAGATTTATATAAAAGTAGTTTTTAAATAAATTTGTTTTAAGTGTATTTTTATTATAGATTATTAGTTTTAAAAGTAAATTAGTTTAAAAACTATTTTTATTAAATAGATTTATTTCATATATTTTTAAATAGATTTAATTTTAAATAGTGCTAATTTTCAAGTAAGTAAATTTTTAAGTAATTAATTGTTTTAGATTTTAAAAATAGCGGGGTTTCGATTCATGCACTTTAGGCTTATTTTAAATAGTTTAAAATTGGTAGATTTTAATTGTAGTTTAAAAACCGAAAAACAATTCAAAGCAATTGTCCAAATCGAAACAAAACGTCTCAAATTCATAAGATCTTCGTGTACAACGAACTTGATTCACTCACGTGTTTAATTGAATTCGTCATTGGTATTATTAGTCTATTACTTTTTCCTAAAGGTAATTTTCTAATTTACCCTATAACGTAATCTCAAATTATCACATATACTATCTACGACACATCAAATACAGTCACAGCTGTTTGATTCAATAAGTTCTAAGCATTAATGTATGAATATTCTAAAAGTGTTAAACATTAATGCTTGGCTACACATCCTATTTATAGTGATACGAGGTTAACCTAAGTACTAGTTGATGGTGACTACACAAGACATTCACTTTTCAGACATCTGTCACATGATGCTCTTCTATTCTTGGTAGTCTGCCACAATACTTTAGGGAAACCAAGCTTGACACAGTTTCCCTTTTCTTTATAGTCTCGTACACACAAATGGCATGACCAAAGTGTGCTGAGTGTTAACAGGGTATTTTCACCCCTGTTAACCCTCAACCCCTCAGAGTCCTTGATACATCTTGGCTGTTATCCATCACAGCCAATGAGTATGTCTTAAGGTAATCTTCGACTTCCTTGACAATGTCTCTGACATGGATTCCTCTGAGGTTGCTCACAGAGACTTGGATCTCTGTGAGTCTTGCGATACTTGCCTGCCTCCTAGGCACAGGCAAGTGACTATCTAACAGCTTAATTTGTGCTTAAATCTATGATACAGAGGATCTAACAAACTTAGATTCCCAATAGTTGATGGCATGGTTTGCTTCTTGGGAGTAGCAGACATGGGAGTAACAGTAGGCATATTGGGTACATAGATATGAACATTATCATCTGATGAAGAAACTTCTTCTTGAGTACCTGCATTATTTGCACTAGACTCCTCACCTGTATTGTTAGTTTGCCAATCATTTTGCACATAATAGTAATCCATGGAGTTAGTTAGACAATCTAAATCAAACATCCAAGCATAACCTATTCCTGGGAGATTGGGTTTATTTTCTAAGAAATTAACATGGGCATTTTCTTCAACCTTTTTAGATGCCAAATTATACACCCTATATGCTTTACTTTGCAATGAATATCCTACAAGATATCCTGGATAAGACTTTCCATCAAACTTTCCCAAATGATCAAGAGTATTTAGTATAAACACATGACACCCAAAAGGTCTTAAATGACTTATGGTAGGCTTAACACCAGTCAAAAGTTCATAAGGTGTTTTGTTTTGAGGCTTGGTCACTAAGACTCTATTTAACACATAACATGCAGTGTTGATTGCTTCTGCCCAAAAGGTATTTGGCAAAAGAGAATCAACCAACATAGTTCTAGCAGCCTCAATTAGTGTCCTTTTCTTCCTTTCAGCTACTCCATTTTGTTGTGGAGTCCTAGGATTACTAAATTGTCTCTTAATGCCTTTAGACCTACAGAATTCATCAAATTCAGCATTCTTGAATTCTGTCCCATTGTCTGTCCTAATGATTAAAACTTGTTTAGTGAACTGCTTTTCAACTAAAGTGATAAAATCCTTAAGTAATTCATTAGTTTCACTCTTAAGAGCTAAAAATAAACCCAACTGAATCTGCTATAATCATCACCTATGACTAGACAAAAGGTCTTATGACTAATGCTTCTTACAGAAACTGGACCAAACAAATCCATATGCAAGAGTTGCAAAGGTTTTGTCATAGTATTGACAGTCTTGGTCTTACAAGAGGCTTTATGTTGTTTACCTTTTTGACAAGCAGCACATGTGAAATCATTTTGAAAAGATTTTTTAGGTAACCCTCTAACCAAATTCCTATTCACTAATCTGTTAAGATTCTTGAAATTCACATGACCTAACCTTCTATGCCATAAATTAGACTCATCATAAGAAGCCTTAGCTAGCAAACATGTAATACCACCTGTTGGAGTAATAGTATGAAGATTAAAGGTGTACATATTTTCTTGCTTGGGTACTTTAAGAAATACTTGAGATTCTTTAGGCATCTCAAAGTCTTTAGACAGCACCAAGTAGTCTTTGTCTGTGAACATCACCTTGTTCTTCTTATCACACATTTGTGATACAGAAAAGAGATTGAACTCATTTAATTCTTTCACAAAGAACACATCTTTAAATTCCAACTTCCCTATATTGATTTTCCCTTTGCCAGTAATTCTAGCTTTGCTACCTCCAAAGGCTACTGGTCCTCCTCTGAATTCTTCAAATTCAGCAAGGAAATCTTTGTTCCCTGTCATGTGTCCTGAGCATCCACTATCTACTATACCTTTGTCTTTCAATTCATCAATTAGATGCCCCTGCACATAAACAAAACTTATTAGTTTTTAACAGGGACCCAAGCCACATTTGGCTCGGATCTTGTGGGACCTACACACTTAAGAGTCTGTTGAAATTGTGATTTTGCTAGTTGAAAAGTTCGTTTTCTCGGTGTCTTAACGAATTGATTTCCGGTTCAAAGTGTGACTCAGTTGTTCTTGGTGGAAAATAAAATGGTTTGGTTATCTATTCTACTTAAAAGGTAAATGCACAAAATAAAAACAATAAACTAAAAGCGATTAATTAATAAAAACAAAACAATATAAATAATAAAACGTGAATTTAAAGCGAAACAATTAATAAAAATAAAACTAAAAGACGAAATTGACTATCGACACGAAAATAAAGTTTACTAAATGAAAAAGGAGAGAATAAAACTAAAATGGTACTTTAAAACTAAACGAGGCAAAACCTAAAGCGAGTACTAAATAAAAGATAAAATTTAAACTTTACGAAAAAATATTAATACTAAAAATCGACAAAAAATTCAATTAAAAATACGTAATTTTCAAAAATAAAATCGGAACAACTTTCAGACAAAACTAAACAATTACGGAAAAATAATATTAAATAAAAAAGCTAGCAGGCTAGCTGCTGGAAGCTAGCAAGCTAGCTGCTTAATTGGCGGCAAAAGGAGTAAGCTAGCAAGCTTGTAGGTCATTTCCATCGTACTTTCCCATCGCACTTCCATCGTACTATTGTTAAGCTAGCAGGCTAGCTGGTCACTTCCATCGTACCATGCATCGTACTCATGCATCGTACTCATGCATCGTAGCCACGGATCATACCCACGGATCGCACCCACGATCGCAACAAGTGATCGTGGTGAGGATTATGGAGTGTGATCGTGGTGACGATCGTACTAAGGATCGCAGTAATGGATCGCAAGTAGAAACCCTCGAGGTTTATGCGATCACACTTACTGGATCGTACTGGTAAAACCCTTAAGCAAGATGCGATGGAATACAATAAGCAAATAAGCAAATACTAAATAAGCACTTATCTAAAAACTTAACCAAATCAAATTTAAGAACAAGCTAATAGACCAAAATTTAAAAACTTTTAAAAATACTAAATAATAAAAAATATTTAAAAACAACTTTTTATAAAAATTAACTAAAAAGCACTTAATCAAAAATAAAAAAATTAACACAATAAGCACTAAAACACTTTAAGCTATAAAAATCAAACATTAAAAGATCAATAAGCATAAATTTGAAAACTTTTAAAATACGAAATAAGCAAACTTTAAAAAGACTAAACTTTTTAAGAAAACTAAAAAGTAAATAAGCTAAATACAAAATAAGCCAATAAGATTGTCAAACTTATAGCTTATTTCGTATGAAAGCTTAGATAGAAATAAAAAGGTGAAATTTTTAATCAAATAAGCAATATGAATAAGCAAAATAAAACCTTAATCCGAACCAAAATCAAATCAAAACAATAAAAGTAGGATGAGAAATATAAAGAAAAGATTGATTAAAGAAAAATAAGATTAACAATGAAATTAACTTACTTGGAATTAATAGGCTTGAAATTTAAGACATAAAAGTAAAGAACAAGATAGTAAATGACATGAAAATTAAAGTTGTGCAAGTAAAGAAAAAAATGGTGGAAAGACTAATTGTCACATTAGCTAACAAGCGTGAAATGAGGTGGAAGTGAACTATATATATGGAGAAGGGAAGCATGTGTTGCTTCCTTCTTTCTATCTTTCTTTCTTTCTTTCCGTCTTTTCGTCTTCTTAATTCTTCGACTTTTTCGACGTTGTCTCGGGATTAATTAAACTCGTCTTGAAAATTCTTCATTAATAAGACTTGAGTTCTTCGGCTTTATTAAACTTCCGTCTTTCGACTTGTTCTTCGATAAATCTTCATAATAGGTCTTGGACTTCCGTTCTTTTTGCACTCTTGATCTCTTGACTTCGTCTTTTCTCTTTTTCTTCGATAAAAGCCCGTGAAAGCCCGTGTTTTCTTCCCTTTTCATATTTTGGTCCTAAATCACAACAAAAACACAAACCACGCATAGTTCTGACATTTACGACATAAAATACACGTTTTGGCTTGGTTATTATTGTAATTAAGTGGTAAAAGGATGGGTGTTTTCACACCTATCAAATCCCCTACACTTGACCATTGCAATGCCCTCATGCAATGCATTAATTTCAAAGCACGGTTTACATTTTTCATCATAGATAACCCACCTTGGCCTTTATTAGATACTAAACACTAAGAAAACTTTAAAGAACAAAACAAGTAGAGAAATATAAGACTTACATTGGGTTTTTGGTTGTCATGAATGTTCATCACTCTCAAGTTTCACGTTCCCCATACCAAGCTTAAAAACGAGATCATTGTTATTATAAGTTAGCAAACTAACACGAATTCATGTGGGCCAATTATTTACTTAGACTCCCTTATTCCTAGGTGTATCTCTTATATTTTTTTTTGTCTTGAATGATCACGAGGATGCATTGTTTGACTTATTTCGATAGTTATTTAGGCCGAAAATAAAGTGGACGATTTAATCAATAGTTAGCTAAAGGACAAAATCTTTTAAAACTGCTTCTCGGGACCTCATAAAGTTCATATCTTGGCATAACTTACTTCACGATTTGAGACCTTTCTCGGACCGATATTTGGCAGCGACTTCATACTTCAAATCTTTGAGAGACGTTCTTGAAATTATGGTCTTCTCTTCATAATAGGAATTTATTCACTTGAAGTTTTTGAGAGATTCTTCATCTTTGGACCACGACTTCTTCATTTTTCTCCAATCTTTCTTTTGGACTTTGATATACAATGATCCGCCTCCTTTTAGGACTTGGATCTATTTGTCCTCATACCATGTTAGGGCCTTTTTGGATAGACTTCTCCATGATCTTTTGGGGAGTATTTGCTTTTCGTCGTGTGTCTCGATCCTTCATATTGATTTTCGATAAATGATTCTTCACATCACTTTTGGATCTTTAGCAACAAAATGTAGCCCTCATGCCTTGTTAGGGCCTTTTCGGACTCACCAATCTTCTCATCCCACTTCAATAAGTTATGCCTTGGCTATGAACTCTAATTAATACCGAGCAACTTTTAAACGATCTTGGGCTAGAAGCTAAGTAACTTTTCAAATCGTACAACCTTATTTATTGCAGATAAATTTATTAACAAGCGATGGGAGAATAGGCTCATAATTAACTCACATAAATTCACGAAAGAATACCAAACTTATAATTGACTCTATCATCTCTCGTCCTCCACAATTTAAAATCTCAAGGAATGAGACTCGTGGATGCTTAGCCAATTAAATCAAAGTTTTGGGTTTTCGAGTCATCTATTGGATCTTGCAAATTCTTAGACTTTTTCAAGTTTAGAAATCGCATTTTAAAGTTCCCTTGATAAACAACTCTCTAGGATCAATTATAGGAACTTGCGAAAAGTTCTTGTTCTTAACCCGTGAGAGTTAAGACTTTCGCGTTTTAAAGCTCCCTATATAAAAGCCTAGCAAAACTTGACTTAAACACGTTAAGGATACTAGCTAGAGTAAACTTAGATAAGTAAACTCGGGTTGAGTCAAAATATTCACGACTTTGAAAAATTTAAAACCATTTTATTGAAAGTTTATTTTAGCAAAGAAAGTAAATAACGATAACAAAGGAAAATTACAAGGCCAAAATAGATTAAAAATGTCGAAAAATTGATTTTCCGGTTAAAATAAGGACAAATACAAGGAAAAGCCCATTTAACTTCGATAGAAGTCCCCCTACACTTAATATAGACATTGTCCTCAATGTTTAAGCATGTGGGAGTAAACTCCCCTACACTTAGGACATTGTGCACATTGTTTAAATCTTGCTAAGGAAAGGACAACTAAAGTGATTCCTATTTTAATATTGAAGAATATAAAATAGAGAATCAAAAGCGTTTAGGATAGAACCGGGAAGACAGGAACACAGAATCACGGGTCGTCAAAAGTCATCAAGAATGGATCTTTGAAAGCTCGAATCCCTGCACATGATAAGAAAGAAAACAACAAACACATACTAGGGTCTCCCCCTACACTTATTAGAAAAACAGAATAAAAGGATAGATAATTGGGTTGCCTCCCAAAAAGCGCTTGTTTTTGTTAACCGAGTCACGAGCCTGACTCGTCCCCAAATTAAATGGTCCATGAGGAAGCCTTGAATGTAATACCGGGATCAAAGACCTTGTCCTCGTTCCTAGAGGAAAATAATAAAGGGGAGGCAGGCGGATAGGTAGTGAATGGTAGGAAAGTCCGCTCAATATAAGAAAAGCAAGTGAAGTCCAGATTGACGGGAGGTGGGGTGGGTAAAAGAATCACATTGTCATCCTCCAAAGACAATGGATGTTGACCAATTGGCAAAGCCGTAAAGTTATCAATCATAGAATGGTCCATGTCACCTCCCGGGTCAAAGCATTCATCCTCATGAACGATAATCTTTTCGATTTCATCATAGATAAGGACTTTAGAAACTCGTTTGAAAAGATCATGATAAAGTACGAAACCATCATTCATTTGTGGGGATTGTTGATAAGTTAAATCCTCACGAATGTGGTAAACGTAATTCTCATTAGAGGAGTGTTGATTAGGTAACTCCTCGAGAATTGGATGTTTGGGCATGTGAGTTGGTTCGTCATTATTATGAAAAATAAGACGTTCCAACTCATCAAGTTCATCCTCGATATTGGAAAAATCGTCCTCACTCGTAGGTGGAAGTGGAGGTAAAAGAGCTAGCTCTCGGTCGATAATTTCCTCAATCTTGGGCTCGAAGACGAGATCATCATACTCACCACATGTTGAACTCTTGTTGGGAGAATCAATTAGCGCTGGTGGATTTGTGAGTATGTGATCATTGACCAGCGAAGCAAACTCGTCCGTAATCTCCGCAAAAGTCGGTATATCACACAAATTTTCAGGAACACCCGCGGGCCCACTAGGGATGACGACAAGTTCCTCGACACTGGACTTTAGGAATTTGTCCGATTCCGTTGCCGAAATAATGTCAAGATGCTCATCCTCTATTATGCGAGAGCCAACGGGCTTCTCGGGTGTGATAGCAATAGACAAAGGAGGAATGGGAGAAGTCTTACGTTGCTTTAGAAATTCCTCCTCGTCGAAAATAACCTCAATATCGTCATCGCTCTCCTCATTACCTAAAGGGCCAATAATAAGCTCAGGGATATGAGTACTCGTCTGATCTCGCTGCTTTAAAAATTACTCCATACAAGTTTGCAGCGTGTGTAAAATCTCTTTCGTTTGTTGTTGAACAACTGTAGCAAGATCGTTAATTGGTTCTTGGTAACTCATCCCGTGACGAGGCTGATGATCAATTGGGTATTGCAGGGGTTGGTCAAAACTGGAAGGGGTATAATTATAGTAATTTTGATCCCCCGTTGGACAGTGAAAACTTTCGTGAGGACCCCCACACTTATAGCACCATGGGGATGGAGAAAAATCCGGTGCATTTTGAGGATAAGGATCGTCATAGACGGGAGAGGGTGAGAAAGTATTGTAAGAGGAGAAGTACGAATTTGTTGAATTGCAAAATGGACAAAATCCAAATTGTGTATTAGCGATATCAGAGCCGCACCGCTCACAAGTACACCATTGACATGTTTGATAACCATGCCATGGTCTCCCACACCATACGCAAGACGAATCCATGAAGAATTATAAAGAAGAGGGGTAGAGAAAAGAATTAAACACAATAGAGGCTAAAGAGGAATATTTTTGGTTGCAAAACATTGAAAAAGAAATGCTTTTTATGATTTTTCAAATGTTTTTGGATTTTTGAAAATTTTTGACACGAAAAATAACGTTCACGAGTGAACGGATCCCAAAATCCAACGCGTCTCTCACAAAAAACCGTTAATCTTCATGAAAAGAGCCGGCAGCGGCGCCATTTGAAATTGTGATTTTGCTAGTTGAAAAGTTCGTTTTCTCGGTGTCTTAACGAATTGATTTTCGGTTCAAAGTGTGACTCAGTTGTTCTTGGTGGAAAATAAAATGGTTTGGTTATCTATTCTACTTAAAAGGTAAATGCACAAAATAAAAACAATAAACTAAAAGCGATTAATTAATAAAAACAAAACAATATAAATAATAAAACGTGAATTTAAAGCGAAACAATTAATAAAAATAAAACTAAAAGACGAAATTGACTATCGACTCAAAAATAAAGTTTACTAAATGAAAAAGGAGAGAATAAAACTAAAATGGTACTTTAAAACTAAACGAGGCAAAACCTAAAGCGGGTACTAAATAAAAGATAAAACTTAAACTTTACGAAAAAATATTCATACTAAAAATCGACAAAAAATTCAATTAAAAATACGTAACTTTCAAAAATAAAATCGGAACAACTTTCAGACAAAACTAAACAATTACGGAACAATACTATTAAATAAACAAGCTAGCAGGCTAGCTGCTGGAAGCTAGAAAGCTAGCTGCTTAATTGGCGGCGAAAGGAGTAAGCTAGCAAGCTTGTAGGTCATTTCCATCGTACTTTCCCATCGCACTTCCATCGTACTATTGTTAAGCTAGCAGGCTAGCTGATCACTTCCATCGTACCATGCATCGTACTCATGCATCATAATCATGCATCGTAGCCACGGATCGTACCCACGGATCGCACCCACGATCGCAACAAGTGATCGTGGTGAGGATTATGGAGTGTGATCGTGGTGACGATCGTACTAAGGATCGCAGTAATGGATCGCAAGTAGAAACCCTCGGGGTTTATGCGATCACACTTACTAGATCGTACTGGTAAAACCCTTAAGCAAGATGCGATGGAATACAATAAGCAAATAAGCAAATACTAAATAAGCACTTATCTAAAAACTTAACCAAATCAAATTTAAGAACAAGCTAATAGACCAAAGTTTAAAAACTTTTAAAAATACTAAATAATAAAAAATATTTAAAAACAACTTTTTATAAAAATTAACTAAAAAGCACTTAATCAAAAATAAGAAAATTAACACAATAAGCACTAAAACACTTTAAGCTATAAAAATCAAACATTAAAAGATCAATAAGCATAAATTTGAAAACTTTTAAAATACGAAATAAGCAAACTTTAAAAAGACTAAACTTTTTAAGAAAACTAAAAAGTAAATAAGCTAAATACAAAATAAGCCAATAAGATTGTCAAACTTATAGCTTATTTCGTATGAAAGCTTAGATAGAAATAAAAAGGTGAACTTTTTAATCAAATAAGCAATATGAATAAGCAAAATAAAACCTTAATCCGAACCAAAATCAAATCAAAACAAGAAAAGTAGGATGAGAAATATAAAGAAAAGATTGATTAAAGAAAAATAAGATTAACAATGAAATTAACTTACTTGGAATTAAAAGGCTTGAAATTTAAGACATAAAATTAAAGAACAAGATAGTAAATGACATGAAAATTAAAGTTGTGCAAGTAAAGAAAAAAATGGTGGAAAGACTAATTGTCACATTAGCTAACAAGTGTGAAATGAGGTGGAAGTGAACTATATATAGGGAGAAGGGAAGCATGTGTTGCTTCCTTCTTTCTATCTTTCTTTCTTTCTTTCCGTCTTTTCGTCTTCTTAATTCTTCGACTTTTTCGACGTTGTCTCGGGATTAATTAAACTCGTCTTGAAAATTCTTCATTAATAAGACTTGAGTTCTTCGGCTTTATTAAACTTCCGTCTTTAGACTTGTTCTTCGATAAATCTTCATAATAGGTCTTGGACTTCCGTTCTTTTTGCACTCTTGATCTTTTGACTTCGTCTTTTGTCTTTTTCTTCGATAAAAGCCCGTGTTTTCTTACCTTTTCATATTTTGGTCCTAAATCACAACAAAAACACAAACCACGCATAATTCCGACATTTACGACATAAAATACACGTTTTGGCTTGGTTATTATTGTAATTAAGTGGTAAAAGGATGGGTGTTTTCACACCTATCATTTGTTCAGAAGCATTCCCAGTAATGCTGCTTTTACTCTTATACTTCATGGTTTCAGTTATGTAGTCAAAGACATAGGGCGACTCTATGTGCTCAAACTTCTTTGCCTTAAGTACCGCTTTAGCAGTACTTTCTTTAACACATGATTTTTCTCTTTTAGAAACCCACATTTGCACTGGTTTGTTATTAAACTTACTTCTAGATGTTTTGGCTTTTTCAAAAACATTCTTAGAAGTCTTAGAGAACTTTGGGTTGACAAACTTTGAACTAACAATACTTAAGTTTGGTCTAGCAGTACTTGCAGGTCTAGACTTGCCAGTACATGGTTTACCAGACTTCAAAGGTACTAGACCTTGTTTCATAAGTACTGCTCTAGGAATAAAACTTTTGGTAGAGTTATTTTTAACCTGTTTAGCCACCCTTTTTGAGTGATCAAAATTAGGTTTGTCATTCTTAAGGATCTGATTCCTATTAACCTGTGCATTTTTCCCATTACTGTTTTTCATGACCTTTTGTGCAGCCTTTTGTTTCATAATTTTATCTTCATGCAAAGTACAATATCTGATAAAATGACTTAGACTACCACAAACATAACATCCTTTTCTTCCCAAAGAAGACCCAAAAGGTTGTTTTGACTTAACTTTCTTAAAACCTAACCCACCCCTCTTGGTTTTATTATGTTTTACATCATTTTCCTATATCTTGCTAGGAGTTTTTACATGCTTGGGAGCAGAACTAGTCTTAGATTCTTCAGAAACAAAATTGTTCATTAAAGGTGGATAAACAATGTTCTTGGTCACAACAGTCTTATATTGGGACAAAGTACTAGAGTTTGAGGTATTTTTAACCTTTGGTTCTTCTAACTCTATACTTGTATCATTACTAGGGGGCATGAAAATTCCTAATAGTGGTGGAGGAACTGCCTTCATTCCTTCAACATATCTATCATTCTTAGGTGTACTATCTGACTCACTAGAACTATCAAAAATCCCCTTCGATAAGTCCTTGTCAGTTAAAGTTATCCCAAGTTGGTCCTCAATATAACATAGGCATGACTTATCATAATACCTCATTTATGAATTAATCAGTTTTCCCAATCCTTTAGAGGACTTTTGCCATTAATCACTTCCCTTTCATTATAAAGACTGGCTTTTAAGCTTCATTTTCTGCTGACACTTTCAAAAGTTGTCTTTCAAAGGCTAAAATTTCCACATCTTTTTCCCTCATTTGAAGAGTTAAAATTCTTATTTTCTCTTCATAGTTTTGTTGACCCTTTTTATAAAAACTATATTTTATTCTAACTTAGCAACACCCTGTTTAAAAGCATTTAGTTCTACAGTGCATGTGTTGGCTTTTTGATACTGTTCCTCTAGTTCTACTTTTAAGCTATTAAATTTAAGAACACAGTCTTTAGAACAAGGATGTACCTTAGTATCTTCATGTGAGAGAGCCATTAAACCAAGCTCTTATTCTTCTTCATCTTCAGCCCAGTTCACCACTCCATCTATAGTCACCAATGCTTTGGTTCCTTTAGGACTCCTGCTGTTTCCTTTTGGAAAACTTTTAGTTATTCTTGGACTGGTTCTATAGCTGTTCTTGGACTTTTGACTGCTACTCTCAACTTTGTCTCTAGTGCATTCTCTTGCAAAGTGTCCATTCATTCCATAGTTATAGCATTCAACTTTGGACTTGTCATATCCTAATGGCTCATTAGGATCAACAGTCATTTTTCTTCTAGTCTTCTTAAAGAACCTGTTAGATCCTACTAACACCATAGCAGCTTGCCATTTAAGATCCATCTCTTCAACATCAACATCATCCATTTGAAACAAGTCATTGAGTGTTAATCTTGTTAATCTTGGCCTGTTGTCTTGTCCAATAAAGAATGAGAAGGCAATCATTGTCACTAAACAATGGTGAAGATCTTCCATGTGGATTTTAAGAGACTATGGGGCTGCCTTTAGTACTTTGTGGGTAAGTACCGCTTGTAAGTCCCCCAGCGGTATTTGTGAAGTATGTACCGCTGCTTGATCCACTAGCGGTATTATGAAAATAAGTACCGCTGTTTCCTTCTGACACAAAAGCCAAGTTAGACTTTGTTGTTGTTGTTTCCTTGGTCACCTCAATGCCTTTCACATCCATCTCGTATGCTCTAAGATTGTTGTAGAGATGATCAAAAGGAATTGTTTCCATATCATCTCTTGTGATGAAGTGCATAGCCATTGCTTTCCACTCTTGTGGAACACTCCTTAAGAATTTTAGATTAGCTTCTTTATTAGGAATTACTTGTCCATAAACTGCCAATTGAATAAGCAGCTTACTGAATCTTTCATAGCCACCATGTATTCCCTCTATACTGGAAATTGAGAAGTTATCAAATTCTTGCTTAAGAACAATCTTCTTCATCTTCTTAGATTTGTCACTACCTCCAAATCTAAGTTTTATGGCATCCCACATAGCCTTGGCATCCTTATAATGATGAAAGCTGGGTAAGATGTCTTCTAAAAGAGCCATAGCCAAAGCAATTCTGGCTTTTCTCTCTCTGATCTCTGCTTGTACCTTCTCAGCAGTCACAGCAGGTAGAGCATAGCATGTACCATCAGGCAACTAGTGTAGCTTCTTAGGTGTATTCCCATTCTTGATAACTTGCCACACAGTATGATCTGTGTTATTCAAGTAATGTTCCATCTGCATAGCCCATGTCTTATAATTGTCACCTTTGAGCACTGGGAGTTTGACAGCAGAAAGAGTATGAGAAGGTGTTGTAGTTGTAGAGGTAGCTACAGCATTCACGGCTTGAACACCTTGTGCTGGTGCAGGATGCACAACTTGTGGTTGTCCCTGTGGTATTGGATCAGGATTTTGAATATCATCCAAGTAAGCGTCATCACCATGTTGAGACATTGAGTTTCTTGTGTGAGTGGAGTGTATGGGGTTGTGTTCTTCTTTTTTAGAGTTTCTTAACAAGCTCTGATACCACTTGTTGATCCCTTTGATTGGATTTATATTCTGTTAAGAACTAGTATAGTAGTTTGTAATCAAACTAAAACACTTTGAGAACTCTTACTCAAACTAAATAAGTTATGCAGAATCTAAATTATAAAGGATAGAAGAACATAATTACTTTTAACTATTCGATTCTCTTATTAATCGACTTGAATGAGGTACATTAATGACATTGTACCTATGTTCCTTTTATAGAGTAAGGAACCCTAGAAACCTTAGAATATTCTATAAAGATAACTATATCAGACGATATATTATCAATATTATAACTATTTAAGTATATCACATAAGATATACTCTAATTATAACTATGACATATCTTATACAAAGACATATTCCTCCTAATCAGTATAGCAGTACTTAGTTTATAAGTAGCAGTACTTACTATGTACCGCGTTAACACTAACGGTACTTGAAAGATAACTAACAGTACTTGAATAACACTAACGATACTTGGCACTTAACAAATAATTCCCAACAATGAGACTTTTGACCGATGAATATGGGTAGTCTTAGTCCGCTGATCTTGTGTGATACCATCGACAAGATCACCTTGAGAGATTTGATTGGAGCCGATGGAAGGTTGATGCGGGAAGACGCGCCGGCGAGAGCACCACGTGTGAACATGCCGCGAGCCCCTCGTGCATCACTTCAAGATGTTTGTGAAAGGATGGGAAGGATGGAGGTTAGGCAAGACCAACTTGGGTTTATGATGGAGCGCCAATCTTATAGTATGGATAGACACGCTCTAGTTTTCGAGAGGATGGCGGAACAATACAGTGTTCCGATGAGTGGGACCACCCCAGATATCACCATGAGCCATTCTACTACACCCAACAACCACCACCTTATCCACCACATGTCTACCCATCTAATGCTCCACCTCATGATGAAACAGAAGAGGATAGTTAATGCCTCAAGTTTGTGACTTTTGTGTTAGTCACGTGTCGAAATAATTTTAAAACAATTTTTAGGATTTATTACATTTGGTTGTGTAATACGCCTTTGTTGGCATTAAGGACAAATTAAAACTCTGTGTGTGCATTTTTATTTCTTTTCGTATGTGAGATATGTTTGTGTATATATCGTTTGTGTTAAAATGCAGAAAATAAGCAAGTCGATGCATAATACGACGAAAATTGAAGATTTCGGCTTCGTTCACAACTTGGAATAAAATGGGAGTATTATTCTTATTTTCCTGTATTTTTACTTTTACCTTATGTTTAGCATTAGGGACAATGCTCATAATAAGTATGGGGGTGATAAGTGGAAAATAAGAGCATTTTAAGTGGAAAATTTTATGTACATTCTGTGACCAGTGTTGATCCCAAACTTAGATCGATTTAGCTTTGTGTTAACGAGATTAAATCAAGTATAACACGTAGAGAAACTTTGTGTATTCAACAATCTAAGTATTATGCGGAAACTAATACTCAGAATGAAGAACAAACCGAATATATGAATACCAAACTTTCACTTTGATTAATAATAACAATGAAAGATTACAACGAAAGTGTTATGAGATATGTGGAAGATTTGTGTGAAAAGGATGTGTCTTATGTCTAACCCTAAGGCCTCCTTTTATAGGTTTAAGGAGCCTTGTACAAAAAGATAAGATCAACTATTTTAGGAAAAGACATAAGATAAACATAACTTATTGACTAAATCTTTTTAAACATTAAGAATATATTCTGAATTCTTATCTTAATATTTTGTCCACCAGCTTGAAGAATTCATCATTGGCAGATTTAGTCCTTGTCTTTGTCTTAAGATTCTTCTTGTCAACGCCTTGATAATTCTTATCAGCGTCTCACCTGTCAGCGCCTTGTTTACTCTTGTCAGCGTCTAATTTCCTCTTGTCAGCGTTCCAGTGACTTAGCTAATTTTATTCCCAACAATCCTCCCCTAAACTTGATATCTACTCTAGTAATTAAGTTTCTGAATAAAATAAAACATACAGAGAGGATTCTTACAAACATACTTATCCTTGAATTTGAGTAATAATAAATCTCGAAAAGTCAATCACTCAAATCCCTTGTATAGTCAGCCTTCACTTGGTCTTAATCATCTCCAGTACTTGTAGTGTCTTTGGAGCTTTCTTTATTACTTTTGTCACTCAAATTCGATTACTCCTCCCCTTTTTAAGACTCCTCTCCAAGATCAATATACAAGGAAGGAACCAAGAACGTCCTCTTTGCATTAGCTTCCAAAACAACAAGTCTATCAGTTCAAAACTGTGATCCTTGACAATTTGTACCATTTATGTATTATGCTTTTACAAGCTAATATATATTTTCGTCAATTCCATTAATGTCAAAGGTTTCATACTGTCCTCATCCACATTCGGGAAATGAATCCTCAATGTTGATTCATAGGACATGGGGATGGACTTACTGATGATAAGACTGACTTGACCTGCATTAAAGCTAGTGCCAATAGTCTCAGCCATCTCCAGAACACTATACACCCTTATGAAAGTGATCTCTGCTGCTACTAGATGTCAATCACTAGGAAAAACATCTCAATGATCATTAGGCTTCCAAATATCCAAAAAAAAATTTGAAAAATGTAAGGGTGATGAAACATTTTGGGACTATAAAGAAGTTTATAAATGACACCAGCTAAGATGTCATAGCATAAAATGGACTTGCGATGGAAAACTTTAGTTAGAACATAAACAAAGGTAATAATCCTAAGGAAATTAACTAGTCTCTAATAAGCAAGAGTGACAAACACTGTTCATGCATACACTCATGCAAAAGCATGATAGACACACATGAACTCTAGAGTCCTTTGTTCACAAATGCCCCAAAGAGAAAGTTAACTCATATAAAACCTTTGCAACTCCCCAAGTAAGCCCAAAAAAATATATATCTACCCCAAGTCATCCATACGACCACACCCAATTCTAGGTCAATAAGTCTTGGCAACATGCATGAAAAATAAATTACGTGCATGCTACAGTGCCTCAAGAGATAAAAATTCCAACAATTCTTAAAAAGAAAAGCCTTCATGATTCCTAACACTTACTCACTAGTGGACACAATCTAGAATTATGCAAGAGTACTCTAAGAGTACCCAAAAACCTAAAGGTTTACCTCCCCTTAACAGAAGCATACAAATCATTATATGTGAAGAAGCAAAATTTTATCTCAAGATAGGAATGTAAACACTCCAACCATCATAAATAAATTTTGCAACTTTGTATCCATCCAAATGTAGCTCCATTTTCCTGCATAGTTAGACAAAAACCACAAAAACACACACCAACAGAGGCTACCCTTTCCCACAATAATGAGTAGAGATAACATGTCAGTGGATAAAAATAATATCAGTAGAAAGACCAACAATGCATGTTCCTTGAGCATCCACTATCCCAATATCCTTGATCATTAACCTGCTCTTGGATAGGCTGCTCAAAAAGAAAACAAACTAGTTTTCTTTGGAGATCCAAGCCTTATCAGACTTGGATCTGTCTAGCTGTTCAACTAGAGTGGACTTATTCTTTACCATAAATCCCTGTTCATCCCTTTGGGACCTAATCACCCAATTTGTTCCAATGAGTCTAGTAATGACCTTCTCAAGATATTTAAGTCTATTGCAACTCATTGAAATACCATTAAAATTGGAGTTTTCCTCTTGTTTAGGTTTCCATGTTAAGTGGGATGATGATTTAGACCCTTGAACCTTACTAACCAAGTATCTTTGTTTATATGGTCTAAAATAAGGTCTCATACCAAACTTGGAGCTGTCAGCGCTGCATTTGTGCCTGTCAGCATTAAATTTGTTCCTGTCATCGCTGAATTTGTTCCTGTCATCGCTGAATTTGTTCATGTCAGCGCTGAATTTGTTCTTGTCAGCGCCTAGATTAGGGTGTGCTATAGGAACATACTGCCTGTTTGACCAAGTGTTGGTCTTTTGAAAGGGCCTTTGTCCATGGGTATTAGCTGCCTTAGAGAAGAAATGAGCTGGTCTAGTAGCTTGTGGTCTAGTGTGGACAAAAGGTCTATGGTTGACATTGGATGACCTATTGTCAGCGAATGAAATGTATCTACTCACACAATTATAGGCCAAATGTGAGAAGCTCCCACATGAGTAACAAGCCTTTTTGGACACAAACTTAGGCTTAGACTGATAAAACCCTGTCCCATTAACACTTGCTTGGCTTTTGAGTGACCTAGGTTTCCTATACATTTTAGCGTATTTAACACTAGGTTGTTTCTTAATTGGGGAGCCAAGATTAACAGCTTTTCCAGTGATGGGATTTGTCACAGTTATAGGTGTAGATACAACTGGACTCTCAATGAGTGTAGGCACAAATGGACTCTCACTAAGTATCCCACCTTTAACAAATAAAGTGGGGTTGGCCTTTTTCTACTCTTCTAGGTCAATAACCTTTTGTTGATATTCCTCAACTGGGGAAAGAACTCTAGGTGGAGGAATAAATTCCTCTTCTTGGAGTTCTGGAGTACTAGTCCAAGAGAGATCCTTTCTATGGACACCATAGAAGTCCCCAGCAGGTGGTGGAACGACAACATATTCTTTCAACCCAATCCCAGACATATCCCTAGAATCCCTTTGTTAACTAACACATTTTCTAGGGTTTGTGAGGCTTTATCAAATCTCTGAATTTTAAGGTCTACATTATCCTTATTTTTGATAGCCTCATCTAACTTAGCCTGTAATTCAGCATTGACTCTCTACATGATGTTTCTAATATCCATACTAGCATTTAACTCATGTTTTAAGTTATTTATTTTATCTTTTAAGTCAAATTCCATTCTCTTGTACTCAGAAACTGTCTTCTCAGTTTGAGTGAGAGCAATTTGATAGTTAGACAGTTTGCATCTTTCAGTACTCACATCATCTAACAACCTTAACACCTCTTTGTTAAGTCTCTTAGTATTTAACCTACAAGAAGAGTCATTACATACCTCATTATCAGATGACGAAGATGAGTTGGAACTTGAAGTAGACTTGGCCTTGACTGAAAACATCATCAAATTCTTCTTCACCTTCTTCCTTAGCCTGGTTCACCTCACGGTATTGGATCTCGTTCTTCAAATCAAAGTTTCTCAACAAGCTCTGATACCACTTGTTGATCCCAAACTTAGATCGATTTAGCTTTGTGTTAACGAGATTAAATCAAGTATAACACGTAGAGAAACTTTGTGTATTCAACAATCTAAGTATTATGCGGAAACTAATACTCAGAACGAAGAACAAACAGAATATATGAATACCAAACTTTCACTTTAATTAATAATAACAATGAAAGATTACAATGAAAGTGTTATGAGATATGTGGAAGATTTGTGTGAAAATGATGTGTCTTATGTCTAACCCCAAGGCCTCCTTTTATAGGTTTAAGGAGCCTTGTACAAAAAGATAAGATCAACTATTTTAGGAAAAGACATAAGATAAACATAACTTATTGATTAAATCTTTTTAAACATTAAGAATATATTCTGAATTCCTATCTTAATATTTTGTCCACCAGCTTGAAGAATTCATCATTGGCAGATTTAGTCCTTGTCTTTGTCTTAAGATTCTTCTTGTCAACGCCTTGATAATTCTTATCAGCGTCTCACCTGTCAGCGCCTCGTTTACTCTTGTCAGCGTCCAATTTCCTCTTGTCAGCGTTCCAGTGACTTAGCTAATTTTATTCCCAACAACCAGAAGTACGCCACACTTTTCATTTGTGCACCACACTTTCTGGCGGATTTTTGAAAAATTAGTTGTTTTGTTTTAAAAAAAAGTTTTTGTTAGAAGATTGATAATTCATGTAATTTTAAAGCTATTTGACTCCGAATTGATAACGTTACTTGTGAAAGTTTATTGACTTATATTTAATAGTCGTGTGATAGTATCAAACTCAAGATTACGGGATTGCACTCAATACGTAAAGAGTTAATTTATTTAATAAATATATTTATTGTATTTATTAATTTATTTAATAAATATATATTTATGTATTTATTAAATTAAACCGAGATATAACTTTAACGATCGTTAAATAATTAAGAGTTAAGTATTAACGAGTGTTAAATAATATATAGTAAGTGGAATAAAAATAAAGAAGTTTGGAAGGTTCCGAAACACCCCATATGGGGTGTTCGACCGTCGGTTATGGAGGACAAGGGGAAGGGAAAAACTTTACTTTTATTTGTTTTGGGTTACAAGAATTAGGGCTATATAAACAACCCCTCACCTCATAATTCAAGACACACAAAATCTCTCCCCTCTTTCTCTCTTTGTTGCGATCGTAAGAAGTACCCAGAAAGGGGGGTTTTGGATGGTTTTCTTGTTTGATCAATTGTGCTTATAATCTAGTCCTAGCCCCTCTCTAGGGTTGTTGGGTAGATTTTCCACAAGTGTTAAAGCTCGGTTTACACGTGCTAGAATCACGCTTAGCTCATTGTATTACGTGTGTACAAGATCGTAATATAGTCTTACTTTAGACTATATCTTGGTGGTGTTCGTTATAAACCCTAATTGGTGATTCGTTCTTCGTTTTGTGGATTTTCTTTACCGCAGAGGTATGTAACCCTAATTCGATTAATTATAATTGTGTTAATTATGATCTTGTTAGATCGCTTCCGCTATATGTGTGCTTTGATCTCGTTTAAGGTTTTATATAACTGTTATGATGTTAATAAACCTTCAGTGGCATCGAGAGTCGTTTTAACACGTTATAATTATCGAAAATCTAAAGTTTTTTAACTAATAATTGTTTTGAGTTAAACTACATGTTTTTTAGGTTTTGTTAAAGTTGGGGTTTTGTTTTTTAAAAATTAGGGTTTTGGTTGAATTTTTATAAAAAAAAATAATTGTTTTGAAACACTAAATTACATGTGGGATAATTTTAGATTAAATTGCATGATTAATTGTTATGTCATGTATGGTTACGGGCGTAGAGATTTAATTGTTAAGATTTGTGGGAGAGTCTATGATAAACGTGCATGTTTTCATAGATTATAAAATTATATGTTTATATGATTTTATGTGCTAGGTGGTTATTTGATTCAACAAATCTTGAATCAAGGAAGACTTTTATATGAATATAAAAACCTAGATTTGTTGATTATTGAATAAATTGTATGTATGTGGCTATTTGATTTATTTGTTGCACATATAAATTGTTATTATGTGTTTATAATTTAGTTTTTTACTTGTTTATATTAAAAATTGTTGAATTGTTGTAAACAAGTGTTTTTTAAAAGAAATAACATGGACTAAATCATATTAAAATAAAGATTTGTTATCTAATTTACATAAGATTACGTTGATCGATGAGTTGCAATAATAATCTAACGGTCTACTCCTTTTGACAAACTATAAAGTGGGTATAACGCACCGCTGGTCATGTACCTATGATTATTAATTGAATTATACCTTAAGGTTGATTTACCGCAAATTCACATCCAAAAAACAATGAATAAGGGTATTGCTTTGTGTGTAGCCGAGTTCTAGCAAAAAGTACGTTGTGAATAGTTGTGGGTGAAGTTCTTTGATTGGTTTAACTAAAACCTCAACATAATTTATGTAAAAATTTAGTCTCGTGAAAAAGTTTACTAAATGTTTTATTAAACTTATGCTATGGATTTGTATGCATGATTCTCCATACATTGATTTTAACATCAAATTTACACCCTCAAAATTTAAGTCGAATGCTATCTAATTGACGAACACTTGAAATTACTACGTCATCAAATGAGATTTTTGAAGGATGTTGTAATGGAGAGAAAACTTTCATAGAATGAGAATTCGTATGATGGTTTTTAGACGACTTAATTAAGTTACTCAGTGAGATCTGGAAACTTAAGGCATTCAGAAGGGATGAAACATGTTTACAATGCAAAATGTTTTTTTGGCAATGTAAATCCCTTAAAAATCTAGAAATTGAAAATTGTTTGTCAATTGAATTGTTCGACAAGTCGCTATGTTGAGTACATTCATTACTAGCAGATCAACTGATGTAATGGATCTATGTCAATATAGTTTTAGGATTCAAGGAAAATACTATAGTTTATATACCGGGGTAATTTTATTTTCTTAAAAGTATTTTGTTATCGAAAATACTAATATTTGAACTTTTTCTTGTAGAAATGGCTCAACCCGACAATAACACTATAAGTTCTGCGTTCAAAGCTTTCTTTGATCGTCCTGAACTTACTTGCCCAAACTTCAATGATTGGTTCTGCTCACTAAGAATTGTCTTGAGAGTAGCAAGTACTATTGAAATCTTGAATACTCCTTATCCGGAGGATCTTGCTGAAGGAGCTTCTGAAGTGCAAAGGCTTGAACACGCTGCTAATGTTAAGAAGCACTCAAAGGTGGCTTGCTTAATGCTAGGTAAAATGGCTCCTCTACTTCAAAAGAAGTATGAGCTATTTTCACCTAAGCGAATACTTGATGAGCTCAAGGCTATGTTCGAGAAGCCGCAAGCTGTGGAGATCTACGACTTAGTAGATGCTTTGCATAGCTGCAAGCAAACTCCTGGAAAGTCTGTAAGTGCCCATTACTTGGAGATGAGGGGTTATATGGAATAGCTCATTGCACTAGGACATCCCTATGATCATAATATGGCTATCAACTTGATCAATAGGTCCCTTAACAAAGACTTAAATGATTTTGTTCGAAACTATAATATGCATTGCACGGGGAAGACAGTTAATGATTTGCATGCAATGCTCATTGACTACGAAAAGGGGTTAAAGGGCAAGGCATCTACTTCTTCTCCTCCTGTACTAACCATACAAAAAGGTAGAGTGAGTAAGCCAAAACCACAAGCGAATAAAAAGAAAGCCAAAACAAGTTGCGACTTATTCGAAACCTAAACAGAATTTTGTCTAGAAGAATAAATATCAGAAGGATGAGACTTGTCACCATTGCAAGGCAAGTGGTCACTGGAAGAGGAATTTCCATCTTTACCTCGAAGAGTTGCGAGAAATAAAGAAGAAGTCTGAGCAGAGTGCTGCAGCTTCAGGTACTTTATTTATGATTGAATTGTTCAATTTAACATACAAATTAAATTCCTGGGTATATGATATGGGATGCGGTATTAACATTTATAATACGCTGCAGGGATTTAATCTGGAAAGGAAGCTTTCCTATGGGGAACAATTTCTGCAAGTGGCCCATGGTGTAAAACAGCGGTTGAAGCTATAGGAACATTTAATTTAGTTTTACCTTCCGGTTTAGTACTGATTTTAAATGATTGTCATTATGCACCTACAATTGTTAGGAATGTTATTTCCTTTTCTTGTTTTTTGAATAATGGATTTGTTCACACGATTGATAATAATGGAATTTCTGTTTGGAAAGATAATATTTTCTATTTTAATGCAATTTCTGTGAGTGGTGTGTTTGAAATAGACATGCATGGTAATGAATCCAAGAATAATAATAATTCTGCCTTTAGCATGAATAAGAAGAGAAATTTTGACAAGAACTCTTCTTATCTTTGGCATTGTAGACTTGCCCATATTTGGAAGACTCGTATACAAAATCTTCAATGTGAAGGTCTTTTAGAAAATATCAATGATGAATCATTTGATAGATGTGAGTCTTGTATCTCTGGAAAGATGACCAAGAAACCGTTTAATAACAATATTTAAAGAGCTACTGTTCTACTTGGATTAATACATACTGATGTGTGTGGACCACTTAGACATGTGTCAAGGAAAGGTGCTAGCTACTTCTTAACATTTATTGATGATTATAGCCATTATGGTTATGTTTCTTTACTTAAACATAAACATGAGGTATTTGAAACATTCAAAGTGTCTAAAGCAGAAGTAGAACTACAACTAGGAAAGAAGATTAAAGCTCTTCGTTCTGATAGAGGTGGTGTATATTTAAGTCAAGAGTTTATAGATTATCTAAGTGAGAATGGAATTGTTCAGCATCTTACTTCTCCTTATACTCCACAATAAAATGATGTATCCGAAAGAAGAAATCGTACATTATTAGATATGGTGCGATCTATGTTTAATCTTACAACTTTACCTTTATCCTTTTGGGATTATGCTTTAGAATCTGTTGTTCGCATTTTAAATATGGTTCCGACAAAGAAGGTCGATAAGACACCATATGAACTATGGCATGGCAAGAAGCCATATTTGTCTTATTTAAAGGCCTGGGGTTGCGAGGCGTATGTGAAACATGACTCGGGTGACAAAATCCAACAACGATCTGTAAAATGTGTTAGCCCTATATTTTATATAGTCGAAAAAGAATGTAATAGGTCATCTTAGTCGTTAATGGTCTTGTATAGTAATAGGCTAGTCGGCTTAACCGGCCTTGGACCTTAAGCAAATATTGTCTAAGGTAGGGGCTTTATGCCCAAGATAGGCCAAGCCCGGCCCAAGAAACAAGCCCATGAGCACACCAAGCTCATGGGTATATAAACCCTCTTCCATATGTGGAAGAGGGTGTTGGTTCATTTACTTTCTCTCTCTAGTAAAGTTTAAACCTTCCACCATCTCTCTAGTTTATCTCTCTAACTTTATTCTCTTTCTCTATCTATCTTGTATTATGGATTGAATTGAGATTAACATTTGGTATCAAGAGCCTATAGTAGATAGGTGATTGAAGTTTTGTGGTTTATGTTTTATTGATTTCGTGTGCTTTTTGATCCACATACCCACGTCCAAAATTTATTTTTGTGTTTTTGGAACCTCCTACATAGTTGTGGTAGGGATTTAGGTGTTTTAGATTGGTCAAAATCACGAATTTCTACGAAAAAATCTCATCTTTCTTCAAAAATCTCGAAACAGTGTCTTTATTGCAAAATCTGGGCTTTAAAACTCTTCGGAATATTTAAGGGTTTTATTATTGCGAAATATCATCTTTCGCAATACCTTAGGGTTTCTATATTGTGAAGTTACAATTTTTGCAATAAAAAGGGTTTACGTTTTTGCGAAGAGTCAAAACTTTGTGGTATTGCAAACATTATTTTGGATATTGCGAAGTTTGTATTTGCTCATTGCGAAGTTTGGGATTTCTGCTTATTGCGAAGTTTGGACATTGCGAAGTTTGACATTGCATATTACGAAGAATCCAATTGTGATATTGCGAAGATTGACTTGTGACATTGCGAAGTTTGCATGTTTCAGTATTGCTAAGAATCCAATTGTGATATTGCAAAGATTGACTCGTGACATTGCGAAGTTTGCATGTTTCAGTATTGCGAAATCTAGTCTTTGAGAACGTTGCGAAATCCCTGATAACTTTGCTAAATTTTGTTCGAGTACTTTTCAGACTTAGCCACTATCTAGACTAGTCCCGGAACATAGTTTACCAAAAAAAAAGTATATATAATTTTTTTCGGCTATTTCTAACTCGATTTCAAAATTGGTAATAAAATTTTTTCCGGTTTACCGTTTTGTCGGACTGAGGAATTTATTGTCGGACTAAAGATTCTCGGATCGCTAAGAAATTTCAACCACACCTCATAAAAACAAATTTACTAAGATCTGTAATCCATTCACAAGCATTTACCATGTCAAACAACAACAACATTGCGAATGCTAATCAAGTTCGTTTGGAACAAGGTGGCAACGGTAATCGACATGTGCTGACATCCGGTTGCTACGTTCAGTGGAGATCTCGTTTTCTAAGATTTCTCGACACTAAGGAGAACCGAACCGCTCTTCATCATTGCCTTGAGAATTATGACAACCATGGTTTTGGGGTTCGTCACTTAGACTATAGTTTAGGGTGTTTTGTGTAAAGATGTGCTTTTATGTGCTTATGTGTTTATTTTGTGTGTTTGGAGTGCGGTTTGGATATCGTTTATGGGTAAATGGTACTCATAAGTAAATCAAGGAACGGTTATTTCATGTTCATGAGCTCAAAAATTGGTGACTATGAAATGAAATGGTGTTATTTTGGTGTTTTACGTATACGTATAAGTATAATAGTAAATCGTATTTTTACGATTTAAGGTTTAGCATTTAGAGGTCTCGGATGAGGTAATTAGTCACGGGAGTATTTTTCGGGATGATTTTAAGTCATTTAGGACTTAGTTAATTAGTTTATTTCATATTTCAAAAGTTTTTATAAAACTGTATATTTTATGTCTTTTACGGTATACGCGTAAATTTGACTAGTTTTGCGGTTTTGAGGTTTCGGAGGCTTTAGGAGCTGAAATAAATTAAGGGAATTTAAGGTAATAATAATTAATAGTTAATTTACAGTAATACAATTTAAAAGTCGGCCATAGGGTGTTGGACTTGATTTTGGGCCGAATTTTGCTTAAGGAAAGGAAGGGGAGCCCAGTTTGAGTACTATTAGACATCCTAGTAAGTTTTAATTACCCATATTACTCCCTTTAGCCCCAAAAACGAATTTATCCTTTCCATAACTCTAATATCAGTGGTTTCTATCAATAGAGGAGCAAGAAAACCCAATAATTCAATTAGGGTTTAAGGTACACACTAAAACTATGACAATTAACGTTTAATTTACGTATATGTAACTAATATGATGGAATAGGGTTGAGATTCATAATTTTTTATTAGGGTTTGTTAATGACCTTTAATTGGTGATATAATTAATGAGTTTTTATCATTGATAATCGTTTTTAGGTTTTAATTAGGGTTTATTTATGATTAATTAGGTTAATCATATTAAATTCGTCATTAAAAATTGGGCAGAATTTTTGGGTCATTGTTTTGATCATATCTAGAGTTTTACAAACATTTAAATTGCGATCTTGGTACCCCTGGAAAGGTATTTGAGTTGGATTTCAAATGCAAGAAACGAGAACTAAATTAGAGGTCAGGAAGTGGGTCAAAAACAGGTTACAACAGTTAGAGGTCAAAACAGTTTTGAAATCAGTCGGGTTTAAATTAATGTTTTAAGATGTTTAGGGTACTTAGAAGTATAATCGGACCTTAAAACGAACATGAGACTTAGATTATATATTAAATAAAAGATCTGGAGGAGGTCTAAACAAATGAGTTAGGGTAAGACCCTCTGATCATAACAATCTTTTCGTATGTTCAAAATCAGTAAATTCTGGATAGGTATATATATATATATATATATATATATATATATATATATATATATATATATATATATATATATATATATATATATATATATATATATATATATATATATATATATATATATATATATATATATATATATATATATATGTGGAGACCTTAATAGTGGCTTTAAGGTTGAGGCCAAATGTGAGAGTTAGCTAACACATGTAAGGGAATAGGGTTTCGTTTATTGGGCATGTTATTTTGGTTAAGGGGGTGTTCGAACCATAGTTTGAAGTATGAAAAACGGGACTGTTTTGGGTTAAATGTTAACGGGGCGAGTTATGAACTAAACTAAGTTAAGGGCTTTATAGAGGGATGTAATGAGATGCATATGTCATATAAATGGGGTTAAGTGGTAGGATAAGGTTATATATCCATCATAGATTGGTGAGCCATTTTGGTATGTGGTTCATGTCTTGATTGTATACGTTTGTGTGTTTAGATTTTTGCTAGAGCGCGGATACTTGGAGAAGCTTGTTCAGGTGAGTTTGATAGTCCCATGTCTTTTTATGATTTGATTTCCAGATGGGATGGAAGAGACACTGTATGGTTTTGTAAAGAATGCTGTGAATGTTTTTATGGTTTGTGATGGACTTGTGTGTACACTTATGTGATTAACTGCTATGTGATTCTTGATTGTGTTTATGATTTGGATCGGGGAACACGTACCGTCTCAGTTATTGTGGTTTGACTTGGTACCAAGGGGATGTTGACAAGGCGGGGCCTTGGGATTGGTTCATAGGTGTATGGGCACCTATGGGACCATGGTTATTGGTAAGGCTTGGAGCCTTGGAATTGTGGTTATTGGTAAGGCTTGGAGCCTTGGATTTTTGGTGATTGGTTAATCTTGAATGCTAGTTGTTAATACATAATTGTAGCACATTGTCCATATGTTCTTTTGTTAATGGTTGTTATTTACAGCTTATAATTGATTTGGAGTTGGAGTCTAAACCTATGACTCTCACCAACTTTATATTGACGTGTTTTATTGTCTCTTTCAGGTGAGAATATGGTTTAGCGGGAGAATAGGAGTGGCTAGTTGGAAGGCTTAGGATTTCATTTGGAGGAACCCCCTTTCCTCTTAGTCTTTATTTATGTTTGAATAAGTGATACTTTGTAGACACCTATATGTTTGTTATTTGTTAATTGTATGTCTTTGGTAAGAGGTAGACCTGTTACCTACTTACCTAGACGCCTGCATTGTTTGAGATATCTTCATGACATTGTGTCACCATTTATGATATTTCTATTTCATTTAGTTATCTCTATAGATACGCTATTGTTGTGATGATATCCATACGTCGCGCCCCATATTCCGCCATGGTGAGGTGTGACAAAATGATATTAGATCCAATGGTTATAGAGAATTAGGTTGCCTAGTCTAGTAGCCTAGTCTATAGCTTAAGGGTCCATGCATGTAGGTGTCATAGGGGTATGTGTGCATTATGGTATATGGAGTACTTAAGTGTTAATTTCGTTTTGGATATTAATTTACTTTCATATTTACTTATTGAGATATAATATACGTAAGGACATTCATTTATTTTCTATTGATGCGACGTATGAACCGGAAGTGTAGGAACTTATTTAGTGTTACCCATGTTGCGTAGAAGAAGAGGTGCATAAAGGTAATATTAGGATATTACCGATGTTGAGTCTGCGATTAGTAGTAGATTCGAATTTCCTCCTGAATTGTTATGATCATTTTTTTTAATGTTGATATTTTGTTGTTATTGATTTGTTTTGGTGTTTGAGCCTCGAGTTATGAATGAAGTTAGGGTTGACGTATGAGATGTTCTTATTTGACCTATACGGTATTTATATAGAGTATTTTATGTGGTATATATGTGTTCCGTGTAGTACTAATTTCTTATAAGTGTCATCATAGGAGGGAGTACACGGGTGAAAGGAGACATCTATAATTATGGAGGCCTACCTAATTATATATGTGCCACAACACCGATGGACTTCCAAGTATGGTTGCATGAAAAAGGGGTTAGTACAGGCTTGTATATGATGAGATCTGTATTTTGGGTATTTGTAAACAATATGGGTTTATGTAATGGTTTCCTATGATATGGCTATGGTTTTTTGTGTTATATGTTTTGGGTTATAGTCGTGTTGTGTGATTATGGGGTCACAGGATATGGTTTAGTTTTGGTGATGGGTTTATGCCTTGTTGTGGCATGGTGAGATTGTGAGATGGTGATTACTCGTATGGAAAAACGAGTGTATGACGCAATTGATTGACTTGACATGTATGATAACGAGTATGTTTTGGGAGATTTCATAGGTATATATGTGGATGTATATATACTAGTAGATGTTATGTTATGATATACGGTCGTTCAGTTGTTATTATAACTTGAACGTACCTAGTGTTCTGTCGTGTTTAAACAGTTTATTAGTGCTGGAGTTTGATGGAGTTCCAACGACGTTTTGAATCTTTTGAAGTGTGTCTACATTCGGGTATGTATTTTAGTTGATTAGAACTACCAAATTTTCTTGCAAAGGAGTCTAGCTAATTAAAGGAAAATACTTTTGAAAATACTTTGTAAGTGTACGGTATGATATCCTGACTTACATATCTTTTCTTTAAGTTTATTGGTAGTAACTAAAAAAAATATATTTTTTCTTGACAATGAATGGATTAGTTTTCTAGGTAACATGTGATGGTACATATAAAGGGTAAAGAAATTATACGATAATTTTCTTAAAAGTAGAGTTACAATTTTAGAAGTATTTAAATAGACGGAAAGAGTAAAAAGGAAGATTTTATTATAATAATGATAATAATAACACCACACTTTGTAAACGTGTAATAGTTAGTTATAACAAGCCTAAATGGATTATATAAAATAATTATAATATAGAATAAAATGAATAAAAACACCATATTCTATAAACACGTATTGGTTTCATAATAACAAGTGAAATGAGTTTAATGTGAATAAACAAGATAATGGTTAGAATAACGTTATACTATACTAACTAGTGGATACCTTTGATAAAATAATGAAGATAAAAGAAGAGTTTATTGTTAAAGGAGATGATAGATAAAGTGAGTTTTAGTACACTAACTGAGTTATGCCCTTTGATAGTAATGAAGATGGTAAAATATGACTATGATTTCATTTGTTGGTGTTAACATATGGTCCTAATGTGAAGTAACTAATTGAGATGAAAATTTAAAATTTTCTAAGATATTGAAATTTGGTAATACAAATCGTGATGAGTCTATCTTTTGTTGTTGGCACACTCCATTGATCTTTTGGATTACATTGTGTTGTTTTCAGGTGTTTTGGCTAGGTTCGTTTTACCCTATATTCTATTTTGGGACATGATTGTTTGGAATTCTTTTGGTACACATCATGGTTGATTTAGTTATACGGTTGTGGGAACGTTAGGATGAGATGATATAGTTGGGTAGTATTACTTATGGTTAGATATTAGAACGGAGAGATGTATTTTGGTTTAAAGGTTGTGTTGAAGGAATGATTAAGATTTGTAGAGTTTTGAAACTTGGATTGGTTATGGGAATAAGGGAGTAAGTAAAGTTAGTTGTCTGGTCGTGGGAACGAGATGTCATGCTATGAGAAGTTGGTTGAAGTACCATTAGGAGATTGATGAAAGTACTAGCGGATGTGAGGGTAGAGTAGAAAGTTTCTACTAATGGAAAGATGGGGCACATAACACGCAAGGGAATTGGTATATTTATGGAGGCAAGGTAGTAGTAGACACATAAAGGAAAACATGGATGTGAAAGAATGATTGGTAGGAGGCTGATCAATTGTGAAGTACAACAAGTAAGGAAGAGTGAGCCAATGAGGGGTTGAAGTACCTTTAGAAATATTGTGGTTGATGAGTTGAAGTTAGAAGCTACTGCGTAGTGTGAAGTTCCTAGGTAACATCATGGAGACGAGAAGGAGTGCGTGAAGAGCTACATCGGGAAGCAAGGAGCTGAAAGGACTACGTGCCAGCTGCTAGAAGGATGCAAGAGATTTCGAAGGAGTCATAAAAGTTGCAAGGACTGGAAAGGTGACAAGCACTATGATGGGAATCTCCGCATGGTTCGTGACGAAGATGGACAGATCGAGTACCGGAGTGGAGCTACAAAGAGTTGAACCAATAGATCGTGATGGAGTGACTACATAACATGGGAGATTAAGAACTCGTAGAAGTAACAAGGGGATTCGAGTGACTACACAAAGATAGAATTTTGTGGCAATCAATATCGAGGGATGAGTAGTGAAGCTGAGCGGAATAAGATCATGGAGAAGTGATTATAGGGTCAGTTTAGTGAAGGTGTTTATGAAGGATCTTTGGAAGAGACAGTTATGCATTATCCAATGAAATACCGATTTCCATAGAGTTGATGAATTGAGTGAGAAATTTTCGTTGGACATGATAGTGAAGGAATTATGGAGAACCATGGAAGGAGAGAACCAAGTATTCCTAGAAGATGATGATTGAAAGTACCTCATGTTAGGTGCAAGGTCATAATAGAAGTATGAGACTTGAGTTAGAATTTAGAATATGGCTTAGTTTAGACACATGGAAACTAATATGGGTATAAGATGAGAGTGTGATCCGCATGTAATCACAGGAAACTCTAGTCTGTCCCTATTAGGAGGGAGTAGGAGAACTGGTCATCAGGAAAACAAGTGAATCTACTTGGAAAACTTTGACGTATAGATGACATGAAAGACGGGAAGCATAACATCGTGATGTATGCCATGAGCTGAGGAAGAAGAAAGAAGTGTGGACATATGCGAATCATGAATGAAAGAGGTCGAGATAGGAAGCGAAGGTAAAACTTTGGTATAGACTAATGAGTAGACTAAGGCACTAAGCATGCTAATATTATTGTAGTGTGGAAAGGAAATGGCACTGACCTATATTGTTTGATTGGAAGGATTAGTATCGATAACCGAATGGATGAGGAGTTATAGATGTGATGTGTCATGAGAGAAGAAGGACTTGGTCTAACTGAGATAAGATGAGGAGCACTATGACCTTGAAGGTAAGACATTGTGTAGGTATAAAGGAAGTGTTGGGTATTAAAAAAAAATATATAAAATCTTTCATTGAGGAAAGTGAGGAAAGAAGTGTATGGGTGCTACTAATGAGCTATCCAAATTTGATGGAAGTAGTTGTAACATAGGTTTGGATGACAGTTGATAAAACTAACTAATGGATATGGGAAAGACCGTCATAGGTCACTTTCGTAAGGAAATTGGAATTTTTAAGTGGTTTGGGGTACATACTAAAGGGATTGATGAACATGATTGGACATGAGTATATATGGCTAACTAGAAATGGATGGACGAAGTGAGAAATTTCTACAAGTATAGGAGTCGTGTTGAGAGCTTGTGTGACTGATTTAGAGGGAGGTGGGAAACTCGTTAGCAATGTCCGAGTTTTCATATAATGATAGTTATCATACTAGAAGTCTATGAATGCCATCTGAGGCACTATATGGAAGGATAGGATGAGTTTCCCCTATTGTGGACTAGAATTGGTGAAAGAGGCTACTAATATAATAATGGAGTTTGTGGAATGGACGAGAGAAACAAGAGATAATATGTTAAAAAAGAGGAAACCACTACAGTTTAGTGACAAAGTTATGTAGGAAGTTTCACCTATTGTAACGGGCGCCATGTTTAGGAAAAAGGGAAAAGTTGATGTCGAGTTTTTTAGGTCTATTTATGATCTTTTGAAAGATTGGACCAGTAGTTTATGGGTGAATTACATGGGGAATTGAGTGGTGTACATGATATATTTCATGTATTGAGATTTGGGAAATGTGGTTTGAGAATGCATATTAGCATGTGCGGTTATTAGGGATTTGTGTTAAAAAGAGTCATTTGTAAGATTTATGGGCTGTGAGGTCAATAGTTTGGGAATGAGCTTAAATAATGTTGGTTAATATATGTGGTAATTGGAGACTTGAACTAAAGTACACATGGAAATGAGAAGAGTTCATTTAGAACAAGTATCCTCATGTGATTTGTTGTTTGTGTGTTTGATCCTAAGGAGTAAATCTTGGGACGAGATTTCTATTAGGAGGAAGTGATGTGACAACCATGGTTTTGGGGTTCTTCACTTAGACTATAGTCTAGTGTGTTTTGTGTAAATATGTGCTTTTATGTGCTTATGTGTTTATTCTGTGTGTTTGGAGTGAGGTTTGGATATCGTTTATGGGTAAATGGTACTCATAAGTAAATCGAGGAACGGTTATTTCATGTTCATGAGCTCAAAAACTGGTGACTATGAAATGAAATGGTGTTATTTTGGTGTTTTACGTATACGTATAAGTATAATAGTAAATCGTATTTTTACGATTTAAGGTTTAGCATTTAGAGGTCTCGGATGAGGTAATTAGTCACGAGAGTATTTTTCGGGATTGTTTTCAGTCATTTAGGACTTAGTTAATTAGTTTATTTCATATTTCAAAAGTCTTTATAAAACTGTATATTTTACGTCTTTTACGGTATACGCGTAAATTTGACTAGTTTTGCGGTTTTGAGGTTTCGGAGGCTTTAGGAGCTGAAATAAATTTAGGGAATTTAAGGTAATAATAATTAATAGTTAATTTACAGTAATATAATTTAAAAAAGTCGGCTATAGGGTGTTGGACTTGGTTTTGGGCCGAATTTTGCTTAAGGAAAGGAGGGGGAGCCCAGTTTGAGTACTATTAGACTTCCTAGTTAGTTTTAATTACCCATATTACTCCCTTTTGCCCCAAAAACAAATTTATCCTTTCCATAACTCTAATATCAGTGGTTTCTATCAATGGAGGAGCAAGAAAACCCAATAATTCAATTAGGGTTTAAGGTACACACTAAAACTATGACAATTAAT
Organism: Glebionis coronaria; assembly: GCA_025667525.1. Classification (NCBI taxonomy): domain Eukaryota; kingdom Viridiplantae; phylum Streptophyta; class Magnoliopsida; order Asterales; family Asteraceae; genus Glebionis; species Glebionis coronaria. Next base: position 211,983 of record JANFOE010001476.1, on the reverse strand, counting down.
GTTTAATTTACGTATATGTAACTTAATATGATGGATTAGGGTTGAGATTCATATTTTTTTATTAGGGTTTGCTAATGACCTGTAATTAGTGATATAATTAATGAGTTTTTATCATTGATAATCGTTTTTAGGTTTTAATTAGGGTTTATTTATGATTAATTAGGTTAATCATTTTAAAATCGTCATTAAAAATTGGGCAGAATTTTTGGGTCATTGTTTTGATCATATCTAGAGTTTTATAAACTTTTAAATTGCGATCTTGGTACCCCTAGAAAGGTATTTGAGTTGGATTTCAAATGCAAGAAACGAGAACTAAATTGGAGGCCGGGAAGTGGGTCCAAAACAGGTTACAACAGTTAGAGGTCAAAGCAGTTTTGAAATAAGTCGGGTTTAAATTAATGTTTTAAGATGTTTAGGGTACTTAGAAGTATAATTGGACCTTCAAACGAACATGAGACTTAGATTATATATTAAATAAAAGATCTGGAGGAGGTCTAAACAAATGGGTTAGGGTAAGACCCTCTGATCATAACAAACTTTTTGTATGTTCAAAATCAGTAAATTCTCGATAGGTAAGTATATATGTATATATATATATATATATATATATATATATATATATGGAGGCCTTAACAGTAGCTTTAAGGTTGCGGCCAAATGTGAGAGTTAGCTAACACATGTAAGGGAATACGGTTTCGTTTATAGGGCATGTTATTTTGGTTAAGGGGGTGTTCGAATCATAGTTTGAAGTATGAAAAACGGGACTGTTTGGGGTTAAATGTTAACGGGGCGAGTTATGAACTAAACTAAGTTAAGGGCTTTATAGAGGGATGTAATGAGATGCATATGGCACATAAATGGGGTTAAGTGGTAGGATAAGGTTATATATCCATCATAGATTGGTGAGCCATTTTGGTATGTGGTTCATCTCTTGATTGTATACGTTTGTGTGTTTAGATTATTGCTAGAGCGCGGATACTTGGAGTAGCTTGTTCAGGTGAGTTTCATAGTCCCATGTCTTTTTATGATTTGATATCTAGATGGGATGGAAGAGACACTTTATAGTTTTGTAAAGAATGTTGTGAATGTTTTTATGGTTTGTGATGGACTTGTATGTACACTTATGTGATTAACTGTTATCTGATTCTTGATTGTGTTTATGATTTGGATCGGGGGACACGTACCGTCTCAGTTATTATGGTTTGACTTGATACCAAGGGGATGTTGACAAGGCGGGGCCTTGGGATTGGTTCATAGGTGTATGGGCGCCTATTGGACCATGGTTATTGGTAAGGGTTGGAGCCTTGGAATTGTGGTTATTGGTAAGGCTTGGAGCCTTGGATTTGTGGTGATTGGTTAATCTTGAATGCTAGTTGTTAATACATAATTATAGCACATTGTCCATATGTTCTTTTGTTAATGGTTGTTATTCATAGCTTATAATTGATTTGGAGTTGGAGTCTAAACTTATGACTCTCACCAACTTTATGTTGACATGTTTTAGTGTCTCTTTCAGGTGAGAATATGGTTAAGCGTGATAATAGGAGTGGCTAGCTGGAAGGCTTAGAATTGCATTTGGAGGAACTCCATTTCCTCTTAGTATTTATTTATGTTTGAATAAGTGATACTTTGTAGACACCTATATGTTTTCTATTTGTTAATTGTATGTATTTGGTAAGAGGTAGACCTGTTACCTACTTACCTAGACGCCTGCATTGTTTGAGATATCTTCATGACATTGTGTCACCATTTATGATATTTCTATTTCATTTAGTTATCTCTATAGACACGCTATTGTTGTGATGATATCCATACGTCACGCCCCATATTCCGCCATGGTGGGGTGTGACAAGAATGCACCTCCAGTGTTTAAATTCAGACCCATTGCCACACAAGTAGATGATGGTACTTCATCAACTACACGAGCTATAGAGAATTTCGGCACATGTCCTGCTGAGAAAAAGAAACTCCTTAATAAGTGTGAAAACACTTATCCTTTTACCACTTATTTCCAATAATAACAAGACCAAAACGTGTATTTTATGTCGTAAAAGTCGGAATTATGCGTGGTTTGTGTTTTTATTGTGTTTTAGGACCAAAAGATGCAAAAGGAAGAAAACATGGGCTATCACGGGCTTTTATCGAAGAAAAAGACTAAAGACGAAGTCGAAAGATCGAGAATGCAAAAAGGACGGAAGTCCAAGGCCAATTCTGAAGATTTATCGAAGAAAAAGTCTAAAGACGGAAGTTTAATGAAGTCGAAGAACTCAAGTCCAATTATAAAAGAAAATTATAAGACAAGTTCAACTAATATCGACTAATCCCGAGACGACGTCGAGAAAGACAAATATTAAGTCGAGTCGAGTCGAGAAGAAAGAAATTAGATAGCTTAAGCATGTAATCTCCCCACCTCCTATAAATACCCTCCTAATGTGTCATTAGGAGGGTGTTAGGTGTTTTAGTTTTTAGTAGTTTATTTTTCAAGTTTTTCTTAAGTTTTCTTCTCTCTAGTTCTCCAAGTTTATCAACTTTAATCTTGTAATCTTTTGATATTAATCTTTAATCAATCAAGCTTATTTTCTTAATTCTCATTCTATCTTTCTTAATCTTTTACTTAATCTTGATAATCATGTAGTTTTATCTTAATCTTGTTGATGATTTGATTATGTAGCTTATTTGATTATGTTTATTAAATTGGTGATCTTAAAAAGTTTCTTCATAAAAGTGCTTATTTTTCTTAACCTTTATGCTTAATAATTTTTAGAAATAAGTTGTTCTTTTTTATATAAGTTTAAGTTTTTATAAAAAGTGCTTTTTGGTTTCTAGCTTATTTGAGGTTGATATGAGCTTAAATACTCATATCATTTGTATCAAATAACAATGAATAAATGCATAAAAACATTGAAAATGCCTTGTATATGTGTTGTTTTGTTGTTTCATGTGTGTAGGTACCAAGTTCGCGAAAATCGGCAAAACCGGCACGAGTTTGAAGAGAAAGATCGAATAAGCCAAAATCGAGCTCGTCTTTAGCGAATTTAATTATAAATGGAGTTATTGGGCTTGTGGGTCCCTCATTTGGGAAAATGGGCTTAAAATCCCATTTGAAGTTCAATATGTTGATATCAAGTGCTAAAAGCCCAAGATTTGGCCCAATAAAGACATTCGGATGGAACAACTTGGACTTAAGCCCAAATTGAATAACCAAATGGGGACAAATTTCTCAAAAGCCCATGCCAAGCCCAAGTTCAAAGTAGATAAAACGTTTCATAAAGTTTTGTATAAACTTTCAAACAAACAAAAAAAACCTGGTCAATTATCCCACACCAACTCACACGTTTTTTCACCCACTAAATAAAATCCTCACCCACTCACGATTTAAATATACATTTTTCTCAGACCACACAAAAGTCTCGATATAACCTATGTCATTCTTTCTTCTTCACCCAAACAAACCAGTCGCAACCCACTCCAAACCCTAATTAATCTTGGTCCAATAAATCATAACAAAAATTGGGGCTTTCACTAGGCACGTGTAATTCACACGAGGGGATAATAAATCCCCATGTTTTAAGGAAGAGAAGATGGAGAGACGAGTGCTACGTGGCAACGGTTGATTGGCCTTGACAGCACAATATTCCCCAATCTCCAATAGAAAAGAACCACCTCAGCAATCAAGAAGCACAACTAGCACAAACGGATGCCACGTTGGCAATCCGTGTGCTAGTTGTGTATTATCAGCCCTACGATCAAAAGCAACATGAGAGAGAAGGAAAAAGATGCCAAATCAAAGGTCAAGATCGATTATCTTCCTCAACAAACTCCACCAATGAGTCTCGGGTTTCCCTATATAAACCCTCAATTAATCTGTAATCAGCATCCCTCTTTTTACTCTAAAGTTATAATGTTAGTTTAGTGTTAGATTTGTATTTTCTTTTATTTCAAATTGTAATGTTACTTTTAGTATTAATAAAAGATCTCGTTCAGTTTCGTTTAATTTTGCTCTTAAGCTTTGTTAAACATTGTTAAAAGTTTATGCGATCTACATTTATATTAAGCTGAATGTTATTAACGAGTATTGTTTAAATAAGCTTGATTAATAACTTATTTGAATGATATAGTGAAATTGGGGATAAAAACTTAAACCCACTGTTTAAGTTTATAAAAAAACTGTTTGATTCGATTAATTATTGAATGGTTCGAAGATTGATGATGTTTGATTCGATGGTGTTGGTGGTTCGTTTTAATGGTGGTGTAAGATCCGGTTAATCAGGTCAGCTCAACGCTGCACCACTTCTCAAAGGAATACGCCAAAAGGTTTAAAGTTCTTTTACTTTTATTCTATTATTCTGTTTTAGCTTATAAATCTGTTTATGATGATATGTTTAAGTGAGTTTGCGTTATTGAATCTAAGCTTGAATTTGGCTGTTACTTGCTGATAAATAGATATAAGCTGCTTTAATCTGTGTAATAGATTTCTGTTACGTTAGAACTTTAACTGATTGTGTTTGCTGATATGATAGGATTTAGCTTATTTATTTGCTAAAGCATTAAGTTGTCTGCATCTTTGATATTTTGTTGATTTTAAATCGTTTTTGGTTCATTATGAGAATGATTTGCCTGCCTTTGTTGTGAAGTTACTGTTAATTCGAATTTAGTTTTTATTGAATGATTAATATGATTTGTATGTTCATTTTTAACTGGTTGAATTTGGGACTTAACTAAGGATGTGAGAACTATTTATACGTGAGATTTTCACTGCAATTTGCTAGAGTTTTAAACTTGGTACTGAGTTTATAGGCTATACCTGCATTTGTGGGTTAGTTATATCATTTAACTAAACTTTCCTTTTGCTGATAGAATATAGGTTTGTTGATTTTAGACTTTGATTTTCTTTCTACTTGTTTGTTGATTTTATTAGTGTTAATTTAACTGATATAATTGACTTCTGTTTACTTAATCTGTTTCGAGTTTGTAAGTCTGTGGTTTCCTGATCTTTATCTTGTATGTTGAATTTGTGTTGGACTGTATCTGATTAGCTATAGATTTTGTTTTCAGTCTGTTTATGATGTGCTTTTTATTGATCCTTTTGCTGAATTTGTTTACCAGTTATTACTGATTAATATTGGTATTGATGAGTAGTATTTGTTATCAGATTCTACTTCTCTGATAAGCAATCAAAGCTGATATCCTTATCAGCTATTCCAAAAATTTCAAGAGTCACTCCTGTGACCAAACTCTTCTTTTACTGTCAAAAAAATTAAATATCATAAAAAAATCCACCCCTGTGGATTCGAACTTGGGACCTCTCGGTTCACAACCAACATGTTTGCCACTGAGCTCACAAGCTCTTTTGTGTTTACTTTCAGTTAAGTATTTATATTGTGGATTGTAGTAGCTGTCAGAATTTAACTTACTTTAATAACATTTGCAAACGTTTTTACTTCTATTTTCTTTTATAAAATTCTAGATATTAAACAAATTTAAATATATAAAATATAAAAAAATAAATATAAAAATAAAAATAAAAATGTTTTTATCAATTTTAAAAGTATAATTAGTTTTTAATATTTAGATTTTTATTATTTTAGATTTAAATTAAAATTGTTTTAAAAAAATAGATTTTGTTTAACAAAAAGTTAAGTAGAATTTAAATAGCTTTTCTTTAAATAGTGTAAGAGTTATTCAAAATTAAATAGATTAACTTTTATTAATTTTTAAATAGTTTAAATTTTAATAGTCTTTATTTTTAAGTAATTGATTATAGATTTAAATAATTTGGGGATTTACGATTCATGCACTTTAGGATTAAAATAAGTTTAAAATTGGTAGATTTAATTTTTAGTTTAAAAACCGAAATCCAATTCAAATCAATTGTCCAAATCAAAACAAAAACGTCTCAAATTAATAAGATCTTCGTGTACAACGAACTTGGTTCATCACGTGTTTAATTGAATTCGTCTTTGGTAATATTAGTCTATTACTTTTTCCTAAAGGTAATTTTCTAATTTACCCTATAACGTATCTTAATTATCACATATACATTCCACTCTACATCAAAAATTTTGGCGCCGCTGCCTGGGATCTTGTGTACGATTCGTTTTCGTTGAGATTTGTTGATCGTTGATTTGAAGACCCTTTCCGTCCTCGGAAAGTTTTGTTATTTTTCTATTATATAGTATGTATCGTTTTTTTCGTTTTTTGTGAATAATATATTGTATTACGTAGAACAATAAATTTACATACTTTTCAAATAAGGCCTTAGTTGGGAGTTCATCACCTAGCTATTGTAGTCGAATCCAAAACAAAAATAAAAGGCAAAATAGATAAATACTAATAAGAAGTTTGAACTCGATTTATACAAACTATAAGGTGGGTATAAGGCGACGTGCTATAAAAGGCCGTCTAAGGAAAAAGGTTTTTAAGTGCTTTGTGCCACCTCGTTTCCCCGCTTGCTTGTGCGTATATTGAGAGGGACGGCCTATTATTGGTTTGCCGACTCAAGTAGTATTAAATCTTATTTTTGTAGTTTACTTATTGAACCTCGAGACGTTTAGGTTTTCACCTATCGTTTCAAAGTCGACCGAGGGTAATTTACTTCCATAGTAGTTATCCTTATTCCTTGTTTATTATCGATCAATTTTGATTGAGCAATACCAAATGAAATACCAAAAATAATCTTCTTCTTGTCTAATTTCTTTTCTTCAATCCTCTAAGTTCTCGTCTTTGTAGTGTATGCAATTACGTTCTTCTAGACTTGTGATTGATTTTAATAGGCTTGAAAATATTCCTCGTAGAAATAGAAATCGTCAACAACGAATAGTGGAACCCGAGCTTCCACCTATTGTTGTAGAGATGGCCGATAACCGAACAATGGAGGAATTGCTCCGTGCACCCACCTAAGGGTATGGGGAAGCAATCGTTGTGCCGGCTATTTTGGCGGATCATTATGAGATTAAGACGGGTCTTTTATCGCTCATTCGTGCCGACCAATTTCGTGGCAATGAGACCGATAACCCGCACTCTCACATTCGGAATTTTCTTCGAATTACCTCGACTCTCAAATTTAGAGATGTGCCGAATGACGCGATTAAGCTCATGCTTTTTCCGTACTCGCTCGAGGGTAATGCTAAGATTTGGTATGAGAAAGAACCACCGGGTTCGATCTTAACATGGGATGATTTAGTGTCTAAGTTCATGAATTATTTCTTTCCACCATCTAAGACAACACACTTTAAGAACGAGATCACTAGATTTGAACAAAAAGTGCATGAATCGTTTGGGGTTGCTTGGGAAGGATTTAAAGATTTGTTAAGACAATGTCCACACCACGGTTTCTTAGAATTACATCAAATTAATACTTTCTATAATGGGCTAAATACGATTGAACAAGATTCTTTAAATGCCGCCGCGGGTGGTAATCTTTTAAGAAAAACTCCGAGAGACACGTGGTGTATAATTGAGAATAAGTCTAGAGCACAATATTCACGAAACACACCGAGTGTTTCCAATGTGAATTCATCTAATATCGAGATTGATAGATTGAACTCTAAGATTGATAATGGATTCGCGACTTTGTTGAATGAGATTAGGAAGAATCCTCATGGATCGATTAATATGGTTGAGAATGTTTGTGTATCACGTGGTGGAGCACATCCTGTTGGAAATACGTTTTACGTATTAAGAAGGATCGGTCAATCCAACAATAGTCCATGTAATAGCTCGTAGTTTAGTTACTTATCTTTATTTAACAAACAAACCAAAGCCTAGCCTACAACATGTGTAGGCCGGCCCAAATGTAAGCCCAAGCCCATGACAAGGGCTTGGGTATATAAACCCTCTCCTTAGATGGAGAGGGTGGTGTGGTTATTCATTTTTCACATAGTAAACATAAGTTTCTCTCTCTAGAATTGTGTGTAATCCACCATCTCTCTATTTCTTTCTCTCTCTAAAACATAAGCAAGATTTACATATCCTACAAATGGTATCAAGAGCCATGGGATGATTGTATTGTTTATGTGTTTGTGTTCTTGATCTTTGTAGCCTTTTGATCCATTTAAACACACGTCTAATTTTTTTTTTGTGTTATTTATGGTTTTTTCTTGATACAAATCTTCTACATAGTTGTGGTAGGGATTTGGTATAGTTACTTTGGCTAAAAACACAAAATTTTTGGGTGTTTTGATCATTTTTTGGCTTAAAATCACGAATTGGTTGAGTTTTGTCCGAGAAAAGTGGGAATTATTCCGATCAGGTCATCGGAAAAGGGTTTATAGGACATTCCGATCAGTGTAATCGGAATAGGGTTTAGGTATTCCGATTTGGTACATTCCGATAAGGTACATTCCGATTTGGCACATTCCGAAAAGGAACATTCCGATTTGGCACATTCCGAAAAAGGGACTTTCCGATTTGGCACATTCCGAAAAGGGACATTCCGATTTGGTTTATTCCGATTAGGGACATTCCGATCAAGGTTATTCCGATAGGGTTTATTCCGACGGCTTTCCGACTGATATTCCGATCACTATTCCGATCAACATTCCGATAATCAAAATTATTCCATAAAAAAAATTTCGATTTTGACTTGGAATTTTTGGTTTATCGAGGACATATTTTAGGGGATTTTAACATTGTTTCTCGACTTCAACTCACAACAACAAACACATTTACTTTCTTTCATTGATCGGTCAACGTTTGTAAATCTTAACTTATTGAAATGGAGTACACATCTCTTACGGATAAGTCCATCCTCTCGGGTACGGATAATCGTCCACCAATGTTGGTGAAGACTATGTATGAGGAATGGGCTTCTCGAATGGAACTATATATGTTGAACAAGGAGAATGGACATCTCATTTGGGAATCGATGCTCAATGGACCATTAGATTATGGTACAGTGACGGAAGGTACAACTACTCGTCCTCGCACAACAGGTAAATTGACTGGAGATATGAAGATTCAAGACAAATGTGATAAGTATGCTACAAACATCATTCTCCAAGCCCTTCCTCCAGATGTCTACAAACTCGTCAGCAAACATAAAGTTGCCAAAGAGTTATGGGATAGAATTCGTGTTCTCATGCAAGGCACCTCGTTAACTAAACAAGAACGAGAGTGTAAGCTTTATGATACTTTTGATAAGTTTGCCTATGTGCCAGGGGAGACTCTCAATGACTACTATCTGAGATTTACCCTATTGTTGAATGAGCTCAATATCTATGGCATGACAATTCCTACCTTTCAATTGAACACCAAGTATTTGAACACGCTTCCTTCAGAATGGAAAAAATACGTGACGGATGTTAAATTGGCTAAGGACTTGCATAAAACCAATGTGGAACAACTTCAAGCTTTTCTTCAACAACACGAATGCCATGTGATCGAGGCTCGGTTGTCTACACCTCAAGTTCATGATCCACTTGCCATGTATGCTTCTCAACAAAACATGGCTTATACTTATCAACAACCATCATACTTGCAGCAACCACCACCACACACCTATCAACAACCATCTTATCAACCACCAATGATGCCACAACAAGCATTTCAACAAAGTGTTCATCAACAATCTTTTCCACAGCAACCACCATATCAGACATCACCATCACAAGCCAACACTTCTCCAATGGGCTATACTCCTCAGCAAGGATATTTTCCAATAGAAGCACAACCAGCACAAGCTTTCTACTCTAATGAACTTCCACCAATCCAAGCACCGATCTTTACTCCAAATGATACGCCAACTGATGTACTAAACCATCTCACTGCCTACTTGTCAAAACTTGTTGCAACTAGAGGATTTCCACCAACAAACAATTTGCTCCGCACCTCTTCAAATCCTCGACAACAAGCTACTGTTCAAGATGGTCAAGTAACAGTGCAACCTATTCAGGGAAGGCAAAATTCATATGGACCTCCTACAAGGACTGTGAATGCTCAAGCTGTGAATTCTCAAGCTAATGGAAATGGAAGCCCCATTGGTCCTAAAAAGGTTGTGACTTGCTATAATTGCCGATGACAAGGTCATATGGCTAGGGAATGCACTCAGCCGAAAAGGAGGAGGGATGATGAATGGTTTCGTGAGAAGATGTATTTGGTTGATGCTCAGTCTAAGGGGAAGATTTTGGATTCAGAGGAGTTAGTATTTCTTGCAGACCCAGGGGCAGCAGATACTGAAGGCATTGCAGTCGTTTCCACTTCTAATGCAGTTTATCAAGCAGATGATCTTGACACATATGATTCGGATTGTGATGACATTCACTCTGCCCAAGCTGCTCTCGTTGCTAATCTCTCTCACTACGGTTTTGATGTCGTCAGTGAGGTACCAACCACATCTAATAATATTGATGATAACCAACATCAAGTTGGGCATGAAAATGACAACCTCGAACAGCATTCGGGAACTAGTAACTCAAATGATGTGGTACCCAATCCTACACATTTGAGTGAACCTCAACCAAATGCTACGACGGGTATGGAATCTTATGCTCAACATGATTTGGTCATCGTGCCTAAACATATTATTGATCAAATACATATGCCCCTCAGACAATCCGTATTACGTGGAAGGTCTTGGTCACAACTTATTTTATGTGGGATAATTTTGTGATGCAAACCTAGAAGTTCTTGGTCACAACTTATTTTATGTGGGATAATTTTGTGATGCAAACCTAGAAGTTGATTTTCGAGAGCATACCTGCTTCATTCGTAATTTGGAAGGGGTTGATTTATTGAAAGGTACTCGAGGGAATAATTTGTATACTTTGTCTCTACAAGACATGATGGCCGCTTCTCCCGTATGTCTTCTCTCCAAAGCATCGAAGACTAAGTCATGGTTATGGCATCGACGGTTATCTCATCTTAACTTTGACGCTATTAATCACTTGGCGAAAAACGAACTTGTTCGTGGTCTTCCTAAACTATCATTTCACAAGGATCATTTGTGTTCCGCGTGTACAATGGGGAAAAGCACTAAGAAGTCATACAAACCCAAGACTGAAGACACCAACCAAGAGAAACTTTATCTTTTGCATATGGATCTTTGTGGGCCAACGCGTGTTCAAAGTCTTAGTGGCAAAAAGTACATCCTCGTCATTGTCGATGATTACTCTCGGTTTACATGGGTGAAATTTCTTAAAGCAAAAAATGAGGCACCTAAATTCATCATCGGATTTCTCAAGATGATTCAAGTGCGTCTCAACACTACTTTCCGACGCATTCGTACAGATAATGGAACCGAATTTGTGAATCAAATTTTGCGTGATTATTATGAAGAAGTTGACATTTCTCATGAAACATCCGTTGCTCGCACTCCACAACAAAACGGTGTCGTTGAAAGGCGAAATCGCAAACTTATGGAAGCTGCTCGAACGATGTTAATTTACGCAAAGGCTCCATTGTTTTTATGGGCAGAAGCAGTATCTACCGTAGTGGACACCCAAAACCGGTCACTAATTCGTAAACGCCATGGTAAAACACCTTATGAGCTTCTCCATGGAAAAGTACCAGATTTATCATATCTTCATGTATTTGGTTCTCTTTGCTATCCAAATAATGATGGTGACAATTTGGGAAAACTCCAACCAAAGGCTGATATTGGTATTTTCATTGGTTACGCACCCGCAAAGAAGGCATACCGAATCTACAACCGTAACTCTCGCAAGATCCTTGAAACTATGAATGTTGATTTTGATGAGCTGACAGCAATGGCTTCTGAGCAAAGCAGCTCTGAACCCGCACTTCATGAAATGGGACCCAATACCATTAGCTGTGGTCTTGTCCCAAACAACCCTACTTCATCATCATTTACACCACCTTCTAGGACTGAATGGGATACGTTGTTCGAACCGTTCTTTGATGAATTCTTTACTCCTCCAAGTATTGTTGCTCCAGAAACTGAGGTAATAGCTCCGGTAACCGAACTTGTCGCTCCAGCAACCGTTGCACAATCAGATACGTCTGCACCTACAATTGGTCTAGATATACCATCAATAAGTAATTCTCAACCAACACCTGTTTCAACTACCCATGTCATGCCTATTGATGATGAAGAGGATGATGATGATCACAATTTGGAATTCGCTTAAATGCGTGAACTTCCATTCTTTGGTGTACCAATTCCCGACCCTATTCAAGCCGGGTCGTCCACCTCAGAGGAAGCTCCTTCTACAGTTTACTCCAATCCACTGATTCGTGAACATGACAGCAAGTGGACAAAGGATCATCCTATAGCTTCTATTATTGGTGACCCTAATCGTCCGGTATCTATACGAAGTCAGTTACAAGAAAGTGTAATGTTTTGTCACTTTGATGCTTTTCTTATTGAAGTTAAACCTAAGACATGGCAAGAAGCTTTTACTCAATCTTGTTGGATAGAAGCTATGCAAGAAGAACTTAATGAATTTATACGTCTTGAAGTATGGGAACTTGTCCCATGCCCGGATCAAGTGCAGTTACTCACTTTGAAATGGGTTTACAAGGTGAAACTCGACGAGTTAGGCGGAATATTGAAGAACAAAGCTAGACTAGTAGCTCGTGGATACAAGCAATTATTGGGCATTGATTTTATTGAATCCTTTGCACCTGTTGCCTGTTTGGAAGCTATTAGACTATTCCTCGCTTATGCAGCCCACATGAATATGATCGTCTATCAGATGGATGTGAAGACGGCATTCATGAACGGTGAAATCAAGGAAGAGGTCTAGGTTCAACAGCCGGATGGTTTTGTGAATCCTAAATATCCTAATCATGTGTACAAGCTTAAGAAGGCTCTCTATGGGTTGAAGCAAGCTCCTCGCGCATGGTATGATCTATTGTCACAATTCCTCATTACGCAAGGCTTCGCTAAAGGCAAGGTGGATCCCACGCTGTTCATTCAAAAACGAGGTAAAGATATGATTATGGTACAAATATATGTTGATGATATTATATTTGCAGCCTCGACCCAAACCTTATCAGATGAGTTTGGGACACTCATGTCTTCCAAGTTTAAGATGTCAATGATGGGCAAGGTATCATTCTTCTTAGGTCTTCAGATATCTCAGAGTCCTAGAGGCATCTTTATCAATCAATCCAAGTATGCCCTTGAATCGCTAAAGAAATAAAAGATGGAATCTTGCGACCCTGTGGATACTCCAATGGTGGAAAAATCTAAGCTTGATGCAGATCCACATGGATTTGCCGTTGATCCGACACTTTATCATGGAATGATCGGTACTCTTCTGTATATCACAGCCAGTCGACCTGATCTTCAGTTTTCTATATGTATGTGTGCTAGGTATCAAACAAGGCCTACTGAGTTACACTTAGCTACTGTTAAAAGGATCTTTTGATATCTTAAATGAACCATTAATCAGGGACTTTGGTATTCGAAGGACTCTTCTATTGCACTAATGGCATATGCAGATGCGGATCACGCGGGTTGTCAAGATACAAGGCGTAGCACGAGTGGAACTTTGCAACTACTAGGAGATCGACTAATCAGTTGGGCGTTGAAAAGGCAGAAAAGTGCTGCAATTTCAAGTACGGAAGCAGAATACATAGCTATGTCCGGTTGCTGTGCTCAAATTCTTTGGATGAGATCGCAATTAACCGACTATGGTCTAGGTTTCAATAAGATTCCGATGTACCGCGACAACAAGAGTGCAATTGCCTTATGCTGCAACAATGTTCAATTCTCCCGCTCAAAGCATATTGACATTCGCTACCACTTCATCAAGGAGCAAGTGGAAAATGGAGTAATCGAGCTTTACTTTGTCCGATCTGAGTATCAATTGGCGGATATTTTCACGAAGGCTTTAGATCGCGCTCGAATTGAATTTTTGGCCGACAAGCTAGGAATGAGAACCTTCTCGCCTGAGACTCTTAAGAAACTAGCAGATGAAGCGAAAGAATAGTGGTGGTAAACTATTCTCCGTATCCTTGGTGATCATTTGTATATATTGTTTATATTTTTATCCACAAAAGCAAAATACAAAAATATAAAACCATATAAAAACCATAAAAATTGAAAAATTCATAAAAATCCAAAAATATTTTTACTTTATTTTTCAAAGGCATGTCTTTTGGTACGATAATATTTACGGCCTTAGAAATGTCGATTAATATTGACACGGCGCCATAAATAGAGTTCGTACAAAAGTTGTAAATATTTCATAAAACATGCCAAAATGGCTTGTAGTTATTTCAGACTATAACCCGGTTTTCACATTAAAGTGAATATTTCTTATGAAAGCTTTGGCTCACAACGGTAATTAATTTTCTTGGGCAAGGTTTACTTTAAAACCTTGTAAGGGATCAAGTTTACTTTATAACTTGGTCTAACACAAATCAATGTACTTTTCAATGCATTTTTTTGTTAAAACAAGAGAAGTCTTGTTTTTATGAAGCTATCATCTCTACAACCATAGCAATCTACAATTGGTATCTACATACTCGACGATGCGACTACTCAAACAACGACTACAGCTCTTTCAATAGAACACGGGTCAACAATTGAGGGGGAGAAATTGTCAAGCATTCAGAATCTTTGATGCCGAACGTGCCAAGTTCACTAATTGGTGTCAACACAACAATACCAATCGTACACGTGGTGTCAAGAGATGACTTCAGACGTGACGAGGCGACCAACATATGCTGACAAGAACCATTTGATCTTATCATATGATGTTCTCATCTATCAGGTCCAACCTTGTCAATTCTTTTCTAATATGGTGAATATGTGATCATGTTACAAATCGGTATCATATCTCATACGTTTGATATCATGAAGATAAATTGGACTTGCATTTTTTCTTCCCAAAACCTTTGTTAAAACTTCATTAAATCAATTGATATTAAAAACATCGATTGGGTTAATATTTTTAATATGGGGGAGAAAATGTGATTTAATATGGGATATTATCACAAATGGTTTGACTTAATGTGCTGGCTCATCCCGACATATGCGAAATGTTTTCGAATATCGTGGCATATGTTAAGGGGGAGCAAAACGGATTTGCATATCAAAATGGATTTTCATGGTGACATATACTTACCCAAAACCTATTTATTTCACGACGATGAAGATTGTGGTGACATAAGGATGGTAGGATAGGTTAAGTCCAATGATTCTTCTAGAAACGGAGGAATCTTCCCAAGGACATTCCATAGCTAGAAATAGTAGTCCTTAGGAAAGATGGAGAAAGATTGTGAACGTAGCTGAATGCCGACCAAGTACTTAAGTTAGCACTGGAACAATCACAACAAGGTGCTAGTTATGACGTATTGGTAAGCATTGAAAGGGTTGAAGAATGAAAAAGAATTGTAAAGATAAAGGGTGTAAAGAAAGAAGCCCTCCTTACAACTTTAGGTAGAAACCGGGTCAATACATATGCTATTGAGATCATTTTAATGATTCTCGATATTGAAGACAGACATCATGGACCCAGTGATGCAATGCACAACCCATCCCAGCTAACTCAGATATCTCTCAAAAGGTATTTGTTTAAATCACACGGAGACAACACGTTATCTATCGATTTATTCATTCCGAATAAATTGGTATTGAAATGGTGGCACTCCTCTCCAGCCTCCGATCACTAAAAAATCCAAAATGCACGATCGAGTCTAGAGCCATTTGAGATCATCAAATATCTCATTAGGACACATTTCCATATTTCCTTGCTTCTTCACACACTGTGAAAAGTGAGAAAGATCTTAAGAGTCCTACGCAAAATCTTCATGATCTTGCCTGAACATCCGAGTAATACGAAAGTATTTACAATGAAGATGGAAATCCTTCTTGAGCGAATATCAAAATGCTCATGGTAGGTGACTTGTGCGATTCTGAATGAATCGAACTTGTGATAACTGGAAAGAAACAGTGGTTTAATTCTTAGCTGAACTTAAACACGTTCCAGGCCTCTACGCAATATCTTAGTGATCTTGCCAGAACACTCAGAGTGATACCTTAGTGTTCACAGTGATGAGTGGAAATCCTTCTAGTGTTAACATCAAACAGCACTTGGTAGGTAACTTGCAAGATTCAATATGAATCAAGCTCGTGACAACTAGAAAGAAATAATGGTGCGATTCTTAATTGAATTTCACTTGTTCCAGGAATCAGAATTGACAATCATGCGGATGATTTTATCCAAATGATTCACTCTTTACGTTCGCAGTCAGCTTTGGACGGTCGAGTAAAGAGAACAGGTTTACCCGCGAAATCTTGTCAAGGAGATTTTTAATTAAATCTACTTGCCACAAGTACGATATTTTATATCGTCCAACGGTCTTCACCGACCAGAGGTAAAATGCTACCGAATTAGAATGAAATGTTCAAAGCCATTTCGTTCGTGTCTACTTATGTTGCGGCATTTGAAGACGGTGGCGTTGCGGAATCCGAGAAGAAGTCGTCCCCGCATGCTTATACTTTATACACTCAATACCTCATCTAATTCAAGAAATCCTAAAAGTTAAGTCTTCCGCTGTATTGAACTCTGAAGCTTTCAAGAATTACAAAAGGTATAAGTATGTGGGACATGGTGTCATGAAGAGGCGGAGATCACAAGTGATGGATGCACGAGATCAAGGCAAGAGATTAATGCTCAAGACTGATATCAAAGATCACATCAGCATGTTCACCAGAAAAGAAAAAGAAAAGAAAGACGAAGACTACGAGCTCAAGACCAGCATAGTATGCTAAGTTTATCTTATTATTGTAACTTGGGTAATGCCCTTGTTTGGAGTGACCTCCCTTAGGGGGAGATTGTTGGAAATACGTTTTACGTATTAAGAAGGATCGGTCACTCCAACAATAGTCCATGTAATAGCTCGTAGTTTAGTTACTTATCTTTATTTAACAAACAAACCAAAGCCTAGCCTACAACATGTGTAGGCCGGCCCAAATGTAAGCCCAAGCCCATGACAAGGGCTTGGGTATATAAACCCTCTCCTTAGATGTAGAGGGTGGTGTGGTTATTCATTTTTCACATAGTAAACATAAGTTTCTCTCTCTAAAATTGTGTGTAATACACCATCTCTCTATCTCTTTCTCACTCTAAAACATAAGCAAGATTTACATATCCTACACGTCCTGATTATGCTTGTTCAACCACGGGGTTTGATCAAGCTAGTGCTTTTGCCGCGACGGGAACTTATGGCTCCAACGGTCAAGTTCCTCGTCAAAATCATGTTGCTCCACCGGGTTTTCCACCGGTTCAAAATAGGTACAACAATGGAAACAATGGGAATAATTTTAACTGTGGTAACCAAGGGAATTTTAATCAAGGAAATGGGTTTAATGCTAATCAAAACAATCAAGGTTTTCACAATAATCAAAATGATTTGTCAAGCTACATTAAGTCGAATGAGGCAAATTTGAAATCTTTTCAAATCAACATTCAAGGACAAATGGCAACTTTGAAAAATGAGTTTCAAAATACGCTAAAGGGGCAAAATAATAAGATTGAGCTTAATCAACAAAGAATGGAACAAAGATTTGAGCAAATGTTCGAGCAAAGTCAAAATCGTATGCAACAAAATTTGGAACAAAGTCAAAATAAATTGCTTTCGATGTTTGAGGGATTTATGACCAAACCATCTACTTCTTCGGGTTGCTTACCTAGTAACACCATTCCAAACCCGAGGGGAGAGCTTAAGGCTATCACCTCTTATGATAATTTAGAAAGAAAGCTTGAGCTTTATGTGCCACCTAAAGAAACCTTTCATAATGTCACCAAGGCTACTTTAAATGTGATTAGTACCTCGGATTTCCTTGATCTCTTTCCTAAGAAATATAATGATCCGGGTCAATTCTTGATACCTTGTGTTTTTGATGAGCTTGGGGAATACAAAGCTCTAGCCGATCTAGGAGCTAGTATTAACGTTATGCCCTTGTCCATTTGGAAAACTCTTGACTATTTGCGACTTATGCCCACTCGAATGATCATTGAGTATAGCGGAAAATGTCATTGTTAAAGTGGGGGAGTTCGTTTACCTAGCTGATTTTGCAATAATTGATTATGAAACGAATCCTCGTGTGCCTATAATTTTAGGACGACCATTTTTGTGCACGGCCGATGTTTTAGTTGATATGAAAGAAGGGGAGCTTAAATTGTTTCATGGTAATAAACATATGATTTTTAAACTGGAAAACATTCCAAGATTGGTTCCTAAGAAATTGGAAAATGTTGAAAAACCCATCTTTGTTGAATCATGTTGTAATGTTACCTTATCTCCACTCACTTCACACGAGGATGATAGTTCTAAGATTGAAAAAGAAATTGATGAATACCTAAGTGCACCATTTGATTCTAGTGAGCTTAATAGTGAGAATTTCGATCCCGAGAGTGATATTGCTTCAATTGAACAATCTTTGAAAATGGACTCATTTTCACTCTCTTCGAAGGATCAAATTGATGTTCCTAAGGCACAATCTTCCGTTGAAGAGCCTTTGATTCCTAACTTCACACTGAGTGAGGTTAGTGACTATTCATTGGATGAGTTCGTCGATGAACTTTTCACTATCATTGATCCACTTCCACGGGGAAGTGAAGACGTTTCCGATCTCGAGATCGAGTGTGATTCTCGTGTTTTACCTACCATTCTCGAGGAATTCACCGATGAATTTCTTTCTAATGAGAATGATGATCTTGTATCCGAGTGTGATACACTTGATACTTTGTCGGATATTTCTTGTGATGACGAGAATGACGAAACTTTTGTGACTTACTCAAATCCTCTCTTTGAAGCTTCAATGAACAATAATCCATTGTTCAAAGAGGATTTGAGAACATCATACCTCCTTCATCTCACACTTTTTGTGATGATGAATATGATGGAGAAACTTTCTTTATTCCCAATCTCCCTCCCACTCGCGTTGATCTTAATGTGCGGGTTTTTCATGTGACTCATATTGAGTACCATGACCCCTTTGTTCACATTCCTAAGAGTGACAAGGTCGACAAAGTCATGCAAGTTGAAACCACTAGTGTTGTGACTTTTATACCACCTTTACCATGTGCTTCATATGATTTAGGATTAGCATGGGGGACGACACCGTGTTGTCTATTCCTTTCTCCACCGAGGACGAGGTATTCGACCCCGGAATCGTTGATTTAGGGAAATCTCGGCCTTTCACCGATGCAATAATTGAAAGACTTTTTAATCATCTTGGTGCGAGTTTATCTCGGGGAGCATGCTACATCCATATCATTATTTGCGACTACTATCTCTTTTTAGAGATTTGTGTGGGAGTTTTATCCTTTCGTTTGTCATCCGACAACGAGGATGTAATCTTTGACCCCGACATCGTGCTTCATGTTGGATTCTATTCCATTATGCCGGTTTTCACCATTTTCCCTAAGGACCAATGAATACGGGGATCGAGTCGAGCTCATGACTCGGTTAACAAAAACGAGGTGCCTTGTGGGAGTCCCATACATTCTATCTTCTATCTATTTTCTAACATTAATAAGGCTTGATCTTTCAAGCTCGTGCTCGTGTTTTGTTGTGTTGTGAATCTTAGGTATGACCCTAATCATTGAAGACTCTCGTGTTCGGTTTTTGCCGGTCCACTTGATCTTCCATTCTTTGAATGCCAAAAAGGGGCACACTTTCTATCCCTTGATTTTTATCGACTAACGTTTTATCTTGAGACATAATTAATAAACGGCTTCTAGATTTGCGTGCTCTTTCTATGTTAGGATTTTGCATTAGACTCTTCGTGTTGTAGCAAGGGGGTGTTACTCTTGAGCTAAGAAACATTGAGGACAATGTTTGGTTTTAGCATGGGGGAGTCAATCGATATAATCGCTTGCAATTGCTTTTGTCGTGTCTTTACGTAATTGTTTTTCTCATTTTTCAATAAAGTTTTAAATTTTTAGTGTTATTTTTAAGTTTTAATAGCTAAAATAAGTGCTTTTGACACAAATGTAGGCTTTCCGTTGGTGAAAATAAAAATAGTTTTTGACTCGACTCGGTTTTTACCTTAGCTTTTCCTTAACGTATTTGAATTAAGTTTTGCTAGGCTTTTATATAGGGAACTTTAAAAACGCAAATTCTAAAACTTGAAAGAGTATAAGAAGGTGCAAGATCCTATAGATGACTTGAAAACCCAAAACTTTGATTTAATAGGCTAAGTATTCATTGATTTCACATGTTTGAAATTTTACAATATAGAGAACAAGAGATGATAGAGTTCAATCATAAGTTTCTAAGGTTAAATTCTTCTTTGTGCAAGTATTTTTGTGTTTGATTTAATATCCTCGTATTTACTTTCGACGCTTGAATAATAATTGCTTAATAAATGAAGTTTTTAGCGGTTTAGGCTTGATATCTTAACTCGTAACTCCTTCTTTTTCTTCCTTTGAAATTAAAGTGAGAACACATTAAGCGTGTCAGCGTCATGGACTTTTGATCATTGGATTGCGGAAATTTGGCTTACTATAAATATCATATTAATAAGAAGAATAAATAAAAACATGTTCTCTAGGAGCCTTCGGGTGGGAGTCATGTAGCACTAACCTTGTCATTAGAGCCTTAGGGTGTATGGCAAGGGGACGTGTTGAATAAAAATTGCTTCATCATCATGAGCCATAAGGTGGGATGGTGATGTCAATTCCCTTATTTTTGTCCAAGGAGCCTTCGGGTGTTGATTTTAAATAAGGAGCACAATTGCATCTTAAAGAGCCTTAAGGTGTTATGATGTAGTTGTTGCTAACTCCATTAATAAGGTCATAATTGACTTTGGAGGTTTTTATTTTTGCTTTTAAGTAGCCATATTAGCCAAATTTCGGGTCCGGGGAATTATCCCTCAAATCGTGTTAAGTTATCCTTGATGTGGGCTTTCTTTAGTGACAACGGTTTTTGAAGTCGAGGTTAGGTTTTGAGTGTTGAGTTTACACCATTCTTGCCTTCATTTTTGGACTAATAAATATCAAAAATAAAGTCAAATGAGCCTTTGGGTGAATGACAAATAAATCTAGAGATACAATTAAGAATAATAGGAGATTGAGTTTAACACAAATTACTTGTATGAGTTGTTTTAATTTTGGAGCTTATGATTGACAATGATCTTGTTTTTGCACTTGGCATGGAAAAGTGAAAAGTCGGGGACGATGAATCTATTTGAGTTTTATGATCCTTAAAGTTATTTTCCAAATAATGAAAGCAATACATTATGTCTTTGCAAAATTAAGTTGAATAATGGTGTAGTTAATGTTTTATTTTATTATTGCGTGAGGACACGGCAATTGCTTAGCAAGGGGGAATTTGATATGAGCTTAAATAATCATATCATTTGTATCAAATAACAATGAATAAATGCATAAAAACATTGAAAATGCCTTGTATATGTGTTGTTTTGTTGTTTCATGTGTGTAGGTACCAAGTTCGTGAAAATAGGCAAAACCGGCACGAGTTTGAAGAAAAAGATCGAAGAAGCCAAAATCTAGCTCGTCTGTAGCGGATTTAATTTTAAATGGAGTTATTGGGCTTGTGGGTTCCTCATTTGGGAAAATGGGCTTAAAAGCCCATTTGAAATTCAATATGTTGATATCAAGTGCTAAAAGCCCAAGATTTGGCCCAATAAAGACATTCGGATGGAACAACTTGGACTTAAGCCCAAATTCAATAACCAAATGGGGACAAATTGCTCAAAAGCCCATGCCAAGCCAAAGTTCAAAGTAGATAAAACGTTTCATAAAGTTTTGTATAAACTTTCAAACAAACAAAAAAAACCTGGTCAAAACCTGGTCAAAACCTGGTCAATTATCCCACACCAACTCACACGTTTTTTCACCCACTAAATAAAATCCTCACCCACTCACGATTTAAATATACATTTTTCTCACACCACACAAAAGTCTCGATATAACCTATGTCATTCTTTCTTCTTCACCCAAACAAACCAGTCGCAACCCACTCCAAACCCTAATTAATCTTGGTCCAATAAATCATAACAAAAATTGGGGCTTTCACTGGGCACATGTAATTCACACGAGGGGATAATAAATCCCCATGTTTTAAGGAAGAGAAGATGGAGAGAAGAGTGCTACCTGGCAACGGTTGATTGGCCTTGACAGCAAAATATTCCCCAATCTCCAATAGAAAAGAACCACCTCAGCAATCAAGAAGCACAACTAGCACAAACGGATGCCACGTTGGCAATCCGTGTGCTAGTTGTGTATTATCAGCCCTACGATCAAAACCAACATGAGAGAGAAGGAAAAAGATGCCAAATCAAAGGTCAAGATCGATTATCTTCCTCAACAAACTCCACCAATGAGTCTCGGGTTTCCCTATATAAACCCTCAATTAATCTGTAATCAGCATCCCTCTTTTTACTCTAAAGTTATAATGTTAGTTTAGTGTTAGATTTGTATTTTCTTTTATTTCAAATTGTACTGTTACTTTTGGTATTAATAAAAGATCTCGTTCAGTTTCGCTTAATTTTGCTCTTAAGCTTTGTTAAACATTGTTAAAAGTTTATGCCATCTACATTTATATTAAGCTGACTGTTATTAACGAGTATTGTTTAAATAAGCTTGATTAATAACTTATTTGAATGATATAGTGAAATTGGGGATAAAAACTTAAACCCACTGTTTAAGTTTATAAAAAAACTGTTTGATTCGATTAATTATTGAATGGTTCGAAGATGATGATGTTTGATTCGATGGTGTTGGTGGTTCGTTTTAATGGTGGTGTAAGATCCGGTTAATCAGGTCAGCTCAGCACTGCACCACTTCTCACAGGAATACGCCAAAAGGTTTAAAGTTCTTTTACTTTTATTCTGTTATTCTGTTTTAGCTTATAATCTGTTTATGATGATATGTTTAAGTGAGTTTGCGTTATTGAATCTGAGCTTTAATTTGGCTGTTACTTGCTGATAAATTAGATATAAGCTGCTTTAATCTGTGTAATAGATTTCTGTTACGTTAGAACTTGAACTGATTGTGTTTGCTGATATGATAGGATTTAGCTTATTTATTTGCTGAAGCATTAAGTTGTCTGCATCTTTGATATTATGTTGATTTTAAATCGTTTTTGGTTCATTATGAGAATGATTTGCCTGCCTTTGTTGTGAAGTTACTGTTAATTCGAATTTAGTTTTTATTGAATGATTAATATGATTTGTATGTTCATTTTTAACTGGTTGAATTTGGGACTTAACTGAGGATGTGAGAACTGTTTATACGTGAGATTTTCACTGCAATTTGCTAGAGTTTTGAACTTGGTACTGAGTTCATAGGCTATAGCTGCATTTGTGGGTTAGTTATATCATTTACCTAAACTTTCGTTTTGCTGATAGAATATAGGTTTGTTGATTTTAGACTTTGATTTTCTTTCTACTTGTTTGATGATTTTATTAGTGTTAATTTAACTGATATAATTGATTTGCTGCTATTGTTTACTTAATCTGTGTCGAGTTTGTAAGTCTGTGGTTTCCTGATCTTTATCTTGTATGCTGAATTTCTGTTGGACTGTATCTGATTAGCTATAGATTTCGTTTTCAGTCTGTTTATGATGTGCTTTTTATTGATCCTTTTGCTGAATTTGTTTACCAGTTATTGATGATTAATATTGGTATTGATGAGTAGTACTTGTTATCAGATTCTACTTCTCTGATAAGCAATCAAAGCTGATATCCTTATCAGTTATTCCAACAATTTCAAGAGTCACTCCTGTGACCAAACTCTTCTTTTACTGTCAAAAAAATTATATATCATCAAAAATCCACCCCTGTGGTTTCGAACTTGGGACCTCTCGGTTCACAACCAACATATTTACCACTGAGCTCACAAGCTCTTTTGTGTTTACTTTTAGTTAAGTATTTAATATTGTGGATTGTAGTAACTGTCAGAATTTAACTTACTTTAATTACATTTGCAAACGTTTTTTACTTCTATTTTCTTTTATAAAATTCTAGATATTAAACAAATTTAAATATATAAAACATAAAAAAAATAAATATAAAAATAAAAATAAAAATGTTTTTATCAATTTTAAAAGTATAATTAGTTTTTAATATTTAGATTTTTATTATTTTAGATTTAAATTAAAATTGTTTTAAAAAAATAGATTTTGTTTAATAAAAAGTTAAGTAGAATTTAAATAGTTTTTCTTTAAATAGTGTAAGAGTTATTGAAAATTAAATAGATTAACTTTTATTAATTTTTAAATGGTTTAAGTTTTAATAGTCTTTATTTTTAAGTAATTGATTATAGATTTAAATAATTTGGGGATTTACGATTCATGCACTTTAGGATTAAAATAAGTTAAAAATTGGTAGATTTAATTTTTAGTTTAAAAACCTAAATCCAATTCAAATCAATTGTCCAAATCAAAACAAAAACGTCTCAAATTCATAAGATCTTCGTGTACAACGAACTTGGTTCATCACGCGTTTAATTGAATTCGTCTTTGGTAATATTAGTCTATTACTTTTTCCTAAAGGTAATTTTCTAATTTACCCTATAACGTATCTTAATTATCACATATAGATTCCACTCTACATCAGAGGTTTTAAAAGTTTTTAAATTTTAGCTTATTCACCTTTTTCTAAAATCTTTTTGGCTTAAGTTTTGGTATGTGCTTATTTTTGGAATTGCTTATTTGCTAAGTTGTTTGCTATCCGGGTTCTTTAAACCCCTTTATTCCGATTAGTGGTCGTAGCATAATATTCTGGATAAGCTTCACAATAGCTTATTCCGGATAAGGATCTTAACCTTTTATTCCGAACTGCACCTAGTTCTTCATTCCGGATAGTCATCCCCTAGTTGTTCCGGATATGCATCTCCACCATTATTCCGAATAAGGAACATTTCAGTTATTCCGGATTAAATATCCGGAACATATTCCGGATAAAAATCCGGAACATATTCCGGATAAATATCCGGAACATATTCCGGATAAGTTTTACAAGTCATTTTTCCCGGATAAGCATCCCAAGAACATTCCGGATAAGGGTTTTGAGCCTTTATTCCGGATAAGCAGTTGAAGTTACTTTTTCTGGATAACCTTCACTTCTTCATTCCGGATAACGCCTACTTGCCAATTCCGAATAACGGCCTTCTCAGTTTATTCTGGATAAGGATTAGAACAGTGGTTCCGGATAAACCACATTGGATATTCCGGATAAGCATCTCATCATGGATTCCGGATAAGGATTCTGTTTAGTTATTCCGGACAAGCTATCATTAGTTTATCCCGGATAAGCAGCAGCTAGTTATTCCGAATAGTCAAACAAACGGGTATTCCGAATAAGCATCACAAGTGAGTTGTAACACCCCCAAATTTCGGGTCATAGCAGCGGAAGGGTCATTGGGTGTTACTATCATGTTTCAACCTCAATATCATAGAAAATGCCTCAAATGAGTCGTTTTAACAAAACATTCATCCATTCATTTGTTTAAAAATAAAACAGTTCACACATGGTCCCAAATAGTTTTAAGTTTACACAACCAACCAAATAATAAAAGTTTCTTAGAATGGACATAGTTTAGTAAAGCGGGCCAAAACATTTTAATTTAGCTAGCTGCGTGAAACCGCCTTCCTTGAGTGCCTTCTTCATGGACCTGAGATAGAACATGCTATAATGTCAACAAAAATGTTGAGTGAATCTATAGAGTTTAAATTAAATAGATGAACACAAGTATTCTGAATAAACCTTCCGTAGTTGACAATCATGTGGATCAGACATAATTATCGTTGTTATTTCATAAGTCTCGTGAAATTGAACGTTAACATATATTATTTCAGCCCAACACACCTAGCCAAGTGCGTATATTTCTCTTATACAATTGCATCCGATGTTTCATTACTAGTGCATCACAACACCACGCGATAGCTAGTCGCGACCGGACTGGGTGTCACCCCGATAGATCTATCCATAGTATTAGCGTTCCTTTCGATTAACAATTCACGATTCATGGGTCTTTAAGGCTAAACAAACTTATATAACAACTTTCATCTAAGCATACAATCGGGTCCTTTGTGTTCAATTTTAAAAGAATGAGGGTTTACCACAACTTCTCGTTGTACCCTTCATTTATATAATGTTTTTCCAATAATAAGGGTTTCCACAACTTCTCGTCGTACCCCTTTTATTTTAATAAAACAAGCATGTTATCCCCCTCGCGGGTTTTATAAAACAAGTAAACATGTAAAGCGAGGCTATAGACTCACCTTGATACGATAGTAGAAATGTGACGATCGCCGACGATTTGTGATGCCCGTTAAACACGAAGACCGCAACCTACCAAATAAGGTGCGTTCGTTAATAAACGACTCAAGTATATTTAATACTTAAATAATATGAAAGTCAATTTCAAATGACCATGAAAATCCCGAAAAATATCAAAAATATAAGTGTACTACTATACCCTTTTATTCAACACTTATTCTTTTAAAACACTTGCGCCCCCGACATTGACCCGTCATAAGACGCCAAGTCAACGCAAGTCAAACCATCATTTTACTTCCCTCGGACCAGTAGCTAAGTCATTTATATAATGACTTAACACTCGAGTAAGTCACTATGTCCAATAGTGAATACTCAACTCACGCCATACAAGTATTGAACTGCGTGTCCAAAATACCACTCAGCATGTACACTCCAAATGTACACACCAATCTAACCTGTCTAGACATGTCCGATTTCGACGAAACTTGGTGACAAACTCACACATAATATGAATAAGACTCAGTTTAAATTTCATTCAAAAATATTACTTCTAAGACCTTCTGCCCGACACACCTTCGTGTTGCAAAAACCGGACAGTTTTACGCCTTTGACTTGTAAAACCATTTTGACTTATCTAAACAATTCCGTTTGCAAAACCGACACTCGGATTTGAAAATAGACTCATAACCTGAGGTTTATCAACTTACAACAGCCCTTGAACATTTTTAAAACTCATTTTATAGTCCCCGAGATTCGTTCCAAATATCGACAACAATTTTCGGATTGTGCCGATACCCGTCTTCCGGTACACAAATACTAAAAGTAGCATAACCTTTCGCTCGTAATGAGTTAGAAGCTCTACTTTAGCTCAAATCGAAGCTAACGAAATTCTTTACGACCCTATCTTATTAGTTTACCAAGTTTATCACAGTAACAATTTCAAAAACGGACTTAAAGTTACTGCCTAAAATAGCCTATCTAAAAATCATACCAAAACAATTTTTCGACCCATTCCAACAATTCCTATAGTCCTAATATGATCCTAATATCACAATAACACATCTAATTAACTCATAACATCCTCAAATTTAATCTTACAAAAATTAAATATATAAAAATCTTACATGCAACCAAAACCCACTATGAATATAATAATATTAACACCATTCACCACCATAAAAATGGATCAAACTTGATGTTCATCATCAAAAATTAAAAATAAAATTTAGTGAATGCATGTAGAAGAAAATTATACCAATGTGAAGCTAATCAAATTTCCAAGATGGGTCTTGTTTTAGTTTTTGAAGAATCAAAGTAGAAAATCAAAAATCTTGAGGGATTGTGGCTAGGGGTGGACGGTTTTGGTGAAGAACAAGAGAGAGATTTGGTGAATTTTTTTATAAAAATGATTTTTAATAATAAACTAGTTAGTGGAATTTCCTTATATAGTGGGGTGGGGGTACTTTTTGTCAAAAGTGCATTCTTTTGGTCCAAAGGTGTAAGTAAATAGTTTACATGGTAGGAAATGTAAATTGTACATTTTAAAAATATTTACGGGGCTCGGGTTTCGTAAAAATACTTTTCGAAAGTTAAAACGCTTCATAAAAATAATAATAAAGCTTCGACACGACTTAAAACGTAATTAAATCGAAAACGTCGAAAATATACAATATCGAGACAATCGATAATAAAACGTAAATTTTTGGGCATCCGTCGGTATCGCGATCACTAATAGTTATCGTCATTCGTTAAAACGTAAAATGCGAGAAATAACGATAAATATAATAAAAATCATTTTTATGATTATTTGAGAATATAATATCGATACCTAACATATTCCTTGTCGGTTTTCATCTAATCAACATTCTTACGCTAGTTTCAAGTCATAACCTTCTCGGTTAGTCGATAATTTAAAATTCTCATTAAAGTAAACACGTAATACATAATAGTCGAGATTAAAATAACGACCTGAAATTGACGGGTTGTCACATCATCCCCACCAAATTAGGATCTTCGCCCTCGAAGATCAACTTGCGTTCTTGCCCGATCGCTTGTTGAAATCAAAGAGATGAGGGTAATTCTTCCACATTTGGTCTTCTCGTTCCCAAGTAAACTCCGGTCCTCTTCGAGAGTTCCATCGAACTTTGACAATAGGTATTCGGCTTTGCTTCAGTTGCTTGACCTCACGATCCATGATCTCGACCGGTTCTTCAATAAAATGCAACTTCTTATCAACCTTAACCTCGTCTAACGGTATAATGAGTTCTTCATCGGATAAACACTTCTTCAGATTCGACACGTGAAAAGTGTTATGAATCCCATACAGTTCTTGTGGTAGTTCAAGTTGGTATGCCACGGGTCCTACTCTAGATGTAACCTTGAATGGTCCGATATAACGAGGACTTAACTTCCCACGTTTTCCAAATCGTACAACACCTTTCCATGGTGATACCTTTAGCATAACCTTATCTCCCACGTTAAACTCCAATGGTTTTCTTCTCACATCCGCATAACTCTTCTGTCGGCTTCTAGCAGACAACAACCTATTCTTAATTTGCACAATCATATCCGTCGTCTCCCTAATCAAATCTGGTCCAGTGAGTTGGGCATCACCAACCTCACTCCAGCTAACGGGTGATCTACATTTTCTCCCATAAAGTGCTTCAAAAGGTGCAGTTTTAATACTCGCGTGATAACTGTTATTGTACGAGAATTCGGCCAAATGTAAGTGCTTATCCCAGCTACTTCCAAAGTCTATCACACAAGCACGTAGCATATCCTCCAAAGTTTGGATTGTTCTTTCGCTTTGCCCATCAGTTTGTGGATGATAGGCTGTGCTCATATCCAAATTGGTTCCTAACGACTTTTGAAGTGATCTCCAAAATCCAGAAGCAAAACGACTATCTCTATCGGAAATGATTGAAATAGGAACACCATGCTTGCACACGATTTCCTTCAGATATATATCGGCGAGTTTCTCCAAACCAAACCTCTCGTTGATTGGGATAAAATGAGCGGATTTAGTTAAACGATCGACAATAACCCAAATTGCATCGAACCCAGACGGTGTCCTTGGGAGTTTTGTGATGAAGTCCATCGTAATTCGCTCCCATTTCCAGACTGGAATTTCAGGTTGGACAAGTAATCCTGACGGCTTCTGATATTCAGCTTTCACTTTTGCACATGTTAAGCATTTCGCGACGTATGTTGCAATATCAGCTTTCATATTCGGCCACCAGTATAACTTTTTCAAGTCTTGGTACATTTTGTCCGATCCAGGATGAATAGAATACTTGGACTTATGAGATTCTAACATAATCAAGTCTCTCAGTCCACTGAAGAATGGTAACCAAATTCGACCTCTCAAACATTTGATACCATCGGCTCGCGTCTCAAATGTTTCACCGTCTCCTCTAAATCTTTCGGCAGCAATATTTTCCTTCTTGCATGCTTCGACTTGTGCGTTCCGAATCTGCTCAGGTAAGTTATTATGAACTGTCACCACCAAAGCACGCACTCGAATCGGTTTCTCCCTTTCCTTTCGACTTAACGCGTCAGCTACCACGTTCGCCTTTCCCGGATGATAACGAATTTCGCAGTCGTAATCACTCAATAGTTCAATCCATCGACGTTGCCTCATATTCAGCTCCTTTTGATCCAATATGTATTGTAGGCTTTTATGATCAGTGAATACTGTACACTTCGTACCATACAGATAATGTCTCCAAAGTCGCAGAGCAAAAACCACAGCGCCCAATTCCAAGTCATGGGTAGTGTAGTTCTCCTCATTCTTCCTTAATTGTCTAGAGGCATATGCGATCACCTTTTCACGTTGCATGAGAACAACACCATATCCTCTGAGAGATGCATCGCAATAAACAACAAAATCTTCACTTCCTTCAGGTAACGATAAAATCGGCGCACTACAGAGTTTCATCTTCAGGGTTTGGAAAGCTTCTTCTTCATCATCGCCCCACACATACGGTTTATTCTTCTGAGTCAGATTCGTTAATGGTTTCGATATCAAAGAGAATCCTTCAATAAACCTTCGGTAATAACCAGCCAGACCTAGAAATTGTCGCACTTCAGTTGGAGTAGTCGGAGCACTCCAATTCTTGATGGCTTCGATCTTTGCAGGATCAACATGTACTCCACTTTTATCAACCACGTGTCCGAGAAATTGTACAGAATTAAGCCAAAAATCACACTTTGAGAACTTAGCGTATAACTTTTCGTTCTTCAACAAGTTCAAGATAATCCTTAAGTGTTCGGCATTCTCTTCATTGCTCTTGGAGTAGATTAGAATATCATCTATGAAAACGATCACGAATTTATCAAGATACGGCTTACAAATGCGATTCATTAAATCCATGAATACAGCAGGTGCATTAGTCAAACCAAAAGGCATAACCAGAAACTCATAATGACCATAACGAGTTCTAAACGCCGTAATAGGAATATCTTCCTCACGTATGCGAAGTTGATGGTAACCAGAACGAAGATCAATCTTGGAGAAAACACGAGAACCTTGAAGTTGATCGAATAAATCATCAATTCTTGGAAGCGGATAACGATTCTTGATCGTCAGCTTATTCAACTCTCGGTAATCAATGCACATACGAAACGAACCATCTTTCTTCTTAACGAATAAGACAGGAGCTCCCCAAGGTGACGAACTCGCCGTATAAAACCCTTATCAGATAGCTCTTGCAATTGCACAGATAACTCCTTTAGCTCGGATGGGGCTAGACGATATGGCGCACGAGCCACGGGTGCAGCACCAGGAATTAGGTCAATTTGGAATTCTACTTGCCTTGGAGGAGGAAGTCCAGGCAAATCTTCCGGAAACACTTCAGGAAAGTCACGGATAACAGGTACATCTTCAGCACGTTTCTCCTTCGATTCTTTCTCCACTACTTTAGCTAGGAATAACTCACAGCCTCTTTCGATATACTTACGAGCCTTAATGCACGAAACGATTTTCAGTCGTGAATTACGTTGATCACCTTCGATAACCATGGTCTTGTCGTCTAAAGGAATCCTAACTTTCTTTTCTCCACACAAGATAGACGCGTTATACTTGGATAACCAATCCATTCCGATAATAATATCAAAACTTCCCAATTCGACAATCATCAAGTCTATCTTAAAAATACGGTTCAAGAGATTTAGAGAACATCCTAGGAGCGCACGATTGGTTCTCACTAATTTACCATCAGCTAGTTCTACCTCATAACTTGCGTCTAATTCGACCGGTTTAATATCAATTAAGGCACTAAAACTTGTAGACACAAAGCTTTTGTCCGCACCAGAATCAAATAAAGCTGTAGCATAACGGTTGTTCAGTAAAAACGTACCAGTGACAACTTTTGGGTTTTGCTTCGCTTCGGCTTCTCCCAGCTGATAAGCTTTTCCTTGGTTATCTCCACCACGTGCATTCTTCGGAGGTTGAGGGCATTGGTTCCTCATGTGACCTTTACCTTGGCAGTTATAATACGTTCCTCCCTTCTTTCCTGGTCCCCAACAGTCTTCAGTCTTGTGACCTAACTTGTTGCACTTTCCACACTTAGCACATTCACCAGTATGAGACTTCTTGCAGCGTTGACATCTGGTTCCCTTATCAGCAGTTGCAGCTTCAGTCATCGCATTAGCGTTACCCCTCCTTCGGTTTTGATTTCTGCTGTGAGATTGATGGTTATCACCACGATCATCACTGTCATGTTCAGCTCTTCTTTTGTTGCCTTCAGAAACACCATCAGCCTTGTCTTGGATGATTTGACCCATTAGTTGGTAGGCAATACGAACAGCTTCATCAATATTGGCAGGTTTAGATGAGGTCACATCCCCACGGATGTTGGTCGGTAAGCCTCGAATATACTGCTCTACCTTCAAGTATTCAGGGTTAACCTTGTTTGGACAAAGTAGAGCAAGTTCATGGAATCTGTTGGTGTATCCATCGATGTCAGTACCCTTCAGTCTCAGCTGATATAATTCCTGTTCTAACCTCTGAATAACACTCCTTGGACAGAATTCCTCAGTCATCCACCTTCTTACCTCAACCCAAGGTGTAGCATAAGCAGCATCCATACCCAATGATGCCATTCTTCCATTCCACCAAGTTAATGCTCGCCCTTGAAGAGTAGCAGAGGCAAACATCACTTTATCTCCTTCCTCACTTTCACTAAATCGAAACACGGATTCTAATTTCTCAAACCATTGCATTAACCCAACAGCGCCTTCAGTACCCTTAAAAGTTGGAGGTTTGCATTTCATGAACGAGGTATAATTGCACTTCTTGTTTTCAGGAATCACTGGTCTATCAGCATCACCAGTTCCAGCACCAGCATTGCCAGCTCCCGCATTACCAGCTCCAGTAGCGCCAGCTCCAGTAGCGCCAGCTCCAGTATTGCCAGCTCCAGTAGCGCCAGCTCCAGTAGCACCAGCTCCAGTGTTGCCAGCTCCAGTATCGCCAGCTCCACCAGATCCACCAGCTCCACCGGATCCACCAGCTCCACCGGATCCACCAGCTCCACCAGATCCTCCAGCTCCATTATTCAAGTTTGCCATAAATGCATTCATAGATATCTGAAATTGATCAGCTACTATAGCACGTAACTGAGTCTCAGTCAACTGTTTAGGCGGCATGATCCTGTTACACAATTCACATCAAAATGAGTATTCATTCAACGCTTGTGATAACAAAACATGAATAACACAGAATAAGAATAGATAGATGAAAAGAAACAAGAATGGATGATAGAACGAAGAATAGAATCTAGACAAGGAACGAAGATTCACGAGGAATGAGTCAAAGGACAGGGATTTCTATTGTGACAATCAGCGTCGTTTGTAAATCACGTATTAGTATTATAATAATCAAATAATAGACATTTATAAATAAATGAATGTAATCCATTATGCTTTAAGCATAAATAATAATTAAATATGTATAACATATATATACTTTTCTTATTCTCGTCCATTGGCCACTCGGAGGTTTCGCTTGCAGATGTTATAGTCAAAAGATTTCAAAAATTTATTTTTGGAAAATCTTTTCATTCTCTATAACTTGAGCTCTGATGCCAATCTGTAACACCCCCAAATTTCGGGTCATAGCAGCGGAATGGTCATTGGGTGTTACTATCATGGTTCAACCTCAATATCATAGAAAACGCCTCAAAATGAGTCGTTTTAACAAAACATACATCCATTCATTTGTTTAAAAATAAAACAGTTCACACATGGTCCCAAATAGTTTTAAGTTTACACAACCAACCAAATAATAAAAGTTTCTTAGAATGGACATAGTTTAGTAAAGCGGGCCAAAACATTTTAATTTAGCTAGCTGCGTGAAACCGCCTTCCTTGAGTGCCTTCTTCATGGACCTGAGATAGAACATGCTATAATGTCAACAAAAATGTTGAGTGAATCTATAGAGTTTAAATTAAATAGATGAACACAAGTATTCTGAATAAACCTTCCGTAGTTGACAATCATGTGGATCAGACATAATTATCGTTGTTATTTCATAAGTCTCGTGAAATTGAACGTTAACATATATTATTTCAGCCCAACACACCTAGCCAAGTGCGTATATTTCTCTTATACAATTGCATCCGATGTTTCATTACTAGTGCATCACAACACCACGCGATAGCTAGTCGCGACCGGACTGGGTGTCACCCCGATAGATCTATCCATAGTATTAGCGTTCCTTTCGATTAACAATTCACGATTCATGGGTCTTTAAGGCTAAACAAACTTATATAACAACTTTCATCTAAGCATACAATCGGGTCCTTTGTGTTCAATTTTAAAAGAATGAGGGTTTACCACAACTTCTCGTTGTACCCTTCATTTATATAGTGTTTTTCCAATAATAAGGGTTTCCACAACTTCTCGTCGTACCCCTTTTATTTTAATAAAACAAGCATGTTATCCCCCTCGCGGGTTTTATAAAACAAGTAAACATGTAAAGCGAGGCTATAGACTCACCTTGATACGATAGTAGAAATGTGACGATCGCCGACGATTTGTGATGCCCGTTAAACACGAAGACCGCAACCTACCAAATAAGGTGCGTTCGTTAATAAACGACTCAAGTATATTTAATACTTAAATAATATGAAAGTCAATTTCAAATGACCATGAAAATCCCGAAAAATATCAAAAATATAAGTGTACTACTATACCCTTTTATTCAACACTTATTCTTTTAAAACACTTGCGCCCCCGACATTGACCCGTCATAAGACGCCAAGTCAACGCAAGTCAAACCATCATTTTACTTCCCTCGGACCAGTAGCTAAGTCATTTATATAATGACTTAACACTCGAGTAAGTCACTATGTCCAATAGTGAATACTCAACTCACGCCATACAAGTATTGAACTGCGTGTCCAAAATACCACTCAGCATGTACACTCCAAATGTACACACCAATCTAACCTGTCTAGACATGTCCGATTTCGACGAAACTTGGTGAAAAACTCACACATAATATGAATAAGACTCAGTTTAAATTTCATTCAAAAATATTACTTCTAAGACCTTCTGCCCGACACACCTTCGTGTTGCAAAAACCGGACAGTTTTACGCCTTTGACTTGTAAAACCATTTTGACTTATCTAAACAATTCCGTTTGCAAAACCGACACTCGGGTTTGAAAATAGACTCATAACCTGAGGTTTATCAACTTACAACAGCCCTTGAACATTTTTAAAACTCATTTTATAGTCCCCGAGATTCGTTCCAAATATCGACAACAATTTTCGGATTGTGCCGATACCCGTCTCCCGGTACACAAATACTAAAAGTAGCATAACTTTTCGCTCGTAATGAGTTAGAAGCTCTACTTTAGCTCAAATCGAAGCTAACGAAATTCTATACGACCCTATCTTATTAGTTTACCAAGTTTATTACAGTAACAATTTCAAAAACGGACTTAAAGTTACTGCCTAAAATAGCCTATCTAAAAATCATACCAAAACAATTTTTCGACCCATTCCAACAATTCCTATAGTCCTAATATGATCCTAATATCACAATAACACATCTAATTAACTCATAACATCCTCAAATTTAATCTTACAAAAATTAAATATATAAAAATCTTACATGCAACCAAAACCCACTATGAATATAATAATATTAACACCATTCACCACCATAAAAATGGATCAAACTTGATGTTCATCATCCAAAATTAAAAATAAAATTTAGTGAATGCATGTAGAAGAAAATTATACCAATGTGAAGCTAATCAAATTTCCAAGATGGGTCTTGTTTTAGTTTTTGAAGAATCAAAGTAGAAAATCAAAAATCTTGAGGGATTGTGGCTAGGGGTGGATGGTTTTGGTGAAGAACAAGAGAGGGATTTGGTGAATTTTTTTATAAAAATGATTTTTAATAATAAACTAGTTAGTGGAATTTCCTTATATAGTGGGGTGGGGGTACTTTTTGTCAAAAGTGCATTCTTTTGGTCCAAAGGTGTAAGTAAATAGTTTACATGGTAGGAAATGTAAATTGTACATTTTAAAAATATTTACGGGGCTCGGGTTTCGTAAAAATACTTTTCGAAAGTTAAAACGCTTCATAAAAATAATAATAAAGCTTCGACACGACTTAAAACGTAATTAAATCGAAAACGTCGAAAATATACAATATCGAGACAATCGATAATAAAACGTAAATTTTTGGGCATCCGTCGGTATCGCGATCACTAATAGTTATCGTCATTCGTTAAAACGTAAAATGCGAGAAATAACGATAAATATAATAAAAATCATTTTTATGATTATTTGAGAATATAATATCGATACCTAACATATTCCTTGTCGGTTTTCATCTAATCAACATTCTTACGCTAGTTTCAAGTCATAACCTTCTCGGTTAGTCGATAATTTAAAATTCTCATTAAAGTAAACACGTAATACGTAATAGTCGAGATTAAAATAACGACCTGAAATTGACGGGTTGTCACATGAGTAATCCGGGTAATCCACATTTCTTTATTCCGGACAACATTTCGGATAAGGTTTGGTTTTTACAGTTTTTGAATTTTTACTTTTCCCGCCTTTTTAGTTAGCTTTATTCTAACTTGTCTTGTTCTAGTTTAAATATTTAAAGTTTACATTTTTATAAGTTTTAATCAGTTACTTTTCAATTTTGAAAGTCTTCATTTTTAATTTTAAATTTTAAGCTTTCATCTTTATTTACTCAACGACATTTTCATTTTTAGTTTAAAATAGATAACCAAACCTTTTTATTTTCCACCAAGAACAATTGAGTCGCACTTTCTTCCAATAATCAATTCGAAAAGATCGGTTTAACGAACTTTCAAAACTAAGTGAAAACCTAGTTATTAAATGGCGCCGCTGCCGGCTCTTTTCGTTAAGATTAACGGTTGTAAGTGAGAGACGCGTTGGATTTTGGGATCCGTTCATCTTTGAACGTTATTTTCCTTGCTTTAAAATTTTCAAAAATCCTAAAAAATATAAAATTTTCAAAAGTACAAAAAAAAAATAGAAAAACCATAAAAACCAAAAATATTTCTTGTATATTTTTCATTTCTTTTTGTAGGTGTGTATGCGTACTCGTGCTCGTAAGAAGAAAGCAGCTCAAGCCGAAGTCATTCCTCAACCTATTGTCACCATGGACAATCAACCAATGATCGAGCTTTTGCAATCGCACGTAGAGGGCAACACCGATGCTATTGTCATACCCGAGATTGGAGCCAACAACTTTGAGCTTAAATCCGGCTTCATTCAAATGGTCTCCGCTCAACCCTTCTTGGGGCGTTCAATTGATGATCCTCATGACCACATTAAAAGGTTTCTTCAACTCACCAATACGGTTAAGTATAATGGGGTTTCACAAGAGGTAATTCGCTTGCAACTTTTTCTTTTCTCCTTAGAGGGACAAGCCCGACATTGGCTTGATAAGGAACCGACACAAAGTATTCTTACGTGGACAGATTTAGAGACCAAATTCATCAACTACTTTTTCCCACCCTCACGTACTACCGCTTTGCGGAATGAAATCATTACTTTTGAACAAAAGTATGGTGAGTCATTTAGTGAATCTTGGGACCGTTTTAAGGAACTTTGAAGAAAGTGTCCACAACATGGTTTAACAAAAGTACATCAAATTAATACTTTTTACAATGGTTTAAGCATGAATGACCAAGATTCACTAAATAGTGCCTCGGGGGGTAACATTTTGGTTAAGTCTGCTAATGCCGCTTGGGATATTATTGAGAACAAGTCTAGAGTGCAAACCAAGAGTGTTCGGACCAATGTGGCTAGTGCTAGCACTAATGAGAGCGACAAGAGAATTGATAAGCTTACTTCGCTTGTTGAATCACTTGCTCTCCAAGCCGCCAACAATACCAAAGCTATCAATGCCCAAGTTAATGCTATGACTCAATCATGTGAAATATGCGGGGGATCTCACTCATACACCGATTATCCTTCGACTCAAGATAATCCGGAAAATGTGTATGCCGCCAACGGTAACTTTGCTACAGGAAGCTATCAAGCACGTCCTCAAGGTGAACTTGCTCAGCTATCGCTCAAACAACTTTCTTTCACCACCCGGTTTTCCCCCACAAAACCCAACCAACCTCAATCGCAACAATCAAAACCAACCACGTGCTCCAAATCAATATCCAACCCAAAGAAACCCATACCCACCTCAAAGACACAACCAAGTTTACCAACAACCTTCTTATCAACCACTTGCCTACCATGCTCCTCCCAACCAACCCACCGCATTACACCAAGACGTTGAAACTTACATGAGGACTAATGATGCGATAGTGCAAAATCTTCAGCGGGAAATGCTCAACTTGAAATCAGATATGGTGAAACAAGGAAACGATCTTCGAGCCGATATGCGAAAAACTTTGGCAAGTCAAACAAATGACTTAAGGAATATGATGGCTAGTTTCTTCCCAAGTAATCAAGCCTCTGGATCGGGTTCTCTTCCGAGTAACACATTGCTAATCCAAGAGGGGAGATGAAAGCAATCACCACTCGCAGTGGAAAAAGTTTGAAGGAACCCTACATTCCTACACCTGCACCGGTGATTGTGACAAAGGATAACGAGTCTCCTTCTCCAATTCCTCCACCTTCTATTCCTCCAACTTCTATTTCTCCAATTCCACCACCTTCTACTTCCACCCCTCCACCACCAAAGGATGTGAGTGAGAATTTCTTTCCAAAGCCTTAATCTCAACCCAATATACCTTATCCTTCAAGGTTGAGGAAAGAGAAATTGAAGAACAAGGATGATATTCAGGTTTCAAACTTTCTTAAAATGTTTAAACAACTGAATTTCAATATCTCCTTTGCTGAGGCTCTCGCTCACATGCCGAAATAAGCTAAAATGTTTAAAGATCTTCTCAGTGATAAGGAGAAACTTCTCGATATTGCTCAGACCCAACTTAATGAGAATTGCTCCGCAGTGCTCTTAAGGAAATTACCAACCAAACTTGGTGATCCGGTTCGTTTCTTGATTCCTTGCAACTTCCCTGGGGTAGAGAGTTGTATGGCCCTAGCCGATCTAGGTGCTAGTATAAACTTAATGCCTTTAAGCGTTTGGAAACAATTATCTCTACCCGAGCTAGTCCCCACACGAATGACTTTGTAATTAGCTAACCGTACGGTTGCTTATCCAGAGGGGATAGCCGAAGACGTCTTCGTTGGTGTCGACAAATTCACCTTTCCGGCGGATTTTGTTGTCGTTGACTACGAGATGGACCCCCGTGTTCCATTAATCGTTGGACGTCCATTCTTGAGGACCGGTCGCACTCTCATTGATGTAGCCGCTGGCGAATTAATCATGAGAGTTGGTGACGATAAAATCATCTTCAACATGGGTAAACTTTCTAAGCAGCCTTCTGAAAACGAGAGTGTTAATTTCATTGACGTTCTTGATGAGGCTTGTGAAGAACATTTCAAAGACGCTTGTAAAAGTGGTTCTTCTTCTCTACCCACTGTTGAGACCGTTGCCTCTATTGCTCCATCACTAACTCCATTTGGAGAAAGTGATTTCATCTTGAAAGAATTTGAAGCAACTTTGGGAGATGTGGACTTAAAATATGACGATTCTCCCTCTAATTGGGATGAAGACATTCGTACCATTGAGAAATTTCTCAATGAGGACCATATTTCTTCACCATCTCCTAAGGATATCCCTATCGATGAAACGAATTTGACTACGCCTTCCATTGAAAATCCTCCGGATTTAGAGCTTAAGGACCTACCGTCTCATCTCGAGTACGTTTTCCTTGAAGACAACAAGAAGTCACCCGTCATCATTGCTAAGGACTTGAAAGAGGAAGAAAAATCCCGACTTATCGCCGTATTGAAGAATCATAAGAAAGCGATTGCTTGGAAGATCTCCGATATTCGTGGAATTGATCCTCACTTTTGCACACATAAAATTCTCATGGAGGACGACTTTAAAACCACTATTAAAATCCAACGAAGGGTGAATCCTAAGATCCATGACGTAATAAAAAAAGAGGTTATCAAACTTCTTGATGCGGGAATGATCTATCCTATCTCGGATTCACCATGGGTTAGTCCCGTCCATTCTGTGCCTAAGAAAGGCGGAATCACCGTTGTGCCCAATAAAAACAACGAGTTGATTCCTACTCGTCTCGTTACAGGGTGGAGAGTTTGTATAGACTATCGCAAACTCAATGATGCTACGAGAAAGGATCATTTTCCCCTTCCTTTCATGGACCAAATGCTTGAACGTCTAGCGGGTAATGACTATTACTGCTTTTTATACGGTTTCTCCGGGTATTTTCAAATTCCCATCGATCCCAAAGACCAAGAGAAAACCACATTCACTTGTCCTTACGGAACATTTGCTTATAAAAGAATGCCTTTCGGCTTATGCAATGCTCCTGGGACATTCTAAAGGTGTATGATGGCTATCTTCCATGACATGGTTGAAGAAATTATGGAAGTCTTCATGGATGATTTCTCGGTTTATGGTGATTCTTTCTCTCATTGCCTTGCCAATTTGGAACGCATGCTTAAGTGGTGTGAAGACACTCGCCTTGTTCTAAATTGGGAAAAATGCCATTTCGTGGTAAAAGAGGGCATTGTGTTTGGACATAAAATCTCAAAAGCCGGTCTTGAAGTGGACCGTGTTAAAGTGGATGTCATAGCCAAATTACCTCCACCTTCAACCGTGAAGGGTGTGAGAAGTTTCCTTGGTCATGCGGGATTCTATCGTCGATTCATTCAAGATTTTTCTAAAATCGCTCGCCCGATGACCCACCTCTTGGAAAAAGATACTCCTTTTATCTTTTCTAAAGAGTGTCTTGAATCCTTCAATCTTCTTAAGGACAAGCTAACTAAGGCACCGGTCTTGGTTACCCGTAATTGGGAGCTACCTTTTGAATTGATGTGTGATGCTAGCGACTTTGCTATTGGAGCGGTTTTGGGCCAAAGAGTGAACAAACACTTCCAACCAATCATTACGCTAGCAAGACAATGACGGGGGCTCAATTGCATTATACCACTACCGAAAAAGAGCTTTTAGCTGTAGTGTATGCTTTTGAAAAATTCTGCCCCTATCTTGTCCTTTCTACCACCATCGTGTATACCGATCATTCCGCGTTGAAGTACTTGTTAACTAAGCAAGATTCTAAGCCAAGACTTCTTCGTTGGGTTTTGCTCCTTCAAGAACTTAAAATCAAAATTCGTGACAAGAAGGGTGCCGAAAACCTAGCCGCGGATCATCTAAGTAGACTTGAGGATCCTTATCAAGGGGATCATCCGAATCAAGAGATCAATGACTCTTTTCCCCTTGAGGCCTTAATGTCTATCAACTCCAATCTTGATGACACCCCGTGGTTTGCGGACATTGCAAACTACTTAGCGGGTGGAATTATCAAGGAAGGGTTAACATCCCAACAAAAGAAAAAGTTCTTTAAAGACATTGAACATTATTTCTGGGACGACCCTTACCTCTTCAAACAATGTGCGGATCTTGTCATTCATCGATGTGTTGATGGGCCGGCATCGGTACAAATCCTTGAAGCTTGCCATAAAGGACCCACCGGTGGTCACTTTGGTCCCAATTACACTGCGAAGAAAGTATTCGACTCTGGATTTTATTGGCCCACCATTTATCGTGACGCTCACGATATGGTTAAACATTGTGATGCTTGCCAAAGACAAGGCAAGATCACACATAACGATGAGATGCCTCAAAATTTCATACAATAATGTGAAATCTTTGATGTATGGGGTATCGACTTTATGGGGCCATCTCCATCATCTAAAGGGAACAAGTACATCCTCGTAGCCGTTGACTACGTTTCTAAATGGGTTGAAGCTAAGGCTCTCCCTACGAACGATGCGAGGGTGGTTGTGAAATTTTTGAAGCAGCTTTTTGCTCGATTCGGTGTTCCTCGTGCTATAATCAGTGACCGCGGGACTCATTTTTGCAATGATCAATTCGCAAGAGTCATGGCTAAGTATGGTCTCAATCACCGTCTTTCCACCGCTTATCATCCCCAAACCAATGGTCAAGACGAGATTTCTAACCGTGGATTGAAGCGAATTCTGGAACGTACTGTGGGAGAGCATCGTGCCTTGTGAGACCCCCAAAATCAGGTATGGAACAACAAGGCAGCAAGGGGGCGCCACGTCATGGTACAAGAAATAATGAAATATTACTGACATAAAGTTGACGTAATAAAAATTTATACATTAAATCATAAAGAATCAGAGTTTTTAAACAAAGGTCCCATTTTTTATAAGCGGAAATATGTAATTTAATTATGTTTTTGTAACTTATAGTTACAAAGAATACATGATAAACTTCTGACAGTTTTTAGATAAACCAAAATTTAAGTACACACAGAAATCTCCAAGCTGCGATAATATCCTGCGGGCTCCCATCCAAGCAAAGCTAAGTATTAATACCTGAGATTAAACATGTAAAATCGTCAACATTAAGTTGAGTGATATTCATAGGTTTAGCAGTAAAGGTGTGGAACACAAGCATTCATTTGTAAAACAAGTAAATAGAGAAAATGGTTATGATCATTAACCATAGTCCGAAACCAATATTATTGCTGTTTAGTTCATGAACCGAAGCTTAACTCAAAGCAAGTTCCTCTAAGGAGTATTCAGCCTAAATACTCAAGTATAAACAAATGTAAGTGCGTCAAGGTAATCGGGACGGGAATTGTCAATC
Source organism: Glebionis coronaria (assembly GCA_025667525.1). Lineage (NCBI taxonomy): Eukaryota > Viridiplantae > Streptophyta > Magnoliopsida > Asterales > Asteraceae > Glebionis > Glebionis coronaria. Next base: position 169,589 of record JANFOE010001476.1, on the reverse strand, counting down.
CCGATGGATCCACCCACAACATTCGCGCTTAGCGCAAAGCATACGGGACAATTAACGGTTCATGATCAAGAGAGGAAACTTAAGGCTATTAACTATAAGCAATAATATCAATGAAAAATGTTGGAAAGCATACAAGTCTGAATAGCATACAAGATCTGGATAGCATACAGTTTTTAAATGGATGTGTTCCACCATGTAAAATCTCACCCCACGTTTAGAAACAATGTACAAGTAGTAAAAGGGGCTATGAACTCACCTTAGCTACGAGGTGAATCAATATGGAACTTGAGGGCTAAGTAGTAACAACAAGAAATCAAGAAACTTTAAGTCATCTAAGACCTACGATAACGGGGCACGAAAACTTATAAGATACAAAAATAACGTTTAAAAAATGCTTTGATTACTATTAGTACATAAACCATCTTATAACTCGCAAGGCATTGCAACCTATTGACTCGAACCAATTTTGACTTAAAAACACTACTTACCCACTGTATGATCATGTTTATAAACATTAACAATGCTCATCAAACCCATAAGTAGCAAACGCTTGTACACTTTGAGTCGAAAGTTAACGTTTACAAATTGGCTGCACTAAATTTTCAGAAACATGCTGTAAAGATTTTATCATATCTAGAGTTCTATAATAGATATAAAGTCAAACTTTATGGCCCTGGAAAGATAAAATTATTACCTTTTCAAATCTTTAAGAAACACTATCAAAGCTATTACCAATCAACAGGAAATGCAGTTTTAGTGCAGACTACTCAGATTTGACTTTTTCGACAAAATTTGCATAAAACCATTTTGACCATCATTTACATTTCGTAAAAGATTTTAACTTGAAACCAATTAGAAATGTTCACATTTGACCTATGTTACTGTAATAACTCATAAAAATACCTACTTTGGCTTTTTATACTTTGACCCCAAACACAAATTTGGCGCACATGTCGGTATTGACTAGTTTTGATAAAAGATCATATTTTACTCATCCGGACACTTCCAAAAACCACCCAACTCATCAATTGTACTACACAACCAAGGCTATCCAAAAATCAAGAAAATTGCAGGTCTTATTTGCAGAAAAACTTCATAAATGGCTGTAGCAATCTGCTATCATTTTTAACCTCATTTTTTACTCTAAAATTTACTTCTAACATCACGTAAACACTTGCACACCCTAAGCAATGCCTCTACAAGTACACAAGACATATCATGATCATAATAACACCTTGACATCAGTAGAATATGGTCTAAATACAAAAACTCCAATTTCATAATCAAGGTATTTAATTAAATAGAAATTAAAGCAATACAATAGTGGCAAGAGTACCTTAGTACAAGTGTGACGGATATGAGAACCGGGATGTAGATGGCAATGGAAAATACTCCAAGGGCTACCCGCGACCTACAAGAGTTATCACGACCCTTAAGTATGCGTTTTATAAAAATATAAAACAATTGTATCAAAATATTTTGTAAAAATGTAATATGTATGTAACTTGCACAACCAACCGAGCCTAAGTGTGGTCATGACCTTCATGACACAAAACCTGTAGAAAATGCATAACATGATAGCCTAAGGTCTCAAATCAAGTAACCAAGTGATTTGTACCTAAAAATGCCAACAATTTACTTAACCGTAGGCATAAAGTCACATTTTCCGGTCTAACTGTTTTGTAAAGGGCGGATCTCCCAATTCATAAGTCCAACAACTATGGGATTTTCACCCCTGGAACGGGTCTCTCATGAGCTTTCCAGAATGTCCAACCATTCGATCTAAGAGTTTACAAAACTTTCTAAAAGTCCAAAACACTAACAGCCACCCCGTAAGCACTTAATGGTCAAATTGCACTAGTCAAACTTGGGACAAAATAACCCGTTAACCTGTAAGGTTTAAGGGCCTGAGATTTTTACCATTGGAAAGCCTTAAGACTCTACTTTTGGCCCATTCTAACCACGAGTAAATAGCTACTACCAATTACCGGGAAAATTGCATTCTTTGAAGGTTACGAAATCAGAATTTTGGTTTTCAAACTCGGGTTTACCGTTTTAGCCATAAAAACCATTTGGTGATAGCTATCGATGCGAGGTCAGCGGCGTTTGTTAGATTATAATGTATACTAACTCACAAGATCTTAAAATGTCAAATATATGGTCCATGACATGTAGCAAATATCTATACAAGTCTGTTGGGTCAGATTGGGTTCACAACCGTAAATCGACCATAACTCACTCATCCGGAGGAGTTGATCGCTCATCCAACTCGCTACTAACATGTATAAGGCATAAAGAACCCATTTAAGTTATAAAAAGTGCAGGTAACAATGAAAAATGTGTGAGTTTTGGACTGATATACCTGCTGTCCGAATTAGGCACTATAAATACTAATCAAAACAACTTCAATCCTACTCATAAAAATCAAAATCCTCATCACATTAACCAAAATTCATCAAAGCACTTTCAATCTATAACATCCATGGCCAAAATTAAATCTTAGCCAAAAACAAAGAAATCATAACAAAGGTTCTAACAAAATTATCAATGTTTAAACCCTAAATAACACAATACAAACCTAATTGTATGATCAAAGACCAAATAATTCCAATTCTAGTGATTCATGATTTTATAAAAATCATTGTATGAGGTGCTTTTTAGTGGGTTTATGATTAGAGTTAATCAAGGATTGATTTGGTGTAGTTTAATTGTGAGATTGATGAAGAAAAAATGATAGATTGAGGCTGTTTTGATGATGTTAGTCGTACCAAGAGAGAAACAGGGAGATAATGATACTTTTGGTATGAAAAAAATGTCTGAGTATGTGTGTTGGTGTACTGCCGTAGTAAAAGAAAAAAAAAGAAGGGAGTGGGCTTTTTGGCCCCATTGCATATTCTTATTATTAACTTAAGCCCAAAGTAAAGATGCATCTAGTTCTAGCCCGACTCGATTTCTTAAAACGCTAATCATTCCGACTCGGTGCAAGTTATAATACGTAAGTAAAATATTTATAGAAACATAGTATTTTGACTTCATAAAGTCGAATATATAGCCATCGATTCTCGTTCCATCGAATCGGTCAAACTTTTTGTATAACGCGTACGGGTGCTTTTAAATCAAAATTTTTGACTTAAATAAATATGGAAAAATAAAATAAAAATTTTATAATTCCAAATAAAATACTTTCGATGATCAGAAAAATAATTAAAATATGATTTAATTAAAATTCTCGAGATATCATGATTTAAATATGAAGAATACAAGAAAATATAACATGTTGGAAAATTCAAATAGCATGAATAAAATAATACGGGGAAAAATACGAGTTCTCACAGTCGACCCCCCAAAAGGAACTCTGGTCCCTCAGAGTTTAACTGGAGACAGAAGAAGATGCAAACAAAAGGAGATACATAGTTTAGAACTGATACATTGCTTTCCCGGTAATTTCTGCATCACGGCATACCTTAACATTTGGAATTCCAACTACGCTTCGGCTTCTTAATTCCTTTTTAAATTAATTTCAAACTCGGATTAAATTAATAACTTTTCAGTACGAAGAAATATAAAGAGATATAATGAACAATAGAATTGCTTAGACAGACAAGGTGCACTAAAACGAGTTAAGAATGATAATTGACAAGGAATCGCAAATCGTGCAAACTGTAAAACATGACAAAATCTTAAGACGTAACAATCTATTTACTAGAGAAATAGAGGGGAAATATGAATTACATATAAACATTTGAAATACGAGCTGCCACAATGGATTTGGTATTACTTTAAAATTAAGCTTAGTTGCTTGCTTGATTTTAAAAATACAAGGGTTGTTTGCTTGTGGTTTTAAAATGTTACGACACTTTCAAAATGGTGTCAATATAGCTAAAGTTGCTTATCAAAGCGTTTTGTGATTTGAAATCATAACTACTAGTAAAGAAAAATTGTAACTATGTTATATATGGATTAAGAAGAAATTGAATATTTAGTAAGTAAAAATACTAACTCTTTTTCTTGATCACGATTTCAAAGTAAAAGTAACTCGGTTTTAAATAATTATTTTGATCGGCTTAAGATCTTTGGATGATTGTATGAAATTGTTATAAAAACTTGGGTTCATTGTTACGATTGGAGAAAATCACATTTCCAAATTATTTAGAATTATTAATAGAAATATAAGTTACCTCGATAATTTCATTAACTTGAAAGTAAAGTATGATAAATCAAATAGTTTAAAAGATAAGGTATGACGTCCTTTTAAACACTAGTTATAAATTTACCAAAGATGATGCATAGATCCGACATTTAACTTGAAACAGATTTTTGGTAATTTAAACACTTGTTAAAGTGTGTAAAACGTTCTTAAGAATTTATAATAATTTTTAGAAATCCAAGAAGGTGTTTAATGCATCGAATAGTAAACATGTGACATGTTCGGATTTTCAAAAGGTGACAAAATAGTAAACGAGTATGAAACGAATAATAATCAACAATGTATGCAAGCAATAACACGAGTGAATAAAACGAAACGTGTACCAAATTCTTAACGAACATGATAGAATAGATGCATCGATGATAAGGACAATGAGAAACAGAGGATCTAGCAAGGGATTAAATCACAAGAGCGGTTGATGTCACCAACAACGGTTTATTAAGTTCTCGGTGGTCAATACACGATCAAAAGAGAAAAGCCACACAATAAATTTTTGAATCAAAGAAAAATAATAAGAAGTTACTTGAGAGAAATTCCAGTAAGATGAACAACATTAGTAATGAAAGGCGAAATCAACACATGATTCACGCGAATGAATTACAAGACGATAGAGTGTAACACACATCATGACAAATACACGAAATTATCGTTCACGTTCAGTCATAAATCATTATCCGCGTCCAGAGACATTTTGAAGGTCTACCAAAATAGATAGAGAAGGTTGGTCGATGAAGAGGCACAAAACGTTGACACTTTCAAGTCTGGTATCAATGCTTAGTAATTAGACGAGTGGTAAAGGGAATTATATCATAATAGAAAAATGAGGTAATAAGTAGAACATATATCATTTAATAAAGAAACATGTACTCACAGACTCGTAATTTGTTCAAGAAAAGACAATGAAATATATGCTTATATCATGAAAGGGTGCTACTCGCATAATATGTAAAAGTTTTCAAAACTTTATTTCATCTAACTTTTTTTAGAAAGACATGTAAAAAGTTGGTTCTGGTTAAAATATTTAAGGTGACTACTGATTTAGCCTCGCATGGCTCCTTCTAAATTACGCATAGGTGATCAGGCCATGCATAATTTAGGACTAGCAATGCGATGCACAGTTTCGTCAAACCAGTATTACATGTCATATATTTAAAATATATATATGGTACCAAAAATAGAAATCGGAATAATTTATAAAACTTTTCACAAGTAAGTAATTCGCTTGGTATTTAAATCAACACCTTTAATGTTACATGAATTCTTTTATAAGATCAAGGTAAAATAATTTGTGAAAATACCTCGTAAAACAATATTACTTGACGTTATAAAGTAACATTCAAGTATTTTATAATGTCTAAGTAGAACGATTTGTAAAATGATTTGCAAACAATACGAGTTTGAGTTTATATGGCGTCATTATAGCAATGTATAAATAGCAAGTGGGTAACACGAGGGTAGTAAAGGGTAATTAATACGAAATCGATGAAATGGTTACAAGGTGATAAGGTCTAAAAATCTTAGCCGGAATCCTCATGAGACACGTGTCAAAATGATAACGAACGATGTGAAAACAAGAACTTCAAATCTCGACCCAAATCAGTGGTACGATGAGAGAAAAGAAAGATAATATAAAATGACAAATAAGTCATATATAAAAGAAAGGAAAAAGGAATTCTGTATGCGTTCACATCTTAACTAATTGACATAAAAATGTACAACTTTCGAAAAATTATAGCTCACCAACAGTTTATCTAAACATTCGGTTTTAAAAGTTCACGATATATGTATGTAAAACTCGTACCCGAAGTTACTATTTTTAAATGTCTTCAAACGTAACTAATGTTTGTTAGTTGTAAAATATCATTTGTTAAATTTCTACAAGCTCAAACGAACTCAAAAATTTCTAAAAAACCATATTTCAAAATTCTATCAGCTTTGACTTTTTTAGTCAACTTAGACTTTTGGGTCTAACCCGATCAATTATCCCGTAATATGACATGTTCAAGACTCGGAGTCTAAAGCAATTTAGTATAAACAATGTTTCGAACAACTTTCTATTTCTACTCAAGATCTGAAACCGAACGTAAAATGACCAAAATGCCCCTGCACGTTCTGCGCAAGTTTGACTATATTATCTTAAAACGCAAGTTTTTATTTTTAAGATTTGACCCGTTTATACTATTTTCGGACTTGGTTACCTACATGGTAAAGGCAAAACGACATTTCAGACAACTTTCGTGTTTTGGCCGAAAGCCGAAACGGACCAGAAATGACGATTCTACCCCCTGCAGTTCTGCATAAAGTATATTTTTCGACACCTTGAAATTTAATCAAACTTCATAACGACCCGTAATTTATATACACACATGACTTGTGGATTCCATAAAGACGAAAGAGAATAGATTATATAATTAAGCATATAAAGAAAAACATAGTATAAAATTGGTTTATGAATACCAACGATAATCTAAGAAATCAAAACGGCGCATGACATCCGTGTCTTCGATTTCAAGATGCAAGGTAGGAAGGTCTTTTGACGGCGCGATTTTCCAAAAACACAAAGCATACCAAGAAAGATATGGAACATTAAGGAGTCGCACTCCCGGGCGAGGAGGTTAAATAAAAGGGAAGGATACAAATTTATAGAAGTAAAATCGTATTCCAAACAAGCACCACGTATTAGAGGATATGAATTACAAGATGACGGTGGTGTTTCCAAGGTGCAAACGAACGTTGTAATTCGAAGTCAAAACGTAGAATGGTCACTTAAGTAATATTTAATCAATATACGAGTATCGTGTAAAACGGTGACATAAAGGTCAATCAAGGTTATGAAAACCCATGATATTATACAACACTGAATCAAGTAATGCTTCGAGATGTGTGACTCACACGATGTCCTTTAGACTTTTTTTTTGGAGGCACATTAAGCCACACAATTGTCTATAGACAAATTTTCAAGGCATCCGTTCACAAATGGTCGGAAGGCAATTTAGATATCTAAATTGATGTCTTAAAGGAGTTTAGCAATGAAAGTAACACGCACGGTAGTAGAATGAAAATCACAAGTTTCATTGAAAGCAATACTTATTTAATCCCGAACAGTGATATCACGAGAATATACACAACATGTAAAAGTATGAGTCGAGAAAAACAGACGGTTCAAAACGAGCGAGTATATGAGGCCAGTCGTATCACTCGTAAACAAGATAGAAATAGTACTAAGAAAAGTGAGTATGAAAAGTCGGCAGCATACACGCTCTGAATACACGTATGTAACGTCATAACAATATAAAATTATTGTAACAAGATCAAATTTACATGAACAAGAATTCAAGAAATACAGTAAGGGCAGATGTAATCACAGTAATATCCAATAATAATTCATTGAGCACAAAGGCTTTGAAAGGAGATAGTAATTATCTTCATGAGGGTAATGTAATATTTCAAAATGTAATCAAGAGGTGAAATACTACAACGATAATTAAAAGTAAATAATAAAGATTAGAGAGTTACCCGCGCAGATATCGAACAACAATGGTAGATTCTGTGTTTGACACATAAAAACATGAAATATTTTAACTTTCGGTCATAGACTAAGTTTTGAAAACGACTCAGTTCCCTATAACCATCGCTCTGATACCAATCTGTGAGACCCCCAAAATCAGGTATGGAACAACAAGGCAGCAAGGGGGCGCCACGTCATGGTACAAGAAATAATGTAATATTACTGACATAAAGTTGACGTAATAAAAATTTATACATTAAATCATAAAGAATCAGAGTTTTTAAACAAAGGTCCCTTTTTTTATAAGCGGAAATATGTAATTTAATTATGTTTTTGTAACTTATAGTTACAAAGAATACATGATAAACTTCTGACAGTTTTTAGATAAATATCCTGCGGGCTCCCATCCAAGCAAAGCTAAGTATTAATACCTGAGATTAAACATGTAAAATCGTCAACATAAAGTTGAGTGATATTCATAGGTTTAGCAGTAAAGGTGTGGAACACAAGCATTCATTTGTAAAACAAGTAAATAGAGAAAATGGTTATGATCATTAACCATAGTCCGAAACCAATATTATTGCTGTTTAGTTCATGAACCGAAGCATAACTCAAAGTAAGTTCCTCTAAGGAGTATTCAGCCTAAATACTCAAGTATAAACAAATGTAAGTGCGTCAAGGTAATCGGGACGGGGATTGTCAATCCCGATGGATCCACCCACAACATTCGCGCTTAGCGCAAAGCATACGGGACAATTAACGGTTCATGATCAAGAGAGGAAACTTAAGGCTATTAACTATAAGAAATAATATCAATGAAAACTGTTGGAATTCATACAAGTCTGAATAGCATGCAAGATCTGGATAGCATACAGTTTTTAAATGGATGTGTTCCACCTTGTAAAATCTCACCCCGCGTTTAGAAACAATGTACAAGTAGTAAAAGGGGCTATGAACTCACCTTAGCTACGAGGTGAATCAATATGGAACTTGAGGGCTGAGTAGTAAAAACAAGAAATCAAGAAACTTTAAGTCATCTAAGACCTACGATAACGGGGCGCGAAAACTTATAAGATACAAAAATAACGTTTAAAAAATGCTTTGATTACTATTAGTACATAAGCCATCTTATAACTCGCAAGGCATTGCAACCTATTGACTCGAACCAATTTTGACTTAAAAACACTACTTACCCACTGTATGATCATGTTTATAAACATTAACAATGCTCATCAAACCCATAAGTAGCAAACGCTTGTACACTTTGAGTTGAAAGTTAACGTTAACAAATTGGCTGCACTAAATTTTCAGAAACATGCTGTAAAGATTGTATCATATCTAGAGTTCTATAATAGATATAAAGTCAAACTTTATGGCCCTGGAAAGATAAAATTATTACCTTTTCAAATCTTTAAGAAACACTATCAAAGCTATTACCAATCAACGGAAAATGCAGTTTTAGTGCAGACTACTCAGATTTGACTTTTTCGATAAAATTTGCATAAAACCATTTTGACCATCATTTACATTCCGTACAATATTTTAACTTGAAACCAATTGGAAATGTTCACATTTGACCTATGTTACTGTAATAACTCATAAAAATACCCACTTTGGCTTTTTATACTTTGACCCCAAACACAAATTTGGCGCACATGTCGGTATTGACTAGTTTTGATAAAAAGATCATATTTTACTCATCCGGACACTTCCAAAAACTACCCAACTCATAAATTGTACTACACAACCAAGGCTATCCAAAAATCAAGAAAATTGCAGGTCTTATTTGCTGAAAAACTTCATGAATGGCTGTAGCAATCTGCTATCATTCTTAACCTCATTTTTGACTCTAAAATTTACTTCTAACATCACGTAAACACTTGCACACCCTAAGCAATGCCTCTACAAGTACACAAGACATATCATGATCATAATAACACCTTGACATCAGTAGAATATGGTCTAAATACAAAAACTCCAATTTCATAATCAAGGTATTTAATTAAATAGAAATTAAAGCAATACAATAGTGGCAAGAGTACCTTAGTACAAGTGTGACGGATATGAGAACCGGGCTGTAGATGGCAATGAGAAATACTCCAAGGGCTACCCGCGACCTACAAGAGTGATCAAAACCCTTAAGTATGCGTTTTATAAAAATATAAAACAATTGTATCAAAATATTTTATAAAAATGTAATATGTATATAACTTGCACAACTAACCGAGCCTAAGTGTGGTCATGACCTTCATGACACAAAACCTGTAGAAAATGCATAACATGATAGCCTAAGGTCTCAAATCAAGTAAACCAAGTGATTTGTACCTAAAAACGCCAACAATTTACTTAACCGTAGGCGTAAAGTCACATTTTCCGATATAACTGTTTTGTAAAGGGCGGATCTCCCAATCCATAAGTCCAACAACTATGGGATTTTCACCCCTGGAACGGGTCTCTCATGAGCTTTCCAGAATGTCCAACCATTCGATCTAAGAGTTTATGAAACTTTCTAAAAGTCCAAAACACTAACAGCCACCCCGTAAGCACTTAATGGTCAAACTGCACTAGTCAAACTTGGGACAAAATAACCCGTTAACCTGTAAGGTTTAAGGGCCTGAGATTTTCACCATTGGAAAGCCTCAAGACTCTACTTTTGGCCCATTCTAACCACGAGTAAATAGCTACTACCAATTACCGGGAAAATTGCATTCTTTGAAGGTTACGAAATCAGAATTTAGGTTTTCAAACTCGGGTTTACCGTTTTAGCCATAAAAACCATTTGGTGATAGCTATCGACGCGAGGTCAGCGGCGTTTGTTAGATTATAATGTATACTAACTCACAAGAACTTAAAATGTCAAATATATGGTCCATGACATGTAGCAAATAGCTATACAAGTCTGTTGGGTCAGATTGGGTTCACAACCGTAAATCGACCATAACTCACTCATCCGGAGGAGTTGATCGCTCATCCAACTCGCTACTAACATGTATAAGGCATAAAGAACCCATTTAAGCTATAAAAAGTGCAGGTAACAATGAAAAATGTGAGAGTTTTGGACTGATATACCTGCTGTCCGAATTTAGGCACTATAAATACTAATCAAAACAACTTCAATCCTACTCATAAAAATCAAAATCCTCATCACATTAACCAAAATTCATCAAAGCACTTTCAATCTATAACATCCATGGTCAAAATTAAATCTTTGCCAATTACAAAGAAATCATAACAAAGGTTCTAACAAAATTATCAACGTTTAAACCCTAATTAACACAATACAAACCTAATTGTATGATCAAACACCAAATAATTCCAATTCTAGTGATTCATGATTTTATAAAAATCATTGCATGAGGTGCTTTTTAGTAGTTTTATGATTAGAGTTAATCAAGGATTGATTTGGTGTAGTTTAATTGTGAGATTGATGAAGAAAAAATGATAGATTGAGGCTGTTTTGATGATGTTAGTCGTACCAAGAGAGAAACAGGGAGATAATGATACTTTTGGTATGAAAAAAATGTCTGAGTATGCATAGTAAAAGAAAAAAAGAAGGGAGTGGGCTTTTTGGCCCAATTGCATATTCTTATTTTAACTTAAGCCCAAAGTAAAGATGCATCTAGTTCTAGCCCGACTCGATTTCTTAAAACGCTAATCATTCCGACTCGGTGCAAGTTATAATACGTAAGTAAAATATTTATAGAAACATAGTATTTTGACTTCATAAAGTCGAATATATAGCCATCGGTTCTCGTTCCATCGAATCGGTCAAACTTTTTGTATAACGCGTACGGGTGCTTTTAAATCAAAATTTTTGACTTAAATAAATATGGAAAAATAAAATAAAAATTTTATAATTCCAAATAAAATACTTTCGATGATCAGAAAAATAATTTAAAATATGATTTAATTAAAATTCTCGAGATATCAGGATTTAAATATGAAGAATACAAGAAAATATAACATGTTGGAAAATTCAAATAGCATGAATAAAATAATACGGGGAAAAATACGAGTTCTCACATTCCTCGCGGGCCGATAAGTTAGATGATGCTTTGTAGGCTTTCCGTACCGCTTATAAGACCCCGATTGGTTGTACACCTTATCGTCTTGTGTACGGGAAAGCATGCCACCTCCCTATTGAGCTGGAACATAAGGCATACTGGGCCTTGAAGTGGGCTAACTTCAACATCAACAAAGCCGGTGATCTTCGGAAGATTCAACTCAACGAGCTTAATGAACTGAGGAATGAAGCTTACGAGAACTCACTGATCTACAAGGAGAAGACCAAGATCATCCATGATGCAAGGATTAAGAACCGAGAGTTCCACGTTGGTGATCAAGTCTTACTTTTTAACTCTCGGTTGAAGATCTTCTCGGGCAAGTTGAAGAGCCGCTGGTCTGGTCCATTCACCGTCGCCAAAGTCTTTCCCTATGGCACCATTGAGCTTTCTCAGCCAAATGGGCTAAATTTTAAGGTGAATGGCCAGCGTGTGAAGTTGTACTTTGGTGAGGACATCTCTCATGAGATGATTCCATCCCTCACCACGTTTCCCATGAACTAGTTTTGGGTCGAGTCCGGTGAACAAAAACAAGCGCTTCTCGGGAGGCAACCCGTTGATCTATCCTTTTCCGTTTTCATAATAAGTGTAGGGGGATCCCCGTATGTGTTTGTTGTCTTGTTTCTTCTTCTGTGCAGGGATTAAAACTTCAAAGATCCATTCTCGATGACTTTTGACGAACCGTGATCCCGTGTACCCGTCTTCCCGGTTCTATCCTAAACTGTCGTGATTCAATATTTCATATCCGATATGTTCACATTGAAATCACTATAGTTGTCCTTTCCTTAACAAGATTTAAACAACGTGCACAATGTCATAAGTGTAGGGGAGTTTACTCCCACATGCTTAAACATTGAGGACAATGTTTATATCAAGTGTAGGGGGGACTTCTATCGAAGTAAGTGGTCTTTTCCATGAATTTGTCCTCATTTTAACCGGAAAATTTGATTTTTCGACATTTTTCAAAATTTTTAATCTATTTTGGCCTAGTTGTATAGTTGTATTTTCCTTTGTTATGATTATTTTCTTTCCTTGCTAGAATAAATTTTCAATAAAGTGGTTTTAAATTTTTCAAAGTCGTGAATATTTTGACTCAACCCGAGTTTACTTATCTAAGTTTACTCTAGCTAGTATCCTTAACGTGTTTAAGTCAAGTTTTGCTAGGCTTTTATATAGGGAGCTTTAAAACGCGAAAGTCTTAACTCTCACGGGTTAAGAACAAGAACTTTTCGCAAGTTCCTATAATTGATCCTAGAGAGTCGTTTATTAACAGAACTTTAAAATTCGAATTCTAAACTTGAAAAAGTCTAAGAATTTGCAAGATCCTATAGATGACTCGAAAACCCAAAACTTTGATTTATTGGCTAAGCATCCACGAGTCTCATTCTTTGAGATTTTAAACTGTGGAGAACGAGAGATGATAGAGTCAATTATAAGTTTGGTATTCTTTCGTGAATTTATGCGAGTTGATTATAAGCCTATTCTCTCATCGCTTGCTAATAAATTTATCTGCAATAAATAAGGTTGTACGATTTGAAAAGTTACTTAGCTTTTAGCACAAGATCGTTTAAAAGTTGCTCGGTATTAATTAGAGTTCATAGCCAAGGCATAACTTATTGAAGCGGGATGCGAAGATTGGCGAGTCCGAAAAGGCCCTAACAAGGCATGAGGGCTACATTTTGTTGCTAAAGATCCAAAAATGATGTGAAGAATCATTTATCGAAAATCAATATGAAGGATCGAGACACACGACGAAAAGCAAGTACTCCCCAAAAGATCATGGAGAAGTCTATCCGAAAAGACCCTAGCAAGGTATGAGGATAAATAGATCCAAGTCCTAAAAGGAGGCGGATCGTTGTATATCAAAGTCCAAAATAAAGATTGGAGAAAAATGAAGAAGTCGTGGTCCAAAGATGAAGAATCACTCAAAACTTCAAGTGAAGAAATTCCATTATGAAGAGAAGACCATAATTTCAAGAACGTCTCTCAAAGATTTGAAGTATGAAGTCGCTGCCAAATATCGGTCCGAGAAAGGTCTCAAATCGTGAAGCGAGTTATGCCAAGATATGAACTTTATGAGGTCCCGAGAAGCAGTTTTAAAAGATTTTGTCCTTTAGCTAACTATTGATTAAATCGTCCCACTTTATTTTCAGCCTAAATAACTATCGAAATAAGTCAAACAATGCATCCTCGTGATCATTTAAGACATTATTAAAATATAAGAGATACACCTAGGAATAAGAGAGTCTAAGTAAATAATTGGGCCACATGAGTTCGTGTTAGTTTGCTAACTGTCACACCCCACCAATGGCGAAATATGGGGCGCGACGTATGGATATCATCACAACAAATGGTGTCTTTATAGAGAAGACTAAAATGCAAATATAATGTCATAAATGGCGACACAAATGTCATGACAATATCTCAACAATGCAGGAGTCTAGGTAAGTAGGTAACAGTCCTACCACTTACCCAAGACAAACAATAAACATAAACCAAACAAACATATAGGTTCCAACATGTATCACTTATCAACAAAAACATAAAGGTAAGCTAAGAAGGAACGGGGATCTCCTTCTATATGCAATCCTAAGGCATCCAAGTCTAGCCACTTCTATCCTCAAGCTTAACCACATTCTCACCTGAAAGAGACACTAAAACACGTCAACATAAAGTTGGTGAGAGTCATAGGTTTAGACTCCAACGCTAAATCAGTTACAAGCTGTGAATAACAATCATCAACAAAAGAACATATGGACAATGTGTTACAATTATGTATTAACAACTATCAGTCAAGACCAATCATACCAAACCAATCCAAGGCTCCTACCTTGCCAAACAACACCATGGTACCTTAGATGATCACCCTATGTACCTATCCCAAGGCCACTACCTTGGCAAACCACAAGGCCACTACCTTGTCAAACCTCAAGGCCACTACCTTGTCAAACCACAAGGCCACTACCTTGTCAAACCACAATAACTTATCAAAAATCGCATAGCAGTTAATCACATAATGTACATACAAGTTCATCTCAAATCACAAACACATTCACAGCATCAATTTAGAAAATAACTCAACACAGTGTCTCTTCCATCCCATCTGGAAGTCAAAAACAAAAATAAACATTGACTATGAACACTCACCTGATAGCTCCTTCACACGTCCTTGCACTAGCAACAAGCTAACAAACCAAAAACACGAAATCAATAAACGAACCAATCACTAAGATGGCTCATTAACCTATGATGGACATCTAACCCATTCTCAAATATTTACCTCATTAATAATCTCTAATTACCCCATTACCCTTCCTTAACAAGTCCTTAACTTGGTTAAGTTTAATAACTAACCCGTTCGTATTTTACCCAAAACAGTCCCAGTTTTTAGGTCTCAAAACTTTAGGTCAAACGCCCACTTAAACCTACCCATGGTTTCTGTAATAGGAATATTCACACCCTTACATATGTTGGCTAACAACTCCCACTTGCCCTAACCTTAAAGCTACTGTTAAAGCCCCGATTTATATATATCTACTTTCGTCATTCCAGATTTCCTGATTTTAAACGTACTAAAAGTTTGTTACCATTAAGGGGTCTTACCCTATACCACCACCTTATCCCAAGTGCAGATATTAACTACAATATATAAACCATCTCTCACGTTCGTGAGAAGATCCCAATGCAACCCTAAGTGCCCCAAACAACCCAAAACTTAAAAAGAAAACAGGCTGAATTCAAAACTGTTTTGACCTCCGACTGTTGTAACCTGTTTTTGACCCACTTCCCGACCTCCAATTTAGTTCTCGTTTCTTGCATTGGAAAGCCACTTCAAATATCTTTCCAGGGGTACTTGGATCGTAAAATAAGAGTTTATAAAACTCCCGATATGATCAAAACAATTGACTCAAAAATCTGCCCAGTTTTTAAAAACGGGTTTAACAAAATCAACCTCATTAATTAACCCTAATCCCTCTAATTACAAGCCCTAATTTATGTAATCATCATATTATGATTAATACAACATTAATTTACTGTTTTTATATTAAACCCTAACCTAAATCCATCATAAGATTATTAAAGAAAACATAAAAACAATTTAATTAAAAAGGGATTTGAAGATTTACCTTGGATTTATGAAAACCCCCAAATTTTATGAAGAACCCTAATTTTTTATAAGACTCACGAATTTCCTTCATCTCCAGGAGAAAAATAATGAATTTGGTTTAGTATATACATTATATAGGGTATGGGTGAATCCTAGTCCAACCCAAAGCCCACTTTCCTTTTTTTTTTTCTTTTCTTCCTTTTTTTTCTCTTCTAAACCGACCCAAACACCCCTAATTTCGTTTTTTTCTTTATTTTTTTCTTTTTTGTTAATTAATATCTTACTAATATTACCTTAATTTACCTTAATTTATTTCAGCTCCTAAAACTTCCAAAACCTCAAAACCGTAAAACTAGTCAAATTTACGCGTTTTACCGTAAAAGACGTAAAATATACACTTTTATAATAAATCTCAAATTTTGAAATAAACTTTATATTTAAGTCCTAAATGACTTAAAACCATCCCGAAAAATATTCATATGGATAATTACCTCACCCGAGACCTCTAAATGCTAAACCGTAAATCCTAAAAAAAATACTATTACTATAATACTTATACGTATACGTAAACACCACAATATCACCATTTTCATTTCATAGTCACCACTTGTGATCTCATGAACATGAATTAACCGTTCCTCGATTTACTTATGAGTACTCTATACTCATAAACGATAATCACACCGACCTCGTTCACACAAAATAAACACGTAAGCACAAAAATCAAGTAGTCACACATAAAATAACCTAAAAGTAAGACCAAGTGACGAACCTCAAAACCACGGTTGTCACATCACTCCCTCCTAATAGAAATCTCGTCCCGAGATTTACTCCTTAGGATCAACACACAGACAACAAATCACACGAGGATACTTGTTCTAAATGGACTCCTCTCATTTCCACGTGAACTTCAGTTCAACTTTCAAGATACCACATGTACAAACCAAAAATATTAAACCCATTGCCAAACTCTTGACCTCACAGTCAATAAATCTCGCAAATGACTCTTCGATAAAACAAAGACTCTTATTAGCAGAAAACCCGAATAACCGGACATGCAAATATGCATCCTCAAACAACATTTACCAACCCCAATACATGAAATGTATCATGTATACAACTCATTTCCCCCAGGTAATTCTATGCTCATAAGCTAATGGTCTGATCTTCCCAAAGATCATAAATGGACCTACAAAACTCTACATCAACACTTACATCTTTCCAAATCATACCACCCGTTACTATGGGTGAAACTCCATACATAACTTTGTCACTGAATCTAGTGGTTTCCTCCTTTTCTACATAGCATCCCTTGTTGCTCTCATTCTGTCCACAAACACCATTACCACATTAGTAGCCTCTTTTACCAATTCTAGTCCACAATGAGGACAACTCACCCTATCCTTTCATATCGTGCCTCAAATGGCATTTATCGACTTCTAGTACGATAACTATTATTATATGAAAACTCAGCCATCGCTAACGAGTTTCCGAACTACCTCTAAATCAATCACCCATGTCCAATTACGTTCATCAACTCCCTTCAGTCCGTATCCCAAACTACTTTAAATTCCAATTTCCTTACAAAGTGACCTATGACGGTCTTTCACATATCCATTAATTCTTCCAACTTCCCAACTACGTGACTTCTCATTCCTCTTGAAATAGGTGATGAATTAGTCAGTCTATCGACTATCACCTAACTCTCATCGTACTTAATCCCCCACCGCATTATGTATCCCTTCCACCAACTTTGTCCTTACATCGCCCTTTCTAAACTACTCCTATCCATGTAGGAAGTATAGTCTACGTCCATTTCCTCCTTACGATTGTCCAAGCCACGCAACATAAATGTTGACGCGTTCACTGCTTTAGACAACTCAACTCGTGCAACCCACATCCTTCATCCAAACCACTCTAATACATCATCCATATAGTTCAAGTTCGTCTCAGCTTCACCTCATCCTTCTTATTCCATGTCTCATCGACCATGCTTGCCTTTCCCAGATGGTACTTGGCCTTGCAATTTTCTTTCATCAATTAACTCCACCCATCACCTTTGCCAAATGTTCAATCAAGATGATTGAATATGTGTTGGATACGTTCATGATCCGTATAGATCATTCTCCACGTCTCGTACACCAAATGCCTCTAGCATTCTAGGCAAATATAACAGTCCAGCTCCACTAACTAAGTCTATCCAGTTCTTCAAAATCTTCAGTTCCTGCAACGTATAAGCGATCGCCTTTCTTTGTCGTCCTCGTACGCGTCCAAATCCCTGCTCCATGTATCGTCATGCTTCGCGAATTCATCCAGTCCTTCCGATAATGCCAAGATCTGCTCATCATCCAATCCACCTCTTCAGCCTCCAAAATGCTTCCTCGTCCTTCTTCACTTCGCCCCTTGCTGGTTCCACGATATGCCATCATCTCTGACTACTAGTCCTGGCCAACTAAATCCTAAAACTCACACTTGAAAATCTCACGTTTCATTCCCTTTACTAACAACTCCAAAACCAACACATAATTCGCCTCATCCTCCTTCTAAGATTTGAGTAGATCAAGATGTCGTCGATGCTCCCGATGACAACTCGTTTATAGACGTTCATGCACACTCGGTTCATTGACTCCATGAAAACCGCTAGTGCTTTGGCGAAGCCAAATGCATAACCGTAAACCCAAAGCGTTCATACAACATCCTTAGCAATTTCAACTATGTCCTCCTCACACCCTCTCTTAGCGGCAATACAAATAAATTCCTTGCAATTTCTAACAGCTCTTGTTCTTAATTCACTCCATCAACGATTTGCCTTGGATGACACTAACTACAACTCCTCTCACTTCTCCTACTTGCTCTATTCATGGTTCTACCTCAACGCTCCTAAACCATACAAAACCGAAACTACATCCTGAATACACCAGATACGATCGACGAATTAAACCCACGGATAAATAACGACATTTCACGTGCACCAATTAAAACAAATCAAAAACCACGAGACTCCAAAGAAAACTCAAACCCAAAACATGATCAATTCCAAATGACCCATGACAACGAAAAATAATCCAAGAAACACCCAATGGCAACCAAAACATATTACGCCCCGCGACATATTATTTAAACCGTGCAAAAGATCGACTTTCCAAAAGAATATATATATATATATTTTTTTTTTTTAAAATTTTTTTTTTCCTTACCTCCCCATATCTATGTGACTCAAACCATCTACAAACAACCTTCTAGACGATCTCAAAACTCAACTCAAAGACTAGGTATCCCGTGCATCCCAAATCATAAAAATAAAACTACTATTCAAACTCAACCTTGAACCCGACACTTGTACAACAATTCCGACCAGTCCACTGACCTCCCATGACTATACATTCTGAATATTTGAAAAGTACGTTCCGAGTACATAATTTTAGGCTTTTGAATCACCCAAAAAGCTTTAAAAACGAATAAGTTATGACCAAAATAATTTTATGCTAGTTGTTTTAAAAACTAAAGAATAGACTTAGTGATCAATGCAATCCTTTTCAATGAAAGATATAATTGTATGTGAAATATTCATAAACTCCTTTTAACCTTGTATCAATAACTATAAATGTCATGAATCAGTTAAATCCAATTATATAAACTATGTAAGTAGAAAGAAATTTTACTTCGCTTTATTTTAATGAAAGTCTTTTAGAATTTGAAATAAATAAGTGTTGATAAAAAAAAACTTATGTTACATCTTGTTTCAAACGTGACTCCAACACCTTACCCTTATTTTACCGAATACAACCAACTATCTAACTCTATAGTAGATTTCCAAGTCCCCCCTTTTTCCATATACCAACCAAAAGAAATGTAAGACTCAACCCAAAAGATTTCATTATCCCAAAAGAAATCTCCATTTATTTCAACGGACTTAAAGCCCAGAACAACATTTTAAAACGTACACGTGAAATATGAACTCAAAGAATACGCTACAAGACACAGTTCAAAAAATTCGAAATGTTGTTGAAACTCCATCAACTCCAGCACCATAAAACACGAACAAACACAAGGTACGTTCAAGTTATAATAACTAGTGAACGACCATATACCATAACTTAACACATAGTAGTATATATACATCCGCATATATATACCTATTAAATCACCCAAAACATACTCGTTACCATACATGTCGGATCAACCAATCACGTCATACACTCGTTTTTCCACACGACTAATCACCATCTCACCGTGCCACAACAAGGCATAATGCCCACCTCCAAAACCAAACCATATCGTGTGACCCCATAATCACACACCACAACTATAACCCAAAACATAAAACACAAAAAGAACAATAGCCATATCATAGGCAGCCATTACATAAATCCATATATAATACGTATACCCAAATTCTACATCTCATCATATACAAGCATGTACTAACCCTCTTTCATGCAATTATACTTGAGAACCCATTGAAGTTGTGGTAATTGTATAACTATGTTGGCCACCATACTTATACAATTACCCTTTCCCCAATGCACTCCCTCCTATGATGACACTTATAAGAATCAATACAACATATAACACATAAATCTATCTACTCACATAAGCTCATAACCACATAACCAATAAGGTCCAAAACTCCATCTATAAAATAACATAATAAAACTCTTGGAATACAGAAATCCATAGTCTAGCTAAAACGGCCTAGACTAAATCCAAAACGAAAACATAATCAGTTATAAGTCATGTCGCCCATAAGAGTGGAAATAGCATAAGGTCCTTCATATTGACCTACTCCTAATAACTCGAACCACCACATGATTCTTAGGGAACATGACTTAAACATCAAAAGAAAATAATACCCCTCAGGTACATAAAATAACCCAACAAAAGATATAAACTACTATGTACCAAATTATGTACTATAATGTACATTATAAGTAAAATACGACAATGACTAGCGTGGGCGATTATGGTTAAACCCGCACTACTCACAACTCGAAAAGAAAATAACATGTGGCTAAGTATGAACTTACTATGGTTCAATTCATACCAGTCAAAACATCACAATAAATAACATTCAAACACATCAATTATAATAAAATGCACACATACTCCTATGACGCCTATATGCAGGGACCCTTAAGCTATAGACTAGGCTACGCGACTAGGCAACCTAATTCTCTATAACCATTATCTCTGATACCATTCTGTCACACCCCACCAATGGCGGAATATGGGGCGCGACGTATGGATATCATCACAACAAATGGTGTCTCTATAGAGAAGACTAAAATCCCTCTAATTACAAGCCCTAATTTATGTAATCATCATATTATGATTAATACAATATTAATTTACTATTTTTATATTAAACCCTAACCTAAATCCATCATAAGATTATTAAAGAAAACATAAAAACAATTTAATTAAAAAGGGATTTGAAGATTTACCTTGGATTTATGAAAACCCCCAAATTTTATGAAGAACCCTAATTTTTTATAAGACTCACGAATTTCCTTCATCTCCAGGAGAAAAATAATGAATTTGGTTTAGTATATACATTATATAGGGTATGGGTGAATCCTAGTCCAACCCAAAGCCCACTTTCCTTTTTTTTTCCTTTTCTTCCTTTTTTTTCTCTTCTAAACCGACCCAAACACCCCTAATTTCGTTTTTTTCTTTATTTTTTTGATTTTTTGTTAATTAATATCTTATTAATATTACCTTAATTTACCTTAATTTATTTCAGCTCCTGAAACTTCCAAAACCTCAAAACCGTAAAACTAGTCAAATTTACGCGTTTTACCGTAAAAGACGTAAAATATACACTTTTATAATAAATCTCAAATTTTGAAATAAACTTTATATTTAAGTCCTAAATGACTTAAAACCATCCCGAAAAATATTCATATGGATAATTACCTCACCCGAGACCTCTAAATGCTAAACCGTAAATCCTAAAAAATACTATTACTATAATACTTATACGTATACGTAAACACCACAGTATCACCATTTTCATTTCATAGTCACCACTTGTGATCTCATGAACATGAATTAACCGTTCCTCGATTTACTTATGAGTACTCTATACTCATAAACGATAATCACACCAACCTCGTTCACACAAAATAAACACGTAAGCACAAAAATCAAGTAGTCACACATAAAATAACCTAAAAGTAAGACCAAGTGACGAACCTCAAAACCACGGTTGTCACACTAACTTATAATAACAATGATCTCGTTTTTAAGCTTGGTATGAGGAATGTGAAACTTGAGAATGATGAACATTCATGACAACCTAAAACCCTAATGTAAGTCTTTGATTTCTTACTTATATTGTTCTTTTAGTTTTCTTAGTGTTTAGTATTTAATAAAGGCCAAAGTGGGTTATCTATGATGAAAAATGTAAACCGTGCTTTAAAATTAGTGCATTGCATGAGGACATTGCAATGGTCAAGTGTAGGGGATTTAATAAGTGTGAAAACACTTATCCTTTTACCACTTATTTCCAATAATAACAAGACCAAAACGTGTATTTTATGTCGTAAAAGTCGGAATTATGCGTGGTTTGTGTTTTTATTGTGTTTTAGGACCAAAAGATGCAAAAGGAAGAAAACATGGGCTATCACGGGCTTTTATCGAAGAAAAAGACTAAAGACGAAGTCGAAAGATCGAGAATGCAAAAAGAACGGAAGTCCAAGGCCAATTCTGAAGATTTATCGAAGAAAAAGTCTAAAGACGGAAGTTTAATGAAGTCGAAGAACTCAAGTCCACTTATAGAAGAAAATTATAAGACAAGTTCAACTAATATCGACTAATCCCGAGACGACGTCAAGAAAGACAAAGATTAAGTCGAGTCGAGTCGAGAAGAAAGAAATTAGATAGCTTAAGCATGTAATCTTCCCGCCTCCTATAAATACCCTCCTAATGTGTCATTAGGAGGGTGTTAGGTGTTTTAGTTTTTAGTAGTTTATTTTTTAAGTTTTTCTTAAGTTTTCTTCTCTCTAGTTCTCCAAGTTTATCAACTTTAATCTTGTAATCTTTTGATATTAATCTTTAATCAATCAAGCTTATTTTCTTAATTCTCATTCTACCTTTCTTAATGTTTTACTTTATCTTGATAATCATGTAGTTTTATCTTAATCTTGTTGATGATTTGATTATGTAGCTTATTTGATTGTGTTTATTAAATTGGTGATCTTAAAAAGTTTCTTCATAAAAGTGCTTATTTTTATTAACCTTTATGCTTAATAATTTTTAGAAATAAGTTGTTCTTTTTTATATAAGTTTTTATAAAAAGTGTTTTTTGATTTCTAGCTTATTTGAGGTTTTAAAAGTTTTTAAATTTTAGCTTATTCACCTTTTTCTAAAATCTTTTTGGCTTAAATTTTGGTATGTGCTTATTTTTGGAATTGCTTATTTGCTAAGTTGTTTGCTATCCGGGTTCTTTAAACCCCTTTATTCCGATTAGTGGTCGTAGCAGAATATTCCGGATAAGCTTCACAATAGCTTATTCTGGATAAGGATCTTAACCCTTTTATTCCGAATTGCACCTAGTTCTTCATTCCGGATAGTCATCCCCTAGTTGTTCCGGATATGCATCTCCACCATTATTCCGAATAAGGAACATTTCAGTTATTCCGGATAAATATCCGGAACATATTCCGGATAAATATCCGGATAAGTTTTACAAGTCATTTTTCCCGGATAAGCATCCCAAGAACATTCGGGATAAGGGTTTTGAGCCTTTATTCCGGATAAGCAGTTGAAGTTACTTTTTCCGGATAACCTTCACTTCTTCATTCCGGGTAGTATTCCGGATAACGCCTACTTGCAAATTCCGAATAGCGGCCTTCTCAGTTTATTCCGGATAAGGATTAGAACAGTGGTTCTGGATAAACCACATTGGATATTCCGGATAAGCATCTCATCAGGGATTCTGGATAAGGATTATGTTTAGTTATTCCGGACAAGCTATCATTAGTTTATCCCGGATAAGCAGCAGCTAGTTATTCCGAATAGTCAAACAAACGGGTATTCCGGATAAGCATCACAAGTGAGTATTCCGGATAATCCACATTTCTTTATTCCGGACAACATTCTGGATAAGGTTTGGTTTTTACAGTTTTTGAATTTTTACTTTTCCCGCCTTTTTACTTAGCTTTATTCTAACTTGTCTTGTTCTAGTTTAAATATTTAAAGTTTACATTTTTATAAGTTTTAATCAGTTACTTTTCAATTTTTAAATTCTTCATTTTTAATTTTAAATTTTAAAGCTTTCATCTTTATTTACTCAACGACATTTTCATTTTTAGATTAAAATAGATAACCAAACCTTCTTATTTTCCACCAAGAACAATTGAGTCGCACTTTCTTCCAATAATCAATTCGAAAATATCAGTTTAACAAACTTTCATAACTAAGTGAAAACCTAGTTATTACTCCTCCAAGCTGAAGCTGATGTTGTGAACTACATACTCACTGGGATTGATAAAAATATCTATTCCACGGTAGATGCATGTCCTAATGCTGTAGAAATGTGGAATGCAATTCATTGATTAAAGCAAAGTGAGTCTATCAATGTTCAAGATCTCGAGACTAATCTATTTTGGGAGTTCAGAAAATTCACATCCGAAGATGGTGAATCCATTAACTCATATTACTCGAGATTCTACAAAATGATGAATGAGCTTGTCAGAAATCAATGCACCATCTCCAATCATCATGCCAATGTTTAGTTTTTACTTCAACTCAAACCGGAATGGCAAAGGTTTGTGACTTTGGTTAAACAAAGGGAAGATATCAAGACTTGTTAATCCCACTTCAATCCATAACACAAGATTTAGAGTAGATTTAGAGAGAGAAAGAAAAGAAAGTTAGAGAGAGAAAGTAGAAAGATAAACCAGAATGGTGGAAGGTTTACTAAGTGTAAAATAATGAACCAACACCCTCTTCCACACATAGAAGAGGGTATATATACCCACGAACCACATGGAATTTCCATGGGCCGTGGGTTTGTTTCCATGGGCCGGGCTTGGCTTGTCTTGGGCTTAGAGCCCCTAACTTATACAATATTAGCTTAAAGTCTAAGCCCGGTTTTCCCGACTAACCTATTACAATACAAGACCATTAACGACTAAGATGACCTATTATATTCTTGTTTGACTGTATATAAAATATAGGGCTAACAATCTCCCCCAATGTATCAGTCATCTTTAAATGCATAAGATGATTGAGTGAATACATTCTTGTGGAGGTGATCTTCCTTCTTAGGTCTTGTATCTTGGTCTTGATCTTGTTTGTAACAGCTTTGTTCCTTCATGCCTTGTGATCTTTATCTTGATCCTTTGTTTTTTGACTTTAAGTGCTTGAGATCTTAAGTCTATCCTTGATAGTGTTCATCTTGTGCTATTGTGACAAGATGACCTATTACTTTCTTTCATTCTTAAGTATCTTGATTATCGCCATCTTGTGCTCTTGTGACTTCTGAATCAACATATTTATACTTTGTTGATTTCAAAAGGCTAACAATCTCCCATACAAATATAGTTGTAGTTAGTCCTTCAAATATTCATCAGAGTTGCGGAAGACTTTAACTTTTAGTATGAATATGTGAAGACGACTTCAGTTAGTGCATAGCTACGCCACCATCTTGATATGCAACAACATATATAGACACGGATAAAATGCCTTTGAACATTTCACCCTAATTCGGTATCGTTTTACCTCCGATCGGTGAAGATCGTTAGACGGTATTTGATACCGTACCTGTGATAGGGTAGATTCGATTAAGAACCTCCTTCACAGGGTTTCCTGGCGGTAGTAGTCAGTTCTCTTTACTCGACCGTCTCAAAGCAGACTACGAACGTAAAGAGTAAATCATAAGGATAAGTTATCCGTCTGATTAGAGTCGTCAATCTAGAATTCCTGGAACAAGCTTGATTCTATAAGAATCACACCATTGTTGCTTTCCAGTTTGTCACAAGCTCGATTCATAATGAATCTTGCGAGTTACCTACCGCAGTGCTGTTTGAGGTTGACACTGGAAGGATTTCCATTCGTCATTGGAAGAGTGTCACTCTGAATGTTCTGGCAAGATCACACGGATGTCTCGAAGAAACCTGGAATCAAGTTTGAATCAATTAAGAATCCAAACTTAGTTGCTTTCCAGTTCTCACAAGTTTGATTCGTGTAGAATCGCACAAGTTACCTACCATGAGCTTGTTTGATGCTAGCTCAAGCAGGATTTCCATCTTCATTGTGAATCGTATCACTCAGATGTTCTGGCAATATCACAAGGATAATGCGTAGGACTTGATTGTGTCCTAATGAGATGATAGACAGATCTCGTTTGGCTCTAGACTCAATAAGTGCATTTTGGTAACCGGAGGCTGGAGCAGACTGCCACCTTTTCAATATTAACTAACTCGGAGTGAGAAATTGAATAGATACATGTTGATATCCGTGACAATGAGACAAGTTTCTTTTGAGAGAAACTCGAATGGCTGTCGAAGGGTTGTGTATTGCATCACTGGGTCCATGACACTTGTCTTCAAAAGATGTGTTAACCCGATTTTTTGCCTAAGTTGCATAGAATATTCAACTCCTTCAATGCTTGCCAATACGTCATCACTAGCACATTGTTGTGATTTTTCCAGTGCTAACTTAAGTAATTGGTCCGCATTCATCTTTAATCAACTCTATCTTTCCTAAGGACAACTATTTCTAGCTATGGAATGTCCTTGGGTAGATCCCTCCGGTTCTGGTTGGATCATAGGACTTAGTTTCCTATCCTAAACCACCTTTTGACACCAACGTTCCGTCGTGGATAGTAGGTTGTTTTGGGTATAGATCGTACCATAAACCATTGGAAACCATTAAAAGTGCTTGATAAAAATCAAAACTTTTAACACTATGAAAGTTTTACATTTTCGAAAAGCTCCCCCTACACACATGCATCGATATTCAAAATAGTTTAGCACGTGAAGGAAATAGTTGCACTTGAGTCTTTAAGATCACATGTTGCGATATATTAAATTTTAATCACATTTTCTCCCCTATCTCTAATATAAAAATATCATATTAGAGATAGCAATTGATTAAAATATGACAATTTCTGAAAACCGATTGGGAGAGAAACATGTGTGCACGCATGAATCATAGAACTTTTTCAGTCGGGAAGCTCCCCTCAACAATATATATGTGTCTTAAAACAAAAATTTAGAAAAACGACACTACAAAAATATGTTGAAGTACGGAGTAGAGATGCCTTTTCCAATATAATATATTACATTTGACAATCTTATATCATTTTCGGAATGTGTTGGATACATAAAATATGACAATATCAAATATGTACCCAACAACATTAAAGGCTTGATTTTAAAACGCTCCCCTCAAAATTGATCAAAATAACATATGAAAATTTTGAGATATAAAAACCACATTATGAGGAAGGGAGTGTTGAACACACAATTTTGAAAGAATTAGAAAAAACTTTTGAGAAATTCTTGAAAAATTGTGTCCAACGGTTTTAAAATAATCATGATAGAAGACTTCTCTTCTGTTGCTTAGGAAAAGCGCACTGAAACGTACACTCCCCTTTCGGGTCCGCTTTTCATGAGCTCAAAACTTTGATTGTTTTGTGACTAGCTCATGAACGAGAAAAATTAATTTCCCGTTGTGAAGGATAAGTTATCATCCGTGATAAACTTTCCTTAAGGTGAAGTTCGAGTTCTAAGCTGACATTTACTTAGAAGTCGTTTTTCATGAACTTAGAAACTTTGAATGTTTTTATGAGAAGCTCATGACCAAGAAATATTAATTTCTCGTTGAGAAGGATAAGTTGTCGTCTGTGATAAACTTTCCTTATCTGAGATCCGATTTCTAAGCTGTGATGCACTTAGAAGTCATATACACGAGCTTAAAACTTTCGAATAGTTTTATTGTAAGCTCGTGTCCGAAAAAATCGAATTTCTCGTTTTGAGGATAAGTCATACTCGAGTGAACTTTCCTATTTTTGAAGTACGAGTTACAGTCTGACATGTGACGGTAAGTCTTGTACACGAGCATAAATCTTTTGAATAGTTTTAATAGAAGCTCATGACCGAGAAATGTTAATTTCTCGTTTTAAGGATAAGTCATCATCGGGATGAACTTTCCTATCTCTGAAGAACGAGTTACAGCCTGTAACTTGACTGTAAGTCATTACACGAGCTTCAAACTTTGGAATAGTTTGAATGTAAGCTCGTGTCCAAGAAAATTTAATTTCTCGTTTTGAGGGTAAGTTATCGTTGAAGAGATAAACTTCCCTGTCTTTGAGGAACGAGTTACAGCCTGTAATTTGACTGTAAGTCATTACACGAGCTTAAAACTTTTGAATACTTTTAAGAGAAGCTCGTGTCCGAGAAATATTAATTTCTCGTTTTGAAGGTAACTTATCGTGGAAGAGATAAAGTTACCTTTCTTTGACATTCGAGTTACAGTCTGATATGTGATTGTAAGTCACTTTCAGGTTTATTTGTGAAACCCCTAAGACACGTATTTCTCTAATATCTGTTTCTTCAGCAACCAAACTCTAAGAGTGTCTTTTGTTGAACGGGTTACAAAGATTGGTCCTTTGTGTTCTCGTTGAACCGTGGCGTCGGTACCTGCACTTTCATTAGTAGTTTGTATGCTTGCATGTGGGTTAGTGATATCTTTCTGAGAACTATGTGGGGGTACACCTTGAACCTTTGTCGAGCTAGAGGAAAATATATTTCCAGTAGGAACCCACATAAGACCTATTGTTTTGAAGGTTCTACCCGTTGGTATCCACCTAAGACAAGGTCTATGAGACATAGGTTTCTAATGCACAACGGAAGACTTAATTTGAGAAAGCCTATTTCCTTTAGGGTTCTGTCTTTGAGGTGCTCTAGATTTTTGGTTCACCTTGTTTAGGACTTTATTGATACAATCATCATGAATGGCATTAAACACGCATTTGTTACATTTTGTGCAAACAAAGTGCTTAGCATTTGAGAAGGCTCTAGAGTTCCTAGGGTTGGCAGAATTATGCACATCATAGAAGGGTCTAGAATTCCTAGATGTGTGAACAACGCTCCTAGGTTGTTGTTTGGTCCTATATCTTGCTTGTGTGTTTTTTTATCATCCTCTAGATAGATTTTATGACCCGTGTCATTTGAACTACGCATAGGCATGTTCTTGGGGCTATTGCTAGAGTTGCTTGAAGCATTCATGTGATCGGGTTTTGTAGAAGCGAATTTTATTAAGGATGGTCTAGATTGTGGAGTGACTGGTTTAGGGAAATTGTTACGCACGTCAACTTGGGATGCAAACCTCGGATTCGACGTTTTGGGTTGTTCAGATTTAAACGCATTCGGTTGTCTAGCAACTGAGCAGTTTCTGAATGGTTGAGAAGGAGGTTTCCCCAAAACTGACTGTTTTGCTACCTTAGTATCCACACTATTTCCTTTTAGCTTCCTTAATTCATTTTTCACCGCTGTCAATGCAAAAACCTTTTCCTGAATCTGAGCCTTTAATTGCTCATTTTGTAGAAGTAATTGAGTGACACGTTGTTCTAACTTAATGTTAATATTGTTAAATATGTCGTTATCAGCATTCGCGTCATTACTATCTACCGTGTCGATAGGTTGCACAGATATTTCACTTAGTGAAGCAGGCAGAGGACTTGGATTATGAGAAGCCAACTTTGATTCTAACAAATTTATTTGTTTCACAAAATGTTCTTTTTCCGCGTTGGAATCTTGAATCTTACGATCTAATTTTTGTTCAAGAACAACATTTGCCTTTTCAAGTTTTTCAAAATAAGCCTCAAATTTGTTATTTTCTTTGAAAAATCGAGTTTGGCATCCTCAAAATCTTTTGTCTTTTGAGCTAACAAAGTTTCGAGCTCGTGCATCTTAGAATCAACAACCTGGGTAGTCTTTCCCCCATTAGTACTCGTATCCGATGAATCAGATGTGGTATTGCTATCAACCTTTTCCACTAGATACGTGTCAAAAATGGGTTCAGATTGCTCAGTATGTTGATGAAGATCATATACAGCATGTAATTTTACCGTAGCCGTTGGCCCATCGTAACATATGGGTATGATAACTGAATTAGCGATTTCTGTATCATTACCTGAACTGTTGCTGTGATGGTGCGTTTCTGATTCTGTCCCGCTGCATTCTGTATCAACCGAACAAGCATCCAATACTTGACCCTTATCGACGTTGTTCTCTTTCGTTTGCATCAGTCTTTGATTCACCCTTCTTTCAAGTTACCTTTGATGGCATGTTCTTTATGCAATTGACTTCTTTATATTACTCATATGTTGAATAAGTGTCTCTTTGAACGCTTGAAGATCCACGAGAGTATATTTGGTAAAGTATGTACTTGTGAACTCTCGATCGTTTTTGGATAAGCCACTTGAGTCAATGGATCGCTGGAACTGATTGTTGAGAGCTAAAAGGACCTCCATGGATATAAGCTCGTGAAAATCATCTCTATCAAGTTCTTGTTGAAGATGGTTCACATTAAGTAGCATCGTTCTGGTGAATGTCTCAACATCTTGACCAAATAGTAGAGTGAATAGCCGTTTGAATCCAATTTCAAGACGAGTGCCTTTTAGGTCTTCTCTTGAAAGAACCTGAAGGTGTGACTGAAGTAACTTTAAGTGTTCCATGCATCTTTCTTTCGCTTTCGACATCTTGTATTTGATTGCATGAACGGTTTTGGTTGTAGAATCCTTGTTAGTAGGTTTACTGATTGGAGTCTCAGTATTTTTCCGAACCTCTGGATTCTACATCTTCTCTTTACTCACCGCATTCATAGACGTTGTTGTTGTGGAATCAGTTGTATTGAAAATGTCCATTGAGCGGATGTAGTAAGAGGATATGGTGTATATGAATTATGGATCTTAGTGGATGTGTTGTGATTTGGTTGTGGTTGAAATTCTGAAAATTCCAATTTTTTCTCAGTCCAACAATAAATTCCCACAGTCCGATATAACGGTAGACCGAAAATTTTGGAATCGCCAAATTTTGAAATCGAGTTCGAAATAGCCAATAACTAGAATGGAAAAAATTTGAAAAATGAAAATTTTTGACAAAAACTAGAACCTAAAATGGCCTAAAAATTTGAATTTTGGTCCGAAAATTCGAACTTTTGGTAAAAAAATGTTTGCTTCGCCAAAATTTGAAATCAAAGCTTAAATGGCCTAAAAATGGTCTAGAAAAAAATATTTTTTTTTGGTAAACTATGTTCCGAGACTAGTCTAGATAGTGGCTAAGTCTAAAAAGTACTCGAACAAAATATCCATCGGAATACCTGTCGGAATGTTCTATCGGAATACCTGTCGGAATGTTCTATCGGAATACCTGTCGGAATGTTCTATCGGAATATCTGTCAGAATAACGATCGAAATGTTCAATCAGAATAACGATCGGAATGTTCAATCGGAATAACGATCGAAATGTTCGATCGGAATAACGATCGAAATATTCAATCTGAATAACGATCGAAATGTTCGATCGGAATAACGATCGGAATGTTTAATCAGAATAACGATCAGAATGTAGAAACCCTTAAGCTATTCCGACGCAATAGTACCACAGTGATAAAAAAATTCCACTTTTCTCGGACAAAACCCAACCAATTCGAGATTTTAAGCCAAAAAAGATCCAAACACCAAAAAATTTTGTGTTTTTAGCTAAAGTAAATATACCAAATCTCTACCACAACTATGTAGAAGATTTGTATCAAGAAAAAAACCACAAAGAAAACACAAAATATTTTTGGATCAAATGTTTTAGATCAAAATGGGCAAGAAAATCAAGAACACATACACGAATCTTCAATCACCTATCCACTATAGGTTTTTGATACCAAATGTTAATCCCACTTCAATCCATAACACAAGATTTAGAGTAGATTTACAGAGAGAAAGAGAAGAAAGTTAGAGAGAGAAAGTAGAGAGATAAACTAGAATGGTGGAAGGTTTACTATGTGTAAAATAATGAACCAACACCCTCTTCCACACATGGAAGAGGGTATATATACCCACGAACCACATGGGCTTTCCATGGGCCATGGGTTTGTTTCCATGGGCCGGGCTTGGCTTGTCTTGGGCTTAGAGCCTTTAACTTATACAATATTAGCTTAAAGTCCAAGCCCGGTTTTCCCGACTAACCTATTACAATACAAGACCATTAACGACTAAGATGACCTATTACATTCTTTTTCGACTATATATAAAATATAGGGCTAACAAGACTATCTCTTATCACAAACTTTATGATATCTTGAAACAACATCAGAATGAAGTGAACGAACTTAGGACTGAAAAGGCAGAACGGTCTGCTAACTCTATTGATTTTGTGGCTGCTACTTCAACACAACCCGTTCACCGTCATCAAGCACCTTCTCATTCCTCAAGGTCCTCAAGGTCATCAAGCTCATCCACTAAACCTCTACTCCTAGAAACAAAGCAAAAGCAATTGTCCCCACTCCACCTCCAAAGTATGACACCGAGTCAGATGGAGACAGTGACTTGTTGAGTCGTTTTCGTACACCCGAAAGGTTATCATAGTTCCGGCGAAGTGTGAATGGAAATCCACGTTTATGTCTCTAGTTTGATGCTCGAATAAAAGGGTTTTGAATTTTTATATTTAAACTACTAATATTAATAACAACATATTAAACGATATAAAAAACGATAATTATACTACAAATATAAGCTACAAATATCTAAGAATAATCTAAACGACAATAAAGATGCTAAACTAAACAACCACAATCAAACTACTCGAATCAAGATACAAAAGCTAAATATGCAATAATAACGATTTATTTAAGATAATGAAATAAAATAAGAAAGGAGATAGAGAATTTAACCCGTAATGATGAACCGAAGACGAAAAATTAAACACCCGATCTAATAACTAAATTAAATCAAAAGCTTATAACTTTCAAAGTTTTTATCAAACTAATTAGTCGATAAAGTTGTCAATTTTATCGACTAACTAACGAGATAAAAATAAATCGAGCTTTAAATTTTAAACCTTAATCTAGTTAAAAGACCCGTAAAGCTGCTCGCCAAAAGATATGAACCGGATACGCCGAGATAACATAAAACATAAAACGTTAACGACAATTAAACTAAACGACATTTTAAAACATGTGAAAGCTATTTTAAATGTAAATCTAAATTTATAAAATATTAAAAAAAACCTTTTTTTATTATTTTCAAAATTATTAACACTAGTGATAAAAACTACTTTAATCAATTTAAACTAAATAAATATTATCTACACTAACTAATAGCAATTACCTAAATTAATTAAATAAAACAAACTCAGCCCCCTTTTATCCATCTAAAGTGCTGTAATATCTGGATAAAAAAAGCTGCGTATGCTATTGTATGCTTCTATCTATCTAAAAAAAAGGAAAACAATTAATAGTAGATCCTATTTATGCTGCGTTTTAAAAAAAAAATTAAGACTTCCTAAAAAATTGATGATGTCTGAGTTTCATATATGTTATTGACAGATCTCTATCCAAAAATAAAAACAAAAAAACAAACACATAGGACAAAAGTATGAGTTGTGAAGATATGGAATGTTGACTCACATATAAGCTAAAAAACAAACGCATGTGATAAAAAGTGTGAAGATCTAATCTATATACTAAAAAGGAATACAAAGTGTATATATGGAAGTATATAAAATATTGAAGATGCGTTTTTTTTCAACACTACTCCTACGAAAAAATGAAAGACAGAAAAACAGAAAACTAAAGCTGCGTATGATCTTTAAACAAAAAAAGGAATGAATTGATAAGGAATGTTTTTCTTTTCTTCTCCTGCGTATATTTTAAGCTACTACATATCTGATCTTCCTATCTATTTTTTTGGGCCTTTCCCCCTTGCGTCTTTTTCTAGCTTTTGGGCCCTGAGCTAGCCTGCGTCCATATTATGCTGCTGGGCTTTTAAACCCAAACGGGCCTGTGTTTCTTCATGCTGGGCTGCACTTTTTTTGGCTGCTGTGTCTTGATAGATGTATAATAATGGGCCCGTTCGACCCATTTAAATGGTGTCGAACCGACCTAATAAAATATAAATACACCGTTGGACTCGATTTTCCGTGCTCTTTTCATTTATCATGCTCCTTTTTTGCCCTTTAGCTTCGTTTCATTTTCTTTGATATCCATACCTACAATAATAATTAGCAAATATAAATGATATATGCACCAAAAATATTTTTTTGCTATTTATTATGCGAAAAATGAAGGGATATTAGCACTAAAAACATGAATAATTACGTGTTCAACACACCCCTATACTTAAACGTTGCTTGCCCCCAAGCAACTATTATCACAAATGTTAAGTCCAAAAACAATTTAAAACCACTTTATTCATTGTGGCCCGCCATGCTCGACTTTTTATTCAAGGTATAAGGATCATAGAACGGGAAACACGTAAACTGGGTGTCTCCAGAGAATAAATATCGTCATCCTCTTTTTACTACTCCCAACTAAGCTAAGACTCCTTGAGCATACGTTTTGGCAAAATGCTAACACTACTTATACTAATAACCTATGTAAATATAACTTTTCAATCCCACAATTATAAAAGACTAGGCAAGTGTGTTCATTTTCAAAGTCTTGATCGTTCAAATCAACATTTGTTATGGTTGCTAATCATCTAAGTGGAATATTAAACTCACCGAAAATGACGAGATTTGAGATTCAAAAATGGCCTTTCCCATGTAACGGCTTTCTTCTCGGAACGTCCCAACCTCATCGGTTAAGTGCCTGGGCTGTTGACACCCGACGGAGAATAGTACCTGAATTGGCGGGATTTTGAAATCAAAGATCTTGAAATCACCGCTATGCTAATAAAAGACACTTAGATGAAAAACAACGACGGTAATTAGAGAATGAAGATTCAAAGGAGAGATCACTCTATGTAGCGACTTTCTTCTGATCTTGTCCTTTAACAAAGGTTAGGAGGCTAGGTTTTTACACCCTCGAGAATAGCATCGGAGCTCACGGGACCTTTGACTTCTACACTCTCTAAGACCGTCTAAACTCTTATAAAAAATTGACGAATTCTAGTTCAACTTCGGCTTTAAATTTGAGAAAAAACAAGTTTCTCATAATTATAATTAAAACAACAAAAACACTTATTCATTTATTCGACTCTAACTCTATTAAACATTTTTTTCTTTTTCTTTTTTTTCAATATATATTTTTTTCTTTCTTCTTCTTGTTTTTTTTTCGATTTTCTTTTTTTTTCTCTCTCTTTTTTTTCTCTTTTTTTTCGAGTCGATTTTTTTCAACATATTTATTCACGCAACATTATTTCAAATTTAATAAAGTATTCTTTCACTCAAATTTAAATAAAAAGTTGAACTAGGACTCTATATCAAAATTGCATAAGAATTTATTTTTGCATAACAAAACAATTTTTAACGTTCAAAGGCTTGAAAAAAACACACTTATTTAGTCTAGTTATAATCTAGGAGGAAAAGCCACAGGTTATTCATATAAGCTCTAAAGAGAACCAACTACTCCACGTTTAGCATTTTTATTTGCATAATTTCTAAAAGCTTAGTCTAAAAGTTAAGGGAGCAGCCAGATCAACACTCAGGCAGAGTCAGGATCCCCTTTGTTCTAGCCTACGGGACAAGTCAATCACGCACGGTAAAAAACGTTTTATTATTCTTTTAGTCATTTTTAAGATAAAATAAAAAAACATACTCACATTTGATCAAAATAGGATGCAAGAGGGCAAACAAGTAGGCATGAATATGATCATATTGATATAAACCCCCTACACTTAGAACCGAACATTGGCCTCAATGTTCAAAAGTAATAAGGTAAGACCCCTACACTTAAAAACACAAAAGGCTAATGCTAGAATTCCAAGTGTAATGAGGAGAACACAATCAGATATGTATAGATAATAATGAGAACTGAGTACTCCCCTGATATAAACATGAAGAAGATGATGGAAAACAACAACATCAACCCTCTG
This sequence comes from Glebionis coronaria, assembly GCA_025667525.1. Lineage (NCBI taxonomy): Eukaryota > Viridiplantae > Streptophyta > Magnoliopsida > Asterales > Asteraceae > Glebionis > Glebionis coronaria. The sequence continues at coordinate 133,664 of JANFOE010001476.1, read as the reverse complement.
AAAGTCTTCTCGATCAAAGGGAACCCTTTACACAAAAACAAAAACCACCAAGCACACATGGAAAGAAACACGCCCCTACACTTATGTTAGAAAATAGATAAAAGAAGGATAGATCCTCGGGTTTCCTCCCGAGAAGCGCTTGTTTTTGTTAACCGAGTCACGAGCCTGACTCGACCCCGAATTAAATGGTCCATGGGGGAGAAAGAGAATCACCATTGGCTCAAAATAGATATGCCAGGGTTAAATATCGTATCCTCATTACCGGATGAGAATAAAGAAGAAGAATCCACAGTATAGGTCAAGAAAAGCAGAAGGATTCTTATAACTTACGAGAAATAGGTATAAAGGTGATCCTTAAGAATACTCGTCTTCGCCAAGGGCAGGAGGGTGGGAGAAAAATATATCAAAGTGTCACCCGAGGACACTTGATAGAAACATAAAGCAAGAGTCGATGGTACAACCGGTAAAACATCACAAGTAATAGCAACATCAACGTCTCCTCTTGGTATGAAATGAGGAGAGTAAAAGCGATACATCACCCGCTTGGGCATGCATGCGGTAGGACGGGGTGGCAACATAAAATGAGAAATATCAAAAGAAATATCTACCACCTGCGTCACCTCTCCGGCCTGAATCAAACGGAAGGTAGGGTCAAATCTCTCCACCTCCTCTACGATGGGAGGTGGCATGGCTAACAAAGAATGCTCATCAATAGCAAGAGATTCGGAGCTATCAATGTCCTCAATCCCATCTTCAAAGAGAGGATTCACCTCACTAGAGATGTAGGCGTCATCAAAATCAAATAAAGGGTTCGAATAAATCTTGAAATTTTCCTTCAGAACGTCTTCATCGGATAGTGACCCGTCATCACTAGAAGTAAAATCATCATCGAGATCAAAAAGAGGATTAGAGAAAGCCAAAGAATCATCTCCCAAGATGTCGGCGAGAGGTAACGAATCATCACTAGAAAGAGATTCACACTCATTATCACTATCGGAAACAACCGTAGGCTCACTTTGGATTGGAATAAGAATCTCATCACAAGGAATAGTAATAAGACTCTCATCCCCCATGACGAGAGATGCATCGGTCTCCATAGTGGAAGAATCTAGAATAGGAGTGGTAGTCTTACATGATGGATTGAGATCGTAAATATTATCCTCGTCATCATCATAACAATAAGGAATCACACGAGGCGTAGAGGTATAAGCACTAAGACTAGGTACTTGCTCTTGTCGTTGTCGCTCGTCCAATGTTTCGCTTAGTCGAATTAAACAGTCACGAAGTGTGAAAAGAAGGACTCGTTCTTCGTCCCTGAAAGAAGGTTGATGATCGAGGGTGTAATGTGGGGGCTCAAAATTATGAAAACCGGAATTATAGCACAGAGCAGGCTCATAATAATTCATCGGTTGACAAGAAAAAGTGTCATGAGGGCCCCTACAATTGTTGCAACATGGATATTGAGAAAAACCCGGTGCACCTTGTGGATAAGTATCCTCATATATGCAAGAGGGGGGAGTAAGTTCATTAGAAGCAAAGGATGAATTAATCGAATTACACGATGGACAAAATCTAAATTGTGAATTGTTGAGATCTCTTCTGAACCGCTCACATGAACACCATTGACATGATTGAAAACCATACAATGGTCTCCCACATCCTACGCAATAGACATACGGATCCATGAAGAATTAAAAATAAGAGGGATTGAAAAAAAGAATTATAGAAAGAAAGGGAAGTAGAAGATAAGAATTAAACGATAAGAGGGTGAGGAGAAAAGAATTAAACACGATATGTTGGAAATACGTTTTACGTATTAGAAAGGATTGGTCACTCCAACAATAGTCTAAGAAGTAGCTCGTAGTTTAGTTATCTTAATAGTAAACAAACAAGGCCAAGCCAAGCCTACAACATGTGTAGGCCAGCGGCCCAATGTAAGCCCAAGCCCATCATATGGACTTGGGTATATAAACCCTCTCCTTAGTTGGAGAGGGTGTTGGTTCATTCATAATACACATAGTGAAAAGTGTGTTTTCTACACTTTCTCTCTCTAAGTGTGTGTGTGTTCTCACCATCCTTCTATCTCTTTCTCTCTCTAAACATAAGCAAAATTTACAATATCTTACAAATGGTACCAAGAGCCATGGGATGATTGTATTGTTTATGTGTTTGTGTTCTTGATTTTTGTGCTTATTTTGATCTAAATCATACGTACCAATTTTTTTTTGTGTTTTTATGGTTTAATCTTGATACAAATCATCTACATACTAGTGGTAGTGATTTAGTATTGTTACTTTGGGTAAAAACACAAAATTTTTGGGTATTTGATTCATTTGTTGGCTAAAAATATCGAATTTGTTGTGTTCTATCTGAGAACAGTGGAAATTTTCTCCATCGCAAAGTTTGAAGGGTTTTATATTCCGATCCGAATATTGCGATCGCAAAAACCCTATGGTTTCTACATTGCGATCGAATATTCAGATAGCTTATTGCGATCTAAAGTTACGATCGTATATTGCGATCTAAAGTTACGATCACGTATTGCGATCTAAACTTACGATCAAGTATTGCGATCTAAAGTTACGATCAAGTATTGCGCTCTAATCTTACGATCAAGTATTGCGATCTAAAGTTACCATCTGAACATTGCGATCTAAAGTTACGATCTGAACATTGCTATCTGAACATTGCGATCTGAATATCGCGATCTGAACATTACGAACTGAATACTGCGATCTGAACATTACTATTTGAATATTGCGATCAGAACATTGCGATCTGAACATTGCGATAGCATTCCGATAGAGTGACAAGTATTCTAAGATTTTTCAAAAACGTGTTTTTGGAAATTTTTATTTGTCTTGGAATTTTTAGTTTATTGAGAACAATTATTAGGGGACTTCAACATTAGTTTCTCGAATTTAACACACAACAACAAACACATTTACTTTCTCTCATTGTTCGATCAGCGTTTGTAAATCTTAACTTATCGATATGGAGTACATCTCTCTTACGGATAAGTCCATCCTCTCGGGTACGGATAATCGCCCACCAATGTTGGAGAAAACCATGTACGAGGATTGGGCTTCTCGAATGGAACTTTATATGTTGAACAAAGAGAATGGACATCTCATTTGGGCATCGGTGCTCATGGACCATTGGTATATGGTACTATGACGGAAGGTGCTGTTACTCGTCCTCGCACAACGGGTGAGTTAACTGGAGATGCTAAGATTCAAGACAAGTGTGATAAACAAGCAACTAACATCATTCTTCAAGCCCTTCCTCCAGATGTCTACAAACTTGTGAGTAAACATAAAGTTGCCAAAGAGTTATGGGATAGAATTCGTGTTTTGATGCAAGGTACCTCGTTAACTAAACAAGAACGAGAGTGTAAGCTATATGATACGTTTGATAAGTTTGCCTATGTCCCCGGGGAGACTCTCAATGATTACTACTTGAGATTCACTTTTTTGATGAATGAGCTTAACATCTATGGCCTGGAATTTCCTACGTTTCAATTAAACACCAAGTATTTGAACACTCTTCCTTCTGAATGGAGCAAGTACGTGACGGCTGTTAAATTGGCTAAGGATTTGCATCAAACCAACGTGGATCAACTTCAAGCTTTTCTTCAACAACACGAATGACATGTGATCGAGGATCGGTTGTCTATACCACAAGTTTGTGATCCACTTGCCATGTATGCTTCTCAACAAATGACTCCCCAACAAAACATGGCTTACACTAATCAACAACCATCATACTTGCAGCAGTCACCACCACACACCTATCAGCAACCACAACAACCATCTTATCAACCACTAATGATGTCACAACAAGTATTTCAATAAAGTGTTCTTCAACAGCCTTATCCACATCAACCAACACATCAGTCATCACCATCACAAGCTATCACTTCTCCAATGGGCTATACTCCTCAGCAAGGATATTTTCCAATTGAAGCACCACAAGCACAAGCCTTCTACTCCAATGAACTTCCACCAATTTAAGCACCGGTCTTTACTCCAAATGATACACCTACTGATGTCTTAAACCATCTCACTGCCTACTTATCAAAACTTGTTGCAACTAGAGGTTATCCACCAACGAACAATCAGCTCCGCACTTCTTCAAATCCTCGACAACAAGCCACTATTCAAGATAGTCAAGTGACGGTGCAAACCATTCAGGGAAGGCAAAATTCATATGGGCCTCCTACAAGGACCACCTAATCCCGGTTATGAAAAACAAGCTCAGGAATATATTCCTTGTCTTTATGATGTGACCCTAATTGGCAAATCAAAAGAAGCACCTTATGTTCGTAGTACTGAGACACAGTCACTTGCGGAAGAAAATCAATCTAAAATGCTTTCAAAATTCCATAAGCTTGATTATGTTCAGCATAATAAAGATAAATTTAATAAAAAGACACGTATTCGATTACAAACGGAATTAGCTCAATTATCAGTTGGTGTGCCCCAAAGTTTGTCAAATGAAAACCTTCCTAGTACGTCTCCTACACTTGTAAAAAAGGATTTAACTAAGTTAATTCCACCAACAAGTAAGGTGTCAGACAACTTAAATGCGTTGCAGCAACACTTTGTCGATTTTGACAAGGTCATTCAGGAACGTACGACGGCTTCAGCCATAACGGAAGGTGAATGTAATTTTGAGCACACTAGAGCTGCGTTTCAGGACGAAATTGTTCCAGTTGTAAACAATATTAAATCTTGTTTTAGCAATATTGATCAAGATTTGGTTTTGGAAATAGATGAAGTTAAACGTGTTTTCAATGAAATGGATGATGCTTATGAAAACGGTTTAATTGAAATAGAACGAATTTCATGTCAAAATGATCAGCTTCTGAAGCAAGTGATGTCGCATGATATTGTTTCCGTCTGTGTGAATGAAAGTGTTGATAATGATTCTATTGTGCATAATGTTGAATCTGTGGATAATGTGGTAGATAGTACTTGTCACAAATCTGACGCTGAATTTTTAAAGCTTCAAGATTCTTATACTTCGCTTTCAAAACGTTTTGATGAGATTCAACAACACTGTATTTCGCTTAAGCAACAATTTATTCAAGAAATCTTTGAAACGTCATTCGAAGGTGTTACTATAGATGATTCAAATATTCAATAGAATTTTTGATTGAATTTACAATCAAAACAACGTCAGCCAAGTGACAAGGTTGCTAAATCCTTGCCGATAGACATAGAGAAATCTGAGATTAACTGTGTGAACGTACTTGAGGCTGCTGAGAATTTTAAACTTGATCTAGATAATCGAGTTTCCAAGATTTTGTCCAAAGTTGATAACTTAAAAAAGAAAAATAAACAACTCTTTGATTCAGTAAAGCCCGCATGTGCTAATAACACTACACAGAATCAATCATTGACTGAACGATTGAATCGAAAGTCGGTGGAAATGACTGATTTAAGGGAAAAAATTTGTGATAAAATTTTGGCTTTGGTTGAGCTAAAGGAAACACTTCGTACCCTAAAAGGTAAGAATGTTGTGGAAAACGCAGCCACCATCTCAGCACCGTCCTCTAGTGCAATAAAAAAAGAACCTCATCACCGTCACACCATTTAACAAGGGCCCTAGGACTAAACCATCTCAAACATTGGTCACTAAAGATAAGGCAAAATCAAAACCAGCTTCTAATATTCCCGTATTGCCTTCTATAGGAGTAAGTACCACTACTAAGGCTCAAAGATCTAAGCTTAAAAGAAACAAGAAGAATGATAGGATCTTGCCTCCATCTAGTAGTTAAGTGAAGAAGAAAGTAAAAGCCCACCCTAGGAATGTTATTTCTGTTTTGAATAAAAAGAATCATGTAGCTAATCCTAAAGGCTCTGCGGTTGTGCAGTGTTCTAAGCCTACTGTGAATTCTAATTTGAAATGTTGGAATTTCAATGAATGTATTTTTTCTAGTCGTCATGATTCTTGCCTTATTGACCATGTGAATGAGATGAATGCCCGGAAAAATGGTTTAGAATGGAAACCGACTGGGAAAGTGTTAACCCAAGTTGGTTGGATGTGGCGCCCCACTGGTAAAACTTTCACTATAGTAGGAAATGCGTGCCCTTTAACTAGGATCACTCCCACTAAAGCGAAGAAAGCGTGCCCTTTAACTAGGAGTACCAAGGCTACCAAAACACAAGCGTGTCCTTTAACTAGGAACACCGAAACTACTGTAGGAACAAAGTACCCTTTAAATAGGTCTACTCCCACTGTAGTGCTCGCTAATACTCCAAAACCTCAAAAAGTTGGAACAATAAAACCTATTGGTGGTAAAACTCACATTAGAAAACGTAGGAAATCTAAGGGTCACACAAATGTTAGCAATTATGATAATATTATATCTGTATCTGCTAACACTCCGGAACCAATAGTTTCCAATGCATTGTCTACTGTTGTTATTGAAAACAGGTGGTCCAAATTGTTCTCTGGTATTTGGACTCTAGTTTCTCTAATCATATGACCAGAGATCGCTCTCAACTCAGAAATTTCGTCAACTAGTTTCTTGGTACAGTTCGATTTGGAAATGATCATATTCCAAAGATGATGGGTTACGGTGAATATCATATTGGGAATGTTATAATTTCAAGAGTGTATTATGTGGAAGGTCTCGGTTATAACTTATTTTCTGTGGGACAATTTTGTGATGCAAACCTAGAAGTTGCTTTTCGAGAGCATACCTGCTTCATTCGTAATCTAGAAGGGGTTGATTTATTGAAAGGTACTCGAGGGAATAATTTGTACACTTTGTCTCTACAAGATATGATGGTCGCTTCTCCCGTATGTCTTCTCTCTAAAGCATCGAAGACTAAGTCATGGTTATGGCATTGACGGTTATCTCATCTTAACTTTGACGCTATTAATCATTTGGCGAAAAACAAACTTGTTCGTGGTCTTCCTAAACTTACATTTCACAAGGACCATTTGTGTTCCGCGTGTACAATGGGGAAAAGTACTAAGAAATCATACAAACCCAAGACTGAAGACACCAACCAAGAGAAACTTTATTTGTTGCATATGGATCTTTGTGGGCCTATGCGTGTTGAAAGTCTTGGTGGTAAAAAGTACATCCTCATAATGGTGGGTGATTACTCTCGGTTTACATGGGTGAAATTTCTTGCAACAAAAGATGTGGCACCTAAAGTCATCATCGATTTTCTCAAGATGATTAAAGTGCATCTCAACACTACTGTCCGACACATCCGTACAGATAATGGAACCTAATTTGTGAATCAAACTTTACGTAAGTATTATGAAGAAGTTGGTATATCTCATGAAACATCCGTTGATCGCACTCCACAACAAAACGGTGTCGTTGAAAGACGAAATCACACACTTATTGAAGTAGCTCGAACGATGTTAATTTACACAAAGGCTCTATTATTTTTATGAGCGGAAGCAGTAACTACAACAGTGTACACCCAAAACCGGTCACTAATTCGTAAACGCCATGGTAAAACACCTTATGAGCTTCTCCATGGAAAAGTACCAGATTTATCATATCTTCATGTATTTGGTTCTCTTTGCTATCCAAATAATGATGGTGACAATTTGGGAAAACTTCAACCAAAGGCTGATATTGGTATTTTCATTGGTTATGCACCCACAAAGAAGGCATACAGAATCTACAATCGTAATTCTCGCAAGATCCTCGAAATTATGAATGTTGATTTTGATGAGCTGACAACGATGGCTTCTGAGCAAAGCAACTCTGAACCCGTACTTCATGAAATGGTACCCAACAACATTAGCTTTGGTCTTGTCCCAAACAACCCTACTTCATCATCATTTACACCACCTTATAGGAATGAATGGGATACGTTGTTTCAACCGTTCTTTGATGAATTTTTTACTCCTCTAAGTATTGTTGTTCCAGAACCTGAGGTAATAGCTCCGGTAACCGAAGTTGTCGCTCTAGTAACCGAAGCACAATCAGATACGTCTTCACCTACAATTGGTCAAGATATACCTTCAACAAGTAATTCTTAACCAACACCCGAATCAACTACCCATGTTATGCCTATTGATGATGAAGAGGATGATGATGATCACGATTTGGAATTTGCTCAAATGCGTGAACTTCCATTCTTTAGTGTACCAATTCCTGACTCTAATCAAGCCGGGTCGTCCACCTCAGAGGAAGCTCCTACTACGATCTACTCCAATCCACGGATTCGTAAACATGACTGCAAGTGGACAAATGGTCATCCTATAGATTCAATTATTGGTGACTCTAATCGTCCGGTATCCACACGAAGTTAGTTACAAGAAAGTGCAATGTTTTGTCATTTTGATGCTTTTCTCAGTGAAGTTGAACCTAGGACGTGGCAACAAGCATTTACCCAATATTGTTGGATAGAATCCATGCAAGAAGAACTTAATGAATTTGTACGTCTTGAAGAATGGGAACTTTTCCCATGCTCGGATCAAGTGCAGTTACTCACTTTGAAATGGGTTTACAAGGTGAAACTCGATGAGTTAGGATGAATATTGAAAAACAAAGCTCGACTAGTAGCTCGTGGATACAAGCAATTATTGGGCATCGACTTTATGGAATCCTTTGCACCTGTTGCCCGTTTGGAAGCTATTAGACTATTCCTTGCTTATGCAGCCCACATGAATATGATCGTCTATCAGATGGATGTGAAGACGACGTTTCTTAATGATGAAATCAAGGAAGATGCCTATGTTCAACAGCCGGATGGTTTTGTGAATTCTAAATATCCTAATCATGTGTACAAGCTTAAGAAAGCTCTCTATGGGTTGAAGCAAGCTCTACGCGCATGGTATGATCTGTTGTCACAATTCCTCATTACGCAAGGCTTCACTAAAGGCAAGGTGGATCTCACGCTGTTTATTTAGAAACGAGGTAAAGATATGATTATGGTACAAATATATGTTGATGATATTATATTTGCTGCCTCGAACCAAACCTTATCCGAAGAGTTTGGGAAACTCATGTCTTCCAAGTTTAAGATGTCAATGATAGGAAAGGTATCATTCTTCTTAGGACTTCAGATATCTCGGAGTCCTAGAGGCATCTTTATCAATCAATCCAAGTATGCCCTTGAATCTCTTAAGAAATATAAGATGGAATCTTGCAACCCTGTGGATACTCCAATGGTGGAATGAACTAAGCTTGATGTAGATCCACATGGAGTTGCCGTTGATCCGACACTTTATCGTGGAATGATCGGTACCCTTCTGTATATCACAGCCAGTCGACCCGATCTTTAGTTTGCTATATGTATGTGTGCTCGGTATCAAACTAGGCTTACTGAGTTACTCTTAGCTACTATGAAACGGATCTTTTGATATCTTAAAGGAACCATTAATCGGGGACTTTGGTATTCGAAGGACTCTTTGATTGCACTAATGGCATATGCAGATGCGGATCACGTGGGTTGTCAAGATACACGGCATATCACGAGTGGAACTTTGCAACTACTAGGAGATCGACTAATCAGTTGGGCATCTAAAAGGCAGAAAAGCGCTGCAATTTCAAGTACGGAAGCAGAATACATAGCTATGTTCGGTTGCTGTGCTCAAATTCTTTGGATGAGATCGCAATTAACCGACTATGGTCTAGGTTTCAAGAAAATTCGGATGTACTGTGACAACAAAAGTGCAATTGCCTTATGCCGCAACAATGTTCAATTCTCCCGGTCGAAGCATATTGACATTCGCTACCATTCCGTCAATGAGCAAGTGGAAAATAGAGTCATCGAGCTTTACTTTGTCCGATCTGAGTATCAATTGGCGAATATTTTCACGAAGGCTTTAGATCGCACTCGAATGCAATTTTTGGCCGATAAGCTAGGTTTGAGAACCTTCTCGCCTAAGACTCTTAAGGAACTGGCATATGAAGCGAAATAATAGTGGTGGTAAACTATTCTCCGTATCCTTGGTGATCATTGATATTGAGCATAATGAAGTTCATTTTCTCTCGATTCTTGACCAATTAAAAGTCCTAAAAATCTCAAGTTTATTATCGTTCTTGGTTGATAGGATTTTTTGGATATTCTATGTCTATTTCAAGCAACAAGCAAAAAGGGTAAACAATATGAATCTATATATCCGTAAAACACTTTGCAAATACCAAATTTTTTATTCACAAATGGACAAAATGTAAAAACATAAAAGTAATGTGCTCAAAATGTAAAGAAATTGAAAGTATAAAGCTTTAAATGTAAATTTCAGAAAGTTAAAGGACCTAAAATGTAAATTCTAACAAATTTTAACTAACTTTAACAAACTTAACAAACAACCTAACTGTTTTTGACAAGTAACAGAAAGTTAAGGGATGAAATTTATGAAAACCCTAACTAATAGAAAGATTAGCTACGAATGCAAACCGTTACAAATCCTGGGGAACCAAATGCAAATAATGGGACAATTTTATCAAAAACGGGCTTTCACAAAGAATAAGCTCGTTTGAGATTATTACTGAACCAAATAAGCTCAAACCAATTTCAAACGACTTGAAATGAAAAAGTAGCTAGGCTTGTATGAGGAAAAAAACTTAAAACCAAGTAGAACTCAAATAAGCTCAAACCAATAAGCCAACATTAAGCTAACTAAAAATCCAGACATGCACATCTTGATTTTAAAGCTCAAACTTGTTAAACAACTTATTAAGAGTATGGAATGTCTTTTCTTTTTGAAAATGATCAAGTGAATAAGCATGAAAATGGAATTAAGCTCACAAGTGCTTATTTGACCAAGTTGGACCAAAAATGTGAAAAAGCTGAAAAGCTCAAAATCCACTCAGGACATGTTTCTAAACCAGATTATGAAAGAAAATAGCTAGATTTATGAAGTAGAATTTGCTATCTAAGAATACAGCCAACCTTTTACACCAGAAACTTGCATTTGCCTAGGAGCTTATTAATAAGCTAATATCTAACTAAAAATTGAATACTATAGAAATTCCTTGCACAGACTTAAACCTTGGATGTCAAACTTCAATTAGAAACTGGTTTCAAGAATTTTAACTAAGAAATGCACAGATGGCAATGATTTGGAAGTAGCAAGTTTTTGAATGAAAATGAAAACAAAATTTGACCCAAACTTTTATCAAGCCATTTGCCTTTTTGACTTTTGTTTTGACTTCAAAATTGAACACACTTGTTACCAAATGCTTACCAAATGTGACTAAGCAAAGTTTAACAGATTAACAAACTTTTACAAAGCAGATTTAAGTAAAAGAGTGAAACAGGCTAAAACTCTTATCAAGTCATGTTTATGAAGTAAAATGAGAAGTAAATGACACAAATCCAGACTTGTTAACAGGTTTGAACACAAAATGAACTCACAAGCACTTGACTGATGAATGATGGTCTAAAACAGGTAAAACTTAGTCTAAGGCTACAAATCTTATCACAAGCTATCAAATTCTCAAGATTACACTAAAAAAACTAAATCACATGATCAGAATAACACAAAGTATTTATACTAAGAATTGAGCATGCAAACTTCTTTTGAGTGGAATTTAAAACAGAGTTAACAAATTTTTAGCTAAGGCCTCCGCTGATGGAGTAGTGTGGCGCTGTGCCAACTAGATATCACTTAATCACCACCAGGACACCACCATTAACTATATCAATCACATCCAAAAGCCATTGTTGATCAAATTCTACCCAAAATCAGCTACAGACTTCAATACAGCTACTAGAATGAACTGGATCAAATTGAATAGCAACAACTACTCACAAAGCTTTTATTGATCAATGTGATCAATAGAAACTAGTAAAAGTAACAGTTATGTAGTGAACAGTATGAGAATTGAATGAAGAATTGTGAATTTTTATTGATTGAAGTAAAAGTTGTTACAAGAGGTAAGTAAATCAGTTATAAATACTAACAAACTCAAGAGGTTGTCAAACTCTTGAGTTGTTAACTAACTTCTAACTGAATTGAGAGAAAAAGAGAAGTGTGTGTGTTTTTCACACTTTCAAAGTTACAACAAATGAGAGGTACATATCCTATTTATAGAATTGAAATGAAGTTAGGAGAGGAGGAATGACGTGTTGCCACCAATCAAATGCTTCCAGGTGTCATAAATCTGTTAATTGCTCATAGCCGTTGAAAGTTGAATTTGGCCTTTATAGATGTGTTTACTTTAAAGCTAATTAACCACTTGGGATGCATTCGTCATTTGATTTGGAGTACTTTTCATGTTGAGAAGTCTTCATGAAATGTTGTGTAGCTAAAAATTGATTCTGGGCAAGGGTGAGGAAGAAGATGCCACGTGTCTGTTTTTGATTTGTTATTCGCCCCTCACACGAATCATAATCCAAATTGGATAAAAGGGATTATTGCATGTCAACTTCTGATTGGCTAGAAAGAGAAGTAGTGGGAGTACTTTTTTGGATTCGCTTATTAAATGTGTTGGTGAGCTGGTAAGTGTGCTGGCGATCCACTACTTAATTTTCTAGCATTTTGATTGGTCCATAAGCATAAGACACCGATCATGGCCAAATTTGATGCACTTTTGACAAATTCAGTCCCTCATCTTGGCAGATTTATCAAAATGAGCTCTAATCTTCATTCCAATGGCAATTTCAGTCCTTTGACTTGCATTCTTGTTCATTTGACTCCCTTGACTTGGTTGACTTGAAGTTTGACCAAGTTTGACTTTGATCTTGACTTTTCTAAAGTTTGCATTTAAGTCCCTCAACTTTTAAGTATTGTCAAGATAGGTCCTTCATCTTCAATTGACTTGTCATCTTTGATCCTTCTCTTGTCTTTTCATCATAAATGAGCTTGATTTCTTCTTGTTTGCTTGAAATTGTATCCTTGTTACCTATTTAAGCACAAACACAAAACACACCACATAATTCTGCTTTATAGCACAAAAGTTAGGTATTTTCCATGTGTTTTAGGGTGATTTGTTGATTAATTGATATGAGATTTTGCTCATATCAATCATCTGTATATATTTATCCACAAAAGCAAAATACAAAAATATAAAACCATATAAAAACCCTAAAAATTGGAAAATTTAGGAAAAAATCCAAAAATATTTTTATTTTATTTTTCAAAGGCATGTCTTTTAGTACGATAATATTTACGGCCTTAGAAATGTTGATTAATATTGACACGGCGCCATAAATAGAGTTCGTACAAAAGTTGTAAATATTTCATAAAACATGCCTATATGGCTTGTAGTTATTTGAGACTGCAACCCGTTTTTTCATATTAAAGTCAAGTATTTCTTATGAAAGCTTTGGCTCACAACGGGAATTAATTTTCTCGGGCATGGTTTACTTTATAACCATGTAAGGGATTGTGTTTACGTTACAACACAATCTAACACGAATATATGTACGCATCAGTGCATTTATTTGTTAAAAAAAGAGAAATCTTGTTTTTATGAAGTTATCATCTCTACAACCATAGCAATCTACAATTGGTATCTACATCCTTGACGATGCGACTACTCAAACGACGACTACAACTCTTTCAATAGAACACGGGTCAACAATTGAGGGGGAGCAATTGTCAAGCATTCAGAATCTTCGATGCCGAAAGTTCCAAGTTCACTAATTGGTGTCAAGGCAACAATACCAATCGTACATGTGGTGTCAAGATGACTTCAGATGTGACGAGGCGACCAACATTTGCCGACAAGAACCATGTGATCTCATCATATGATGTTCTCATCTATCAGGTCCAACCTTGTCAATTTACTCTTATATGGTGAATATGTGATTACTTCACAAATCGATATCATATCTCAACAGTTGGTATCATGGAGATTAAATGGACTTGCATTTTTCTTCCCAAAAACTTTCTTAAAATATTATTAAATCATTTGATATTAAAAACATCGAGTGGGTTAATATTTTTAATATAGGGGAGAAAATGTGATTTAATATGGGAAATGATTAATTAAAAATGGTTTGACTTAACGTGATAGTTCATCCCAACATGTGCAAAATGTTTTCGAATACCGTGACATATGTTAAGGGGGAGCAAAATGGATTTGATATATCAAAATGGATTTCATGGTGATTTATACTTACCCTCAACCCATCTATTTCACGACGATGAAGATTGTGGTGTCATAAGGATGGTAGGATAGGTTAACTCCAATGATTCTTCTAAAACCGGAGGAATCTTCCCAAGGTCATTCCATAGCTAGAAATAGTAGTCCTTAGGAAAGATGGAGAAAGATTATGAATGTAGCTGAATGCCGACCAAGTACTTAAGTTAGCAATGGAACAATCACAACATGGTGCTAGTTATGACGTATTGGTAAGCATTGAAGGGGTTGAAGAATGAAAAAGAATTGTAAAGATAAAGGGTCTAAAGAAAAAACTCCCTCCTTACAACCTTAGGCAGAAACCAGGTCAACACGTATGCTATTGAGATCATTTTAATGATGCTCGATATTGAAGATAGACATCATAGACCCAGTGATGCAATGCACAACCCATCCCAGCTAACTCAGATATCTTTCAAAATGTATTTGTTTATTCACACAGAGACAACGCATTATCTATCGATTTATTTACTCCGAATATATTGATATTGAAAAGGTGGCACTCCTCTCCAGCCTCTAATCACTAAAATCCAAAATGCACGATCAAGTCTAGAGCCATTTGAGATCATCAAATATCTCATTAGGACACACTTTCATAATTCCTTGCTTCTTCACATACTGTGGAAAGTAATAAAGATCTTAAGAGTCCTACGAGAAATCTTCATGATCTTTCCTGAACATCCGAGTAATACGAAAGTATTTACAATGAAGATGGAAATCCTTCTTGATCGAACATTCAAAAGATCATGGTAGGCGACTTGTGCGATTATTTATGAATCAAACTTGTGATAACTAGAAAACAACAGATGTTTAAATTCTTAATTGAACTTAAACACGTTCCAGGCCTCTACGCAATATCTTAGTGATCTTGCCAGGACACTCAGAGTGACACTCTATAGTGTTCAGAGTGATGAGTGGAAATCCTTCTAGTGTTAACCTCAAACAACACTTAGTAGGTAACTTGCAAGATTCAATATGAATCAAGCTCGTGACAACTGGAAAGCAACGATGGTGCGATTCTTTAATGAATCAAACTTGTTCCAGGAATCGGAATTGACAGTTTCAATCATGCGGATAATTTTATCCAAATGATTCACTCTTTACGTTCGCAGTCATCTTTGGACGGTCGAGTAAAGAGAACGGGTTTACCCGCGAAATCTTGTCACAAAGATTTTTAATTAAATCTACCTGCCACAAGTACGATATTTTATATCGTCCAATGGTCTTCACCGACCGGAGGTAAAATTTTACCGAATTAGAATGAAATGTTCAAAGCCATTTCGTTCATGTCTACTTATTTTGCGGCATTTGAAGACGGTGGCGTTGCGGAATCCGAGAAAAAGTCGGCCCCGCATGCTTATACTTTATCCACTTAATACTTCATCTAATTCTAGAAAGCCTAAAAGTCAAGTCTTCTGCTGTATCGAACTCTGAAGTTTTCAAGAATTACAAAGGTATAAGTAGGTGGGACATGAAGTCACGAAGAGGCGAAGATCGCAAGTGAAGGATGCACAAGATCAAGGCAAGAAATTAATGCTAAAGATTGATATCAAAGATCACATCAGCATGTTCACCAGAAAAGAAAAAGAAAAGAAAGACAAAGACTACGAGCTCAAGAAAAACATAGTATGCTAGGTTTATTTCATTATTGTAACTTAGGTAACACCCTTGTTTGGAGTGATCTCCCTTAGGGGTAGATTGTTGGAAATACGTTTTACGTATTAGAAAGTATCGGTCACTCCAACAATAGTCTAAAAAGTAGCTCGTAGTTTAGTTATCTTAATAGTAAACAAACAAGGCCAAGCCAAACCTACAACATGTGTAGGCCGGTGGCCCAATGTAAGCCCAAGCCCATCATATGGACTTGGGTATATAAACCCTCTCCTTAGTTGTAGAGGGTGTTGGTTCATTCATAATACACATAGTGAAAAGTGTGTTTTCTACACGTTCTCTCTCTAAGTGTGTGTGTGTTCTCACCATCCTTCTATCTCTTTCTCTCTCTAAACATAATCAAGATTTACAATATCTTACACGATAGAAGATAAAGAAGAATATTTTTTAAACTCTTTTTTTTATTATAAATAATAATACAATAATAAAAAGAAAATATTAAATTATAATATACTATATAAAACTATATATCATATATAATATATACCTAAAAGAAAAATAAAGTCGAAAGAAAATATTTTTGGATTTTTTAAATGATATATATAGTAATAAATAAAAGAAGATAAAATAAAAAAATATTTTTTGTTTTTATTGATTTTATATTTTTTTTGGATTTTTAATTATATATATATATATACAAATACGAAAAGAAACTTTCAAAACGAAAGGATCTTCAAGTCACCAACTAAAAGCACAACACAAATATCGCTACACACATTCCCCGACATCGGCGCCATTTGATTGAGTCATTTTCGTACACCCGAAAGGTTATCGTAGTTCCAGCGAAGTGTGAATGGAAATCTGCGTTTATGTCTCTAGTTTGATGCTCGAATAAAAAAATTTTGAATTTTATATTTAAACTAATAATATTAATAACAACATTTTAAACGATATAAAAACGATAATTATACTACGAATACTAAGCTAAAAATATCTAAGAATAATCTAAATTACAATAAAGATGCTAAACTAAACAACCACAATCAAACTACTCGAATCAAGATGCAAAAGCTAAATATGCAATAATAACGATGTATTTAAGATAATGAAATAAAATAAGAAAAGAGATAGAGAATTTAACCCGTAATGATGAACCGGAGACGGAAAATAAAACACCCGATCTAATAACTAAATTAAATCAAAAGCTTATAACTTTTAAAGTTTTTATTAAACTAATTAGCCAATAAAGTTGTCAATTTTATCGACTAACTAACGAGATACAAACAAATCGAGCTTTAAACTTTAAAACTTAATCTAGCTAAAAGACCCGTAAAGCTCCTCGCCACAAGATATGAACCGGATACGCCGAGATAACATAAAACATAAAACCTTAACGACAATTAAACTAAACGACATTTTAAAACATGTGAAATCATTTTAAATGTAAATCTAAAT
Organism: Glebionis coronaria; assembly: GCA_025667525.1. NCBI lineage: Eukaryota > Viridiplantae > Streptophyta > Magnoliopsida > Asterales > Asteraceae > Glebionis > Glebionis coronaria. Next base: position 116,521 of record JANFOE010001476.1, on the reverse strand, counting down.
TTATAAAATATTTAAAAAAACCTTTTTTTATTATTTTCAAAATTATTAACACTAATGATAAGAACTACTTTAATCAATTTAAACTAAATAAATATTAACTACACTAACTAATAGCAATTACCCAAATTAATTAAATAAAACAAACTGAGCCCCCTCTTATCCATCTAAAGTGCTGTAATATCTGGATAAAAAAAAAATAAAAGCTGCGTATGCTATTGTATCTAAAAAACAGGGAAGGTAAAAAATTGAAAGTATATAAAATATGGAATGTTTCTCTTTGTCTGCTTCTATCTATCTAAAAAAAGGGAAAAAAATAATAGTAGCTCCTATCTATGCAGCGTTTTTTTAAAAAAATGAAGACTTTCTAAAAACCTGATGATGTATGCGTTTCATATATGTTATTGATAGATCTCTATCCAAAAATAATAATAAAAAAACAAACGAAGAGGACAAAAGTATGAGTTGTGAAGATATAGAATGTTGACTCACATATAAGCTAAAAAAACAAACGCAGGTGGTAAAAAGTGTGAAGATCTAATCTATATACTAAAAAGGAATACAAAGTGTATATATGGAAGTATATAAAATATTGAAGATGCGTTTTTTTTCTACACTATTCCTACGAAAAAATGAAAGTCAGAAAAACAGAAAAATAAAGATGCGTATGATCTTTAAACAAAAAAAGGAATGAATTGATAAGGAATGTTTTACTTTTCTTCTCCTGCGTATATTTTAAGCTACTACATATCTGATCTTCCTATCTCTTTGTAGGACGTAACACACGACTTATAGAACAAGAAATAGAGATGATGAAGAACAAGATTAAATGAAAAAACAAAGATTAGATTAAGAAGAATAAAAGAGAAGTTCAAAAGGGGTTGTGAATTCCTAGTGAGAGAAAGACAAATGTTTCTCTCTCTACAATCTATGAAATGGAAAACACACACACACAAATGAGGTGCTTAGTGCCTTTTATACTACAAGAGTAAGGTATAGAAGGCCTTCCTCATTTGTGTTTTCGAGACTAATTCCCGTTACATACCAAACATTATACTATAACTCTCAACACCATTATGTAGCATTTTCCACGAGCTTCGCAACGGTATATTATATGACCATCACTTTAAATACGGCTAACAATATCCCCCTAAGGGTGGTCATGTAATATGTGACTTCACTTCTTTGATGTTGTTGACTTTGAAGCTCGTTGTCTTGAGAGTTCTTTCATAGTTCCTTTCATGGACTTGTGATCTTGGATCTTTGATCTTTGCCTTGACTTGATCTTAAAACTTTGCCATCTTGTGTTCTTGTGTCTTTCCCCACATACTCAAACTTTGATTTGATATGAAAGCTTGTTAACAATCTCCCTTGATCATCAGAGTAACGGAAGTCTTTGTCTTTAGATGTTCTTGAGCTTTCTTCTTTTACATGAGCATGTGGTCTTGAAATACGACTCTTGAGGTTACGCCACCGTTTGCATTCCTCCAATTTCGCGTTATACAGTACGAATACTGTACCTGTGATTAGGTAAGTTCAAATAACTTCCTTGACAGGGTTTCCGGCTGTGGTAGCCGTTCTCAATACTTGAGTATATCGAAGGATACTCCAAAGTAAGGAGTGAATCATGCAGTTCCATTCTGCTGATTAAGTCGTCAATTCAATTTCCTGGAACAAGTTTGAATCAATTAAGAATCAAACCATTGTTGCTTTCCAGTTGACACAAGTTAGATTCGTATGGAATCTCACAAGTCACCTACCACAGTGCTGTTTGATGATGACATTAGAAGGATTTCCATTCGTCACTGTAAATACTGAGGAGTATTACTCTGAATGTTCTGGCAAGATCATAAATATATTGCGTCGAGACCTGGAACGAGTTTAAATCACAAAAGAATTAAACCACTGTTTCTTTCCAGTTAGCATATGTTCAATTCAAGTGAATCTTACATATGACCTACCGCAGTGCTGTTTGATGTTAACACTGGAAGGATTTCCATTCACCACTGTGAATACCAATGAGTATCACTCTGAATGTTCTGGCAATATCACAAGGATAGAGCGTAGGACTCTATAATTTATCTCTTGTGTTCTAGTTATGAACAACAATTGATATATGGAATAAGTGTCCTAATGAGATTTTTTGATGAATCTCGTTGGCTCTAGACTCTATAAGTGCACGTTTATTTGGTGACCGGAGGCTGGAGCAGACTGCCACCTATTCAATATCTACTATCCCGGAGTGAGAAAGTTGATAGAAATGAGTTGAACTCCGTGACAATAAAACAAATTTCTTTTGAGAGAAGCTTGATTAGGTTGGGAAGGGTTGTGCATTGCATCACTGGGTCCATGATACTTTGTCTTAAATACCAGAAATGATCAACTTGATTCTGATAGTAGATGTATTGACATGGTTTCTGCCTAAGTTGTATGGAGGGCTATTTTCTTTTCACCCTTTATCCTTACATTTCTTTTTCATTCTTCAACCCCTTCAATGCTTACCAAGACGTCATAACTAGCACCTTGTTGTGATTGTTCTAGAGCTAGCTTAAGTCATTAGTCGGCATTTTTTCCGTACACACTGTTGATCCCAAACTTAGATCGATTTAGCTTTATGTATACGAGATTAGATCAAGTAATACACTTAGAGAAACCTTTGTATATGTTTATGATAATCTAAGTGTTATGCGGAATTAACACTTAAACAAGAACACACAAGATATAAACAAACTTTCACTTTGATTAATGATATCAAACTTGCTTACAATGAAAGTAGTTTACGAATGAAAACTTATATTGAACATTAATCTAAAGGTCTTCTTTTATAGACATAAGAAGCCTTGTACAATAATCTACATATCAGCTATTCTAGGTAAAGATAAATATAGAAAATACATTGTTGCTCCTATCTTTACTAGAAGTAATCTAGAATACAATAAACGCGTAGAGTATATCTTCCCATCAGTGCTTGTCTTCAATGTATCAACGCTTGACTTTATCTTGTCAACGCTTGAGCTGTCAGCGTTTGTTTTACTCCTGTCAACGCTTGTTTTACTCTTGTCAGCGCTCAAGTGAACTGGCCATAATTTATTCCCAACAATCCTCCCCTAAACTTGATATCTACTCGAATGATCAAGTTTCTGAATAAACATTAAGTACTAGGAGGAATCTTACAAACCTTCTCATATTGGTAATAAATAAATCTGATCAAGTCTTTTGCCACGTCACTTGAATAATCAATCTCCAGCTGAGTGTTGTTCATCTTCTCCAAGATTTCCTTAGACAGGAAATACTAACCATCCACAAGTAGATACTCAGCAAACTTTGTAGCACTCAAATAATAAACACCAGCAGCTGAATACAATCTCCATTGAAGACCACTGAGATCATCTTCAAGATCCTTCCAAATAGCAGGATCCTCATCTTTTGGTCCACACATTCTCTTGAATGTGGACCACAGTTTTATTCCATTGGCTGAAGTTGGTGCTTCAGCCTCATACTTGGCCTCTAACAACCTCCATATGTCTACCAAGTCTTCTCTGTCAAAACTTGCAAACAAAGATATAAGGGTGGTAAAAGTGTGCACCTCTTTCCCATACCTGCTAATCTTCCAAACTCCACATTCATCTTCTTCATAGCTCACAATTGGATTTCTGGAATCTAGTGGTAACACTTATACCATATCTGAAGCTTCTGATGGTGAGAGCTTGAGGCTCTTTCTTATGACAGCTTCACCTAGATGTAATGGATCCATATCTTTGGGAAACTCAAGAGGAATTCCCTTTTTCACTGGTCTGGGAACAAACATTGCCTTCTTGAGCTCCATTTCCTCTACAAGTTCTTCTTTTCTTTCATCAGAAAGAAGTCTTAGAGTGTTTGCTTCCTGCACTCTAACCCAAATGGGATAAGCTCTACATTCCAACTCATCAAATGTCAATGCCTTCAATTTCTGATAAGTCCACCCTACTCCATGACACCTGAGCAACATGCAGTACAACTCCCTTCTATCCCTTTTCAACTCTGAGAGAATATTGCTTGCCTTGTGTTTCAAAATGACCTGGCAATCCTTTTGTACTCTGAGAAGAATCTCCAAACCCCATATCTGATCTGAAATGGTCAAGTGTGGATTCTCCATACATCTTTCTTCCCAAGCATGATACATTTAAACCACCTCTGGCATATCAAAATCAACCTGCAATTTCAATTCTCTCAATTTCTCCTTGGCCAACTCATCTCCATACTCAAGTCTTTCTGGCTGTTCTATGATCATAACACTTGAGTCTGAGCTAGCAGCATCACTTCCTTCTTGCTCTTCTGAAGTGACAACAAATAGTGACTCTCTCACCTCCTTTCTTTCTTGTTCCACAATTTGTGCAGCCAACTTTCTATCAAACTCAATTTGAGCTGCATTCTTTGGAACAACCTCTTCTACCATAATACCCTTACCCTTATCTAATGGATCAATTGCTGGTAAGGTAGATGGTGATACCTGTGAAGAAACCTCCTTGATGATGGATGATGACTGGGATACATCACCCTCATTTGCAGGTCTGTCAACGCTCACTTTTGCTCTGTCAGCGCCCAAAATACTCATATCAGCGTCCAAATTCTCCTTGCTCAAATTTCCTACCTCAGCGCCTTTTGCAATTTCCTCCAACATGGCTGTAAATGATAAATTTAAGTTTGTAGGAGATACTAGAGACGTATCAAAACCTGTCTGTTTCTTCAAACTTGTTAGGGCCTCAGCAACATCCAGAGATTGACCATCATGGCTGCCCTTATCACTCACATTTATTTGATCATCCTCCCCTTTGGAAGATTCCTCCATCTCTCTCATTGCACTAGCAGTATCCAGAATAACAATCCTCTCCCTCAATTGCTTGAGTTCAAGGCCTTGTGTGCTGACAACTTGTACCAAGTCTGCATTTTGCTTTTGCAAGCTCATGCAGACTGCCGTCAATTCTATTAGGGTCATTGGTTCCAATCTGCCCTCTTCTAAAATGGGTATTTGACCTCACAAGTCAGATTCATTGGGCATGGATGAGGTCTTAATGATGGTGGGACTGCCTTGGCCAGCTTCTAAGCCAGAACCAATAGTCCCAGCCTCATCTATAGCACCAACCACACTTGTGGTGGTGGTTCTCTCTGCTACGTGGCTAGGACCACTAGAGGAGAACACTCCAGTAGTCCTTTGGCGTTTAATCAACCTATATTCAGGGGGTGTAGAAGATGATGTGGATTGGGTGGATGTGGGTTGGTTAAGGGGTGTTTGGGTCTGTGAAGGTTGTGTGTCAACGTTTGAAATAGGCACATCAATGCCAACATTGAACGTGTCAGCGTCGAAGGGTTCTTGGTCAATTTGCATATGTTGGGGTGAAGGTAATGGTTCAGGTATTGGGTCAATTTGAGGTTGGGGGTCAGGTTGGGGTTGAGCTGCTGCAATGACAGCAAGCATAGCTTGGGTTAAGGGTAGGTCACGATGTGGGGATGAGTTCATCTTCATAAAAATTGCTTTCTTTTGCACAGGGATCTCATAAAAATCATTATGATCCCTTGTGCAGTATCCTTGGACATCAAAAACCATTTGTAAAAATCTGGGATAAGCTAAAGTCATTTTTTTCCCTTTATTTTTACACATGCCCTCAAAAATCATTTTAGAATAATTAAATTTTTGCCCAGTAGCAATACACACAATAACACTGGCAATAGATCTATTGATCTCATTGTGTGCAGTGCACTTGGGACTCAAACATTGTAGAAGGACATGTATGAGGTACTTCCAGGCGGGGGGAAACTCCTATTTATGATATTTATTTAAAGTTCCTTCATCAGGAAAAGGATAACCGAAAGCCCTTAGCCCTTGTTCTATTTCACTAATGGGAAGGGTGGTTATACCATCAGCATCATCAAGATGCAAGGCTTGGCGTACCAAAGCCTCAGTAACCACCCAAGTTCTCCCATGAACAATAGAAGATAATGTAGTCACTCTATTAACTGTTGAGGAACTGACAGTGTTCCAAAACTGTTTAATATGTATGACAGGAATGAGTGGTGCATGAGAAAGAGCATACCTAATAGGAGATGCGTTCAAATACGCCACCATTTGTGTGTATTGGGGAAACATAGTATCATCAGCTTCAAGATACACGATCACGTTGTGTTGGCTTCTGAACCCCAATTCCAACTCTGATGGTTTAAACATTGGTGCCATTGTTGAAAGCTGTTAAAAATGATTGATGAAGATGAAGTTGATAAGAGAAAATTGTGTTAGACAAGAATAATAGGTACCCTGTTTAAAAATAGGATCCAAATATATAGGAGAAGAAAATGCATGTGATTGTCCCAAAAATAGGCAAGTATTTTCAAAATGTAATCATGAAAATATTGAAAAATAATAAGTTTATCTCATGCATTAAATGAAAGTTATCAACTCCCAAAATTACGGCCTAAAAATATGTCAAAAAGTAACAACTAGGTAGGTCCCATTGAGTGTCAACGGTCAAAAATAACCTATCAACGCCCAACGGCTATATTCTTGTCAACGTTTGCCATAGCCATGTCAGCGTCTAAATTGGTCACTGATGAGACTGCTTTTATACATGGTCTCATCGTCCAAATCGGGGTTAAATTGCATAAAATATCATTAAAACTGCCAAATATATGCTCGTGTTTGTTACTTGTGTATTTTTAGGTACGGATATTGAGGAATTGGCAAAAGATCACAAGAATCATTCAAAAACGAACACGGGAAACGAAGCCGCACAATGAACCGGGCGAAAGTTTGGAATTTTGCAAAATGACCCTTGAAGAATTGAAGATTGGAAACTTTAGTCCCTCATCTTTGAAGAACTTGTCTCAAATGACCCTCCAAATGTCAATTGTACAAGAATGGTCCCTAAAGTTTGAAGACTATACAAGATCAGCCCTTGGAAAATCAAGAATATGCATTTAAAGCCCTTGTTAAAAGTTTGTTAAGAAATTGTGCCACTTTTGACAAGTTACCAAAAGTTGACAAAGGAAAGTTGGGCGTTGATATCATTATTTACAAAGTGAACAAAATAGAGAAGCTTGGGGACTTAAACTGCCAAATAGCCAAACCCCCACCACCAGTCACATCCTTACACGTCACCCTTACCCACCCATATACCCAAACCCATTACCCAACCCGTCCACCCAGTCCACAACCCAACCAAGTTTATTAAACTTGGTCAATTATCCAGTCAACTCCCACTTATTCCCTCCAAACACTTCATTTAAAAACTTTTTTACCAAAAACAGATTAAACCCAATCTTAATTACCCATAAACCCTAATCCTACCCAGCTCTAATTTACCTCAAACCAAAGGGGTTTTTCCCCTTTTTGTCCAGATCCTTAATTCACTCTTCTCTCATCCTATCCCACACAAAACCCCTTTACCCAACACAACCATGTGACCTATGGGACCCTCCCCTACAACGTCTTTTTCCCCAAAACCCAAGAGGAGACAAGTTTAGCGACTCAGATCAACTCCTTTGTCCCCAAGGCTCATTTAACGTCCAAGATCATCCAAGACCAGCTAGCCATCACTCTCATATCACATGGAGCAATGTTGACTGATTTTGAAGACTTCAACCAAGGGCATTATAGGGAAATCAGCTGCTAGGGTTTTACATTGTTTAGTAGTTCTAGATAGTTCTCTTAGTTAGTATATAAGGAGTCGACTTGTGACCCTTATCTCTTGTTCCAGATTTTTTACTCCAACTTGTAATTCCTTTTTAAATTAATTAAAAGTTTGGTATTTTTCTTGTGTTGAAATTGTAATCCCTTTTTACTTGTTTTAAAAGTTGGTAAATGATTGTTGAGTGAAAAATCTGAGTTCCATCATATTTATGAAACACTTTGAGTGTTTAAGTTTCAAAAAGGTTTTTGAAAAAGGTTTGATAAGTTTCTGAAATCCAAGGCTTTTTGAAGTGAAAGTGGATAAGAGTCTTTGGTTTTTGATCTTGTGATTGTTTTAAAAATGTGTTAAGTATCATTGGTTCAAGTTTTTAAGAGGTTTGAGAATTTATCAAAAAAATCAGAAAGTTATATTTGTGCTTGTTTCTTTTTCACTTTTTCTTAGCAGGATTGTGTTGATTATTTTGTCCAAGGATCAGCTCAGGCCCCAGCCTGATTGGAGGTGGTTTTTCAACCACAAAGGGTCCTGGATGTAGGACCCTTAAGGTATTTCCTTGTTTCTCTTTTCATTTTTTTAGTTTCTGAAAAATCTTGATGTTTTTGTGATTTTGCTTGAAACCTGGTTAAGTGTTGTTTGAATTGTTGGATATTGCTCAATTTGCTATGTTATGCATGTTTAGAGTAATCTAAATCAGTTTGAGTGTGTTTTGAAAAGATTTGGTTTGTAAAATTTGCTTATTCAGTTTTTAAGAGGTGTTTGGATTTGCTATTTAACTGAAAATTTTGAAGGATTTTTGAGTTGAAAACGTGTTTCAATCACTAGTTAGGTAATATTTAGGGTGTATGCTAGTTTTATTTCAGTATTGGGAAGGATTTGAACAAGTTTTGTGATAAAAAATGGTCAGAAATCAGTAGTTCCTTGTTTTGAAAGATTTTGTGTTCATTTGACCCATAAATCTTGATCATAGCTAGAATATAGGTTATTAAGGGGTTGTGTACTGGTTGTATGCTAGCTAGTGGACTTATGTGCAAATTATAAGCCTTTGAATCTCATATTTGTGCCAAGTATATCAGCAACATACTCTCAGACCTGCTTATTAGCCTATTCAGTGACTTATTTTGACTTTTGTGCTTGATTTTGCTTAGAACTTGTTAGTATCTTGTGTGAATTTGTGTTTCTTGACTCCTTGTACTCCAAAGAGTACAAGGGTGCCCCTTGTATCCATCAAATCAACACCAAAATCATCAGACAAGCTCCTCTTGTCTTTACTTCACAAGTGAATACATCACTTTTGTTCATCAGTCAAGAAGCAGAACCTGGGCACGTTTTTGGTTCTCTTTTGTTTAATTCTTGGTCATTTTGAATTAAAGTTGTGTTTTTGTGAGTTAAAAAGTTGCTGGATTTGGTTTTTAAAAAGTTAAAAAAAAAAAGAAATTTTTTTTTTGCAAAACCTCACCTTGCCTGGGCTCGAACACGCGACCTCTCTTATGGAGGAGTAACGTGTTAACCAGTGATCTAGATGGGTTTTTATGTTTATGTTCTATTTCAATAGTTATTTAAGGAGGTTTTGTTTTGTGCTTATTTAAATAAGCCGTAGCTTATTTTGGTTATTTCAGCTTATTCATTAAGCTTATTTGGTAGTTAGTATTTTTCCTAGGACTTAATTAAGGTTTAGGACTTTTCTGTTTTAAAAAGTGTATTTTTCTCTTTATTAATTTATTTATTAGGAATATTTTTAGTTTAATTTTTAGAAAGTCCATTAAAAATAGTAAATAGTATTTTAAAAATCCAGAAAAATAGTTTTTAGTTTTTATTTAAGTTATTTGAGGTTTACATTCCAAAAAGTTTTCAAAAAGTCTTATTTTTAATTTTATTTGAATTTAGGGTTTTTAGACAACTTTAAAAATTAATATAAAATTAATAAAAAGGTTTTAGGAACTTTAATTTACATTTTTGTTCTAGTTACATTATTTAGGATTTTTGGTAATTTTTTAGAATTTATTTTTAAACTTTTCATCTTTTTGATTATTTTAATATTATTTTATTAGAAAAAATTCAAAGTTTGTTTTTTAACTTTTTTTCATTTTTCCTAGATTGTAGACATTAAATTAGGAACTTTGTCACTTTCCAAATATTTTTTAGGCTTTTCATTTAATTTGTAGAATTAATTTAAGATTTAATAGATTTTAATAGTTTTTAAGTGTTTAAAAATAGTTTAATTTGGTTTTAAAATTTTTAAAAATAGTTTTTAGCTTAATTAGGTCATTTTTGAGGTTTACAAACTATAAAATCTTGTTTAGGGCTTTTTAATAATTATAAGTGATTTTTAGGGCTTTAATTAGCATTAAAAAGTCATTATTTAATTAATTAAAAGGTTTTAGCAAGTTTGGATTTTTTGTAAACTCTTAGAATTTTATTGTGGATTTTTAGTAATTTTTAGGAATTTTTAGGTTAAAATTTTAATTTTTGTCGTTTTTACGTTTCTACGTCTTAACTTTCTAGTAGTAGTTTTTGTTATTTTTTATTTTTTTTCGTCTTCGTCTTCGTCATCTTCTCTTCTCTTCTTATTAATAATCAAAAACATTAATATCATTCATTACACAACACACGTGCCTCCTCGAGAGAACGATCCCTATTTGGGTCATAACTTTTGGTTTTCCTAAATCACTCTTTAACGTTTACCACTATTTTACCTTCCTTTTCCTAAAGGGGTAATTTTACAACTATCATTTTGGCGCCGCTGCCGGGGAGGCGTGTTGTGTTTTGATTGAACCATTGTTGTTTTTTATATTAGCCATAATAGTATTTGTATTAGTAGCACTCTACTAATACGTATTATCGTTTTTCGGTTTTTGTGTGAATATTATTAATATATTGTATACGTAGAACAATAAATTCACAAGTACTCCAAATACGTGAGAAATCACAACCTTGACTTGGGAGGTCATTACCCAATCATTGTATTCGAATCTCAAACCAAAGAAAAAAGGCAAAAATAGATAAATACTTTCGTGAAGCTTAATCTTGATAATACAAACTATAAGGTGGGTATAAGGCGGTTGTATTTCACGACCTAAAGGAAAAAGGCTCTTAAGTGCTTCGCGCCGCCTCTTTTCCTCCGCTTGCTTGTGCGTATTTGATTTTGAGAGTGAATCGAGGGTTTTGCCGCCCAAAGTATTACTACATATCATATATATTTTCTTGGTTTCTATTTGATTAAACCCTCTTGAACGATTTGGTGTTCCACCATCGTTCTAAAGTCATCGAAGGCGTTCACTCCACGTGATCGTTTTCATTCCTTGAGGCTTCGTTAATCAAGAGATTTGATTAAGGAGGAGATTTGTGGACTTCTTGTCTACTTAATACATTCACCAATTTCCAAAAAGTTAATACAATCAAAAACCACAAAAAAAATTGAAAAACACAAAATACCAAAAAGAATCTTCTTTGCTCGTCTCCACGTTGTACGTGACGTTTATGCTCACTCGTAATCAAGCAAAACGTGCACGTAAACGAAAGAACAAAACTCCCACTCCAACTCATTCTAGTGAGGAGTCTCCTATTGACGAACCCATTGTACGAGAAGCACCAACCATGGCGAATCGAACTATGATGGAGTTACTTCGAGCACCCACCGAGGGTTATGGAGAAGCTATTGTGAATCCCGCAATCCTTGCGGAGAATTTTGAGGTGAAAACGGGTTTGTTGTCAATGATCCAAAACAACAAATTCCGTGGTGATGAGAAGGACAATCCTCACAACCATATCCGCCAATTCAATCGTCTTACCGCCACGTGCAAATTTAAGGATGTCTCGAATGACTCGATTAAGATGATGCTTTTTCCGTATTCCTTAGCGGGGCCCGCTAAAATTTGGTTAGAGAAAGAGCCACCCAATTCTATATTGACGTGGAAGGATCTCGTTTCAAAGTTTGTGAACCAATTTTTTCCGCCCTCTAAGACTACGCATTTGAAAAATGAGATTTCTAAATTTTCACAAGAATCAAATGAAAGTTTTTCACGGCTTGGAATAGGTTTAAGGAGATGTTACATGAATGTCCTCATCACGGTTTTTCCGATTTGCACCAAATAGACACGTTTTACAATGGACTTAATGATCATGAAAGAGACTATTTAAATGCCGCCGCGCGTGGTAATTTTTTGTGTAAAACGGTTGAAGAAGCTTTGGTCATAATTGAGAATAGGTCTAAGGTTTATAGCCCTCGTCACACACCGAGTGTTGCCAAATTGGGCTCGTCATCATCGTCTCAAAGTATCAATGCATTACAAGATGAAGCTAATGAGGAAAATCGGTTTTTCGATAGGTTTTCGACCCTTATGTCCCATTGGAAAGCTCAAGAAGCTTCCAATTCCGCTTCGGTTAAAGCGGTTTCTAAGAGTTGTTTGTCGTGTGGTGGAGCTCATGATCTTTCCGAGTGCATTACCGCGGATGGTAACACTTCGAATGCTTTTGTAGCCACGGGAACTTATAACCAAATTGGTCAAGGTTCCCGCCAAAATCAAGCTCCACCAAATCAAAATGCTAATAACTATCGCAACAACAACCAAGGTGGAAATTACCAAGGAAATCAAAGAAATTATAACAAAGGTAATTATCAAAGTGGAAATGGGCAAATTTCAAATCAAACCAAAACCGTGATTTTCAAAACAATTCCCAAGGTTTTTAAAACGATCACACCAAAAATCTTCAAGGAGAATTTTTGAAATTATGCTAAGGCTAATGATGTTAAGTTTGACAATATGCAACGTGAAATGGTTAACTTAAGATCCGAGTTGAAAAACGAGCTTAAAAACGAACTTGCTAATGAACTTAAAACTCATGCTAACAAAATGGAAGAAATGTCACACGTCTCCAACAAAATCAACAAAAAATGGAGCAAGGACAACATGAGATTAAGCAAGAATTGTTAAAAGCGGATGCTAGGCAATCTTAGTTTGAAGACCGTATGGCTAAAATGTTTGAAGCTATCATGTGTAAGCCCTCTTCTTCGGGTGGTCTTCCTAGTGATACCATCGTGAACCCGAAAGGAGAATTGAAGGTTATTACTACTCGTAGTGGTAAAACTTTTAAAGAACCCATTTCTCGTCCAAGTACTTCTATGGAGAAGGAAAAAGAGAAAGAACCCGAGGTTGTGGTTGAAAAGGAGCAAATTACAAGCCCACGAAGTACCGCTCAAACCACACCTACGGTTGAACCTACACCAATCATGGAACCCGAGATTCCAAGGCCGATGCCTATGCCTACTATGCCCCAACCCACACCACCTTTACCCTACCCTTCAAGACGAGACAAGGAAAAGGCACAAGAACGAAATAATTATCAATTTGAACTTTTTATGAAAATGTTTCGTGACTTGCATTTTAATATAAGTTTTGCCGACGCCTTAGTCATGATGCCTCGATTTGCCGCGAACTTCAAAAGTATGTTGAATAACAAAGAGAAATTGCAAAAATCGTCTAGTTGTTCTTCGGTTTTTCTAAGCTGCATACCTCAAAAAGTCGGTGATCCTGGAAAGTTTTTAATCCCATGTGCTATCCAAGACATGGAAGAATGCTACGCCTTGGCCGATCTTGGTGCTAGTATTAATTTGATGGCTCTTGAGATTTTTAAATCGCTCAATCTTCCAAATCTCACTACTTCAAGAATGTCAATCGAAATGGCCGATTATTCTACGATTCTAGCTTGTGGAGTTGCCGAGGACGTCTTTGTGAAAGTTGGAAAGTTCTACTATCCTGTAGACTTTATTGTTGTTGACATTCCTATCGATCCTAAAGTTCCGTTAATTTTAGGTCGATCTTTTTTGGATACCTCGAGAGCACTTATCGATGTGCATGCAAGAAAAATCACTCTTCGTTTCAATGAGGAAGAACTCGTCATTAATGCAACCCAAAACTCCACTCTTTCTCATGTGTATTCTATCACATCTTTGTACAATGTCAATCCCATCAAAAGCATTTGCAAAAAGATTTCCAATAGAGTTTTAGGAGTTGTTGAGAAAAATGAAGTTCCGTCCCCTCCGCCGGTGGAGGTTAAGAGTGTTAAGCCTATGATTTCAATCTCGAGTGATTCTTCGGATGATGAATATGTTGATCCCGATGGGGAGGTTTTCTTTGTTGACAAAAGATTTGAAAACTTACCACCACCTACGCCAAAAAGATTTCAAAATGTGAGAATTTTTAGTGTGACTAACATTGTTTTAGATACACCAAATATTTTTGACATAATTAAATCGGGTTTTCACAAGGAGAGTTTAAAAGATGAAAAAGGAAAAGATTTTAACTTGGATTTAAAAGATTTTTCTACAACTCTAACTCCGTCATCACCGCGTGTATTGAGTACTACAAGCTCGTCTTCTCCTTTTGACGATGCTTTGTGTGGACTTAGTATGGGGGAATTCCCTTATGTTCCCTCCCCTTTCTCCACTGAGGACGAGATATTTGATCCTGGAATTGCTTATATAGGGAAATCTCGGTCTTCCACCGATGCAATAAATGGAAAATCTTTTCATTTGATTGGTGCGAGTCTACCTCGAGTAGCTCATGTTTTTAGAGACTTACCCATTGTCTCACCCTTCTATTTCTTCTCTCCTATTTTCTTGAAACTCTTTGAGTTTTTGTTGACCATTGATGAAGTGGCGTTGATTAGTTTTTCCAATGAAAACGAAAACGCCATCTTCGACCCCGGTATACGTTTATCGGTTTTTTAAAGTACTCCACGTACTTTTGGGCCTTGTTTATCATGTAAGCCCCACCAAAAATTGACCACACCATGATTATCCCTAAATGATCACATTTATGGGGATTCGAGTCGAGCTTTTGACTCGATTATCAAAAACAAGGTGCCTCGTGGGGGAGACCCATGCTTATCCATGTACATATTATTGCTTTCTAATTAGTTTAATGTGAGGGGATTTGTGCCCTTCCAACCTTTGTTCCGTGGTTGTTTGTGAATTGTGGTTTTTAGATCATGATCTTCACGATTGGAGCCTCTCGTGTTCGTTTTATGGGAGCACTCGATCGTTTGCTTTGGAGGCCTTTCTCAATATACATATGATATATCCTTTTACGTTCTAACCTTAGGTTTATAGCACACTTCATAAACGGCTATTACTTATTGGTTACACCCTTTCCATGCTAGATTAGGCATTCGACTACGTCTCTAGTATGGGGGTGTTTGCACCCCTAGACTCGAAACATTGAGGAAAATGTTTAACTTTAGTATGGGGGGGGGTGAATAGATACTTGCCTTGCCAAACCTTCACGCTTTCCAAAGTTTATCGTTTTGTTTATCGTTTTTGTTGAAAAATAAGGCTAAAAATGGCCAAATTTTAAAATTTTTCTCATGTTTTATAAGTGTTTGAAGACACGAATGTAGATTTTCCGATGGCGAGAATAAGAGTAATTTTTGACTCGACCGTGCGTGTTGAGCACTTAGCTTTGATTCCTTAACTTATATTAGGCTAAGTCTCTTAAATGAGGACGAGAAATGATAGAGTTAATTATAAGTTACTATGCTAAACGTAGAGTACTCGTATTCTTTCAAAAACTCATGTGTTCTCGTTGTTTGCTTATTCTCCCTTCGCTTGTAAATATTTTTTGCTTAATAAATATTGACTTAGCGGTTTAGTTAGGATTGTTGGGTTTCTAGTCTTTTCTAGTAGCTTCCGTGTAATTAAATTGGGAAGACATTAAGGTATCGCCAGCGTCACGGTTTTGAAGTATTGGCACCCGAATAATCGAAAGCTTCACCCAATAATAAGATTTCAAGTGCTCACCAAAATCTAGCAAACAATTTGAAGCCCCACAGGGCTGAAAAATCTATGCAAAATTGAAAGTGAATCAAGCCTTAATCTTCGAAGCTTTAAAGATCCAAAATTCGCTTCAGCGTGAGGATATACGTCTTTGGCTAATAAAACCACCGATGATGGCGGATAATAAAAGGCAAGGCAAGACCGAAGTCATAATAAAAGCTTCATGGCGAAGTTGAATAAAAGATGGAGGTAAACCAAAGATAATAAGGCCCTTCCGTTAGGGGGCGTATAAAAGTCTTGGTAATAAGTCTCATGTTCAAAACCGTTATAAAACCGTGTTTATCGATTCTTCTTGTCAACTTAATTTTTTAACATCGTTGTCTATTAGGAAGGGTTATTGATTTGATGGTCTTAGTTACACCGTTAGGACTCTATTTTTAGACCTAAATCTCTATTATCGCATAAGTCAAACAATGTATCCTCGTGAAACATTCAAGACAAAATAAAATATAAGAGATACAACTTAGGAATAATGGGAGAATAAGTACGTGATTAGGGCATATGAGTAGTGTTAGCATTACTAACTTATAATGACAATGATCTCGTTGCACGCTTGGCATGGAATTGGAGTGAAAATCGAGGACGACAAAATTATTTCTAACGAAGCATTCACGTGTTCTTATTCTATGAACCTAAACGTCCCATTTTGCGATGAAAATCATACATTATGTCTAAAACGCAAGTAGTAGTAATAGTAGTAGTTTAGCTAGTTTATGAATAACATTGAATTTTGGAGTGATGAGACTGCTTTTATTCTAGCATTGCGTGAGGGCACGGCAATGGTTTAGTATGGGGGAGTGATGAGACTGCTTTTATACATGGTCTCATCGTCCAAATCGGGCTTAAATTGCATAAAATATCATTAAAACTGCCAAATATATGCTCGTGTTTGTTACTTGTGTATTTTTAGGTACGAATATTGAGGAATTGGTAAAAGATCACAAGAATCATTCAAAAACGAACACGGGAAACGAAGCCGCACAATAAACCGGGCCTATGTTTGGAATTTTGCAAAATGACCCTTGAAGAATTGAAGATTGGCTACTTTAGTCCCTCATCTTTGAAGAACTTGTCTCAAATGACCCTCCAAATGTCAGTTGTACAAGAATGGTCCCTAAAGTTTGAAGACTATACAAGATCAGCCCTTGGAAAATCAAGAATATGCATTTAAAGCCCTTGTTAAAAGTTTGTTAAGAAATTGTGCCACTTTTGACAAGTTACCAAAAGTTGACAAAGGGAAGTTGGGCGTTGATATCATTATTTACAAAGTGAACAAAATAGAGAAGCTTGGGGACTTAAACTGCCAAATAGCCAAACCCCCACCACCAGTCACATCCTTACACGTCACCCTTACCCACCCAAATACCCAAACCCATTACCCAACCCGTCCACCCAGTCCACAACCCAACCAAGTTTATTAAACTTGGTCAATTATCCAGTCAACTCCCACTTATTCCCTCCAAACACTTCATTTAAAAACTTTTTTACCAAAAACAGATTAAACCCAATCTTAATTACCCATAAACCCTAATCCTACCCAGCTCCAATTTACCTCAAACCAAAGGGGTTTTTCTCCTTTTTGTCCAGATCCTTAATTCACTCTTCTCTCATCCTATCCCACACAAAACCCCTTTCCCCAACACAACCATGTGACCTATGGGACCCTCCCCTGCAACGTCTTTTTCCCCAAAACCCAAGAGGAGACAAGTTTAGCGACTCAGATCAACTCCTTTGTCCCCAAGGCTCATTTAACGTCCAAGATCATCCAAGACCAGCTAGCCATCACTCTCATATCACATGGAGCAATGTTGACTGATTTTGAAGACTTCAACCAAGGGCATTATAGGGAAATCAGCTGCTAGGGTTTTACATTGTTTAGTAGTTCTAGATAGTTCTCTTAGTTAGTATATAAGGAGTCGACTTGTGACCCTTATCTCTTGTTCCAGATTTTTTACTCCAACTTGTAATACCTTTTTAAATTAATTAAAAGTTTGGTATTTTTCTTGTGTTGAAATTGTAATCCCTTTTTACTTGTTTTAAAAGTTGGTAAATGATTGTTGAGTGAAAAATCTGAGTTCCATCATATTTGTGAAACACTTTGAGTGTTTAAGTTTCAAAAAGGTTTTTGAAAAAGGTTTGATAAGTTTCTGAAATCCAAGGCTTTTTGAAGTGAAAGTGGATAAGAGTCTTTGGTTTTTGATCTTGTGATTGTTTTAAAAATGTGTTAAGTATCATTGGTTCAAGTTTTTAAGAGGTTTGAGAAGTTATCAAAAAAATCAGAAAGTTATATTTGTGCTTGTTTCTTTTTCACTTTTTCTTAGCAGGATTGGGTTGATTATTTTGTCCAAGGATCAGCTCAGGCCCCAGCCTGATTGGAGGTGGTTTTTCAACCACAAAGGGTCCTGGATGTAGGACCCTTAAGGTATTTCCTTGTTTCTCTTTTCATTTTTTTTAGTTTCTGAAAAATCTTGATGTTTATGTGATTTTGCTTGAAACCTGGTTAAGTGTTGTTTGAATTGTTGGATATTGCTCAATTTGCTATGTTATGCATGTTTAGAGTAATCTAAATCAGTTTGAGTGTGTTTTGAAAAGATTTGGTTTGTAAAATTTGCTTATTCAGTTTTAAGGGGTGTTTGGATTTGCTATTTAACTGAAAATTTTGAAGTATTTTTGAGTTGAAAACGTGTTTCAATCACTAGTTAGGTAATATTTAGGGTGTATGCTAGTTTTATTTCAGTATTGGGAAGGATTTGAACAAGTTTTGTGATAAAAAATGGTCAGAAATCAGTAGGTCCTTGTTTTGAAAGATTTTGTGTTCATTTGACCCATAAATCTTGATCATAGCTAGAATATAGGTTATTAATGGGTTGTGTACTGGTTGTATGCTAGCTAGTGGACTTATGTGCAAATTATAAGCCTTTGAATCTCATATTTGTGCCAAGTATATCAGCAACATACTCGCAGACCTGCTTATTAGCCTATTCAGTGACTTATTTTGACTTTTGTGCTTGATTTTGCTTAGAACTTGTTAGTATCTTGTGTGAATTTGTGTTTCTTGACTCCTTGTACTCCAAAGAGTACAAGGGTGCCCCTTGTATCCATCAAATCAACACCAAAATCATCAGACAAGCTCCTCTTGTCTTTACTTCACAAGTGAATACATCACTTTTGTTCATCAGTCAAGAAGCAGAACCTGGGCACGTTTTTGGTTCTCTTTTGTTTAATTCTTGGTCATTTTGAATTAAAGTTGTGTTTTTGTGAGTTAAAAAGTTGCTGGATTTGGTTTTTAAAAAGTAAAAAAAAAAGAAATTTTTTTTTTGCAAAACCTCACCTTGCCTGGGCTCGAACACGCGACCTCTCTTATGGAGGAGTAACGTGTTAACCAGTGATCTAGATGGGTTTTTATGTTTATGTTCCATTTCAATAGTTATTTAAGGAGGTTTTGTTTTGTGCTTATTTAAATAAGCCGTAGCTTATTTTGGTTATTTCAGCTTATTCATTAAGCTTATTTGGTAGTTAGTATTTTTCCTAGGACTTAATTAAGGTTTAGGACTTTTCTGTTTTAAAAAGTGTATTTTTCTCTTTATTAATTTATTTATTAGGAATATTTTTAGTTTAATTTTTAGAAAGTCCATTAAAAATAGTAAATAGTATTTTAAAAATCCAGAAAAATAGTTTTTAGTTTTTATTTAAGTTATTTGAGGTTTACATTCCAAAAAGTTTTCAAAAAGTCTTATTTTTAATTTTATTTGATTTTAGGGTTTTTAGACAACTTTAAAAATTAATATAAAATTAATAAAAAGGTTTTAGGAACTTTAATTTACATTTTTGTTCTAGTTACATTATTTAGGATTTTTGGTAATTTTTTAGAATTTATTTTTAAACTTTTCATTTTTTTGATTATTTTAATATTTTTTTATTAGAAAAAATTCAAAGTTTGTTTTTTAACTTTTTTTCATTTTTCCTAGATTGTAGACATTAAATTAGGAACTTTGTTCCAAATATTTTTTAGGCTTTTCATTTAATTTTTAGAATTAATTTAAGATTTAATAGATTTTAATAGTTTTTAAGTGTTTAAAAATAGTTTAATTTGGTTTTAAAATTTTTAAAAATAGTTTTTAGCTTAATTAGGTCATTTTTGAGGTTTACAAACTATAAAATCTTGTTTAGGGCTTTTTAATAATTATAAGTGATTTTTAGGGCTTTAATTAGCATTAAAAAGTCATTATTTAATTAATTAAAAGGTTTTAGCAAGTTTGTATTTTTTGTAAACTCTTAGAATTTTACTGTGGATTTTTAGTAATTTTTAGGAATTTTTAGGTTAAAATTTTAATTTTTGTCGTTTTTACGTTTCTACGTCTTAACTTTCTAGTAGTAGTTTTTGTTATTTTTTATTTTTTTTCGTCTTCGTCATCTTCTCTTCTCTTCTTATTAATAATCAAAAACATTAATATCATTCATTACACAACACACGTGCCTCCTCGAGAGAACGATCCCCATTTGGGTCATAACTTGTGGTTTTTCTAAATCACTCGTTAACGCTTACCACTATTTTACCTTCCTTTTCCTAAAGGGGTAATTTTACAACTATCAGTCACAACAACGCTTGGAAAAATACTTGTCAGCGTCCAAAAATAAAAATGTTTAAAAATGAAAAATGACCTTAACAAAGTAATTTATCCTAGAGAAGATAACCAAAAAGCTGATAATTATTATAGGGCGGCAAGCACTGTCCAGTTATGCACACTTGCTTATGCAAGATAGACATAACAGTCCTCTAGTGTCCCTTGCTAACCAAAACTCTTAACAACCAAGCTACCTTATAAAATTCCTTGTTACTCCCAGGTAAATCCCATAACAAAATTATTCCCAAGTCTCCCAACAGACCACAAACAATTCTAGGCCAAAAATGTCTTGGCAGCATGCATAGTATAATAACTTTGCATGCTACAGTGCCTCATGATTTAGTAAAACTAACTCATACTCACCTGTGGACACAATCTAGAATTTTGATAAGAGTATCATATGGATACCCAAACATCCTAAAGGTTCCAAAAACCTCCCCTTAAACTATGATACATAAGTTGCTAAAAATATGCATGAACATAAAAATTTTATGTCAAGATAGGAATTAAAAATTCCAACCATCATCCATAAATAAAACTTGTCCAAATGCTTCTCCAATGATCCATAAGCAACTCTGTATCCAATGGTATACTGCTAACACCACCTGCACATTTAGATTCAAAACCACAAAACTAACATTGATGCTGACAACGCCCCGATAACACATAACAGCGTTGAGGGAAGCTTTGTCAGCGTTAGACAAATATATTGCTGACAACGTCACAAAAACACTTATCAGCGTTCAAGCAACCTTCGTCAGTGTTAGAAAAATATAGTGGAAAATCTAAATCTTCAAAAAGACCAATAACAATGCATCATCCTGTACATACTTTTACAAAAAGACTCCAAAACACATATTATGTGAGATTGATCATTCCAATACTTGTTACCAAGTATTGAAACCTCCCAGCATCAAAAGGTTTAGTTAGTAAATCTGACACATTTTCTTCTGTGTCAACCCTATCTGGTTGTATTAAACCCTTTTCAAAACAATCTCTTATAAAATGGTGTCTAATTTCTATGTGTTTAGTTTTAGAATGATGTACATGATTCTTAATGATGCATAAAGTGCTGTTATTGTCAACAAATATCTTGGTATGCATGAAATTATACCCATAGTCTAACAGCTGGTTCTGAATCCACAAAACTTGTCCACAACAAGCAGCTGCAGCTACATACTCAGCTTCAGTTGTAGAATTAGCCACCACTGTTTGTTTCTTGCATTGCCAAGATATCAATCTGCTCCCAAGAAACTGACATCCACCAGTTGTGGATTTTCTATCAAACTTATCACCTCCATAGTCACTATCTGAATATGCAATCAGCTCCAATGGTGAATCCTTTGGGTACCACAAACCAAGACTAGGATAACATCTTAGGTACCTAAAGATCCTCTTCACAGCATAAAGGTGACATTCTTTGGGAGTCACTTGATGGCGTGCACAAGCACACACAGCAAACATGATGTCAGGTCTGGAAGCTGTAAGGTACATCAATGATCCAATCATGGATCTATAGTGCCTGACATCAACATCTTTCCCATCTCCAATCTTTCCCCAAGGGTGTTCTCTATCCATAGGAGTAATAGCCCTCTTTTCATGTGGAGAAAAGCCAAACTTCTTCAAGATCTCAGCCACATATTTATCTTGGGAGATGAAGATACCATCTTCTTTCTGCTGAACTTGTAAACCAAGAAAGAAGTTCATCTCCCCCATAGCACTCATCTTGAATTTGTCTGTCATAAGCTTGGAGAAATCCTCACTCATCTTTGGATCAGTAGATCCAAAAATGATGTCATCAACATAGACCTGAACAAGCAACACATCTTTACCTTTCTTCTTTGTAAATAGTGTCTGATCTATGGTGCCCCTCTTGAATCCATTGTCCACCAAATAAGTAGACAAAGTACCATACCATGCTCTAGGGGCTTGATGAAGTCCATACAAAGCCTTTTTGACTCTATACACCTTGTCTGGATTCTCTGTATCCTCAAAACCAGGAGGCTACATCACATATACCTCCTCAACAATTGTTCCATAGAGGAAGGCACTCTTGACATCCATTTGATAGACAGTGAAGCCCATGCAGGATGCATAGGCTAAAAAGATCCTAATAGCTTCAATCCTTGTAACTGGTGCAAAGACTTCCTCATAGTCTATCCCCTCCTCTTGTGTATATCCCTGAGCCACTAATCTTGCCTTGTTTCTGACCACAATACCTCTTTCGTCTCTCTTGTTTCTTAGAACGCATCTAGTCCCTATAGGTCTGACATATCTGGGACAATCAACCAACTCCCAAACATCCCGAATTGCAAATTGGTGAAGCTCATCCTGCATTGCTTCCACCCAACTTGGTTCTTTGAGAGCATCAAATATTTTCTTGGGTTCCTGTTGTGACAGAAAACAGGCAAACAAACATGCTTGCACAAGAGGGGTATCAACCTTCTTGTGTATATTGGCAATAAACCCACCAAGACCTTGATGAGATCTTCTAGTCTGAACTGGAGTCATAATATCACCAATGATTTGAGAAGTAGGGTGATTCTTCATAGTAGAAGTGAGAACTCCTCCTTCAAAAAGTCTGGTGTCCTCAACCTCATTCTCCATGTTGCCAATATCTTCTTTGTAACACCCCCACAATTGTTATGCGCAGCGGAACTACAACAATGGGTGCTACACAGTATTCATTGCACACAAGAGATATCAAATGACGCTAAAAAGACGTCATCTTAAAAATTGAAATTTAAAATTGTTAAATAATACATGTCCACAGTTTTTCCAACCCCAAATAGTGCACAGAGTTTAGCGTTTCGGTCCCCATGAATCTCAACCCCAAAAACTTCAGTTTTACAACCACATGACATTAAACATAAAAATTGTTTAAGTAGAAAAGGAGGGAAAAACAAGCGGACACCAAGCCGATCACACAACATCCATCCCATGCATGCTCCATCCTACTGCTCAGCGGTTACCTGAAACACATGCCAAAATTTGGTCAACGAAAACGTTGAGTGGAATTCATAGGTTTTTCAATCCATTTGAACGTATATATAATAAAAACCATTCGTGATCATTTATAGTCTTGTCGATCAAACAAACTATAATCAGGATACTGACAATTGTGTTTAAGCTCATGACACTAATCCGTTAACTCAATCACCCGCGTAAATATACCGGCATGATTCAGATGAAACCAGTGCCCCTCTAAAGGCATCAGTTGCAATTATACCTTATTTCTCATACAAAATAATCTACCGCAGAACTTACTATAAGTACAGCTTCTCGGCTAGCATTGGGTCGTTAACCCCGTAGTACTACAAATTGCATAAGCGGCTATTTCCCCCTTCGCAAGGGCAAGACAATAGTTAATAGTTCATGAATTTAGGGACTTTTGCAACTTTGGTACTCAACACAATTTCTAAGGCAACTTTCGGGTCTAACAATCATTCATGATATACGTTCCTTTTAAAAACTAGCATGCATTTCCCTCGCGGGTAAAACAATTTGAAATAATATAAGCGAGGCTATAAATTCACACCTTAGATATTAAGTAGTCGGTAGTTCGAGGAGTGTTCACTGACGATGTTACGGATGCCCGGGTAATTCAACACCTATCACAAATAACGCGTAATGAGTAATCTCATTTAAATACTTACGGTACTGTATAAAATACATATATATAAGTCACTTAAGACCAATATAACTCACGCCAAAAACAAAAACAACAAGTATCATTCATTTTATACCATTCGTTCTTATAACCTACGTTGTCCATTTTTACTCGTTCTCGCCGGTACTTGACCAAAGTACGGGCTGTTTTACCTTATTAAACCATGCTTATAAAATTTGATAAAATTTCCAAAAATCCTATATGACCTGTAGATAACATGTTTTTAAGTCCAACAAAAGTTTTCACTTTTACGACCCGTTACGCAACTCATTTCCACGACTACATTTTACGGGCTGAAATTGCGCTTCGACCAATTTTGACCACTTTGACCTATATGAAAAATACCTTTGACTTTCTTGACTCATAAGTCAACATATAGACTCATTTGTACAGGTTAGGGACCAAGTTTTGACCCTTGATCATTCACCAAATTATACTTGTGACCCTCGGGATTTGACTAAAACTTTACACAAATCCGGATTGTGAAAGTCCTCGTCTCCCGGTACCCGATCTTTAAAATGTCATAACTTTTAGCTCGTTTTGAGTCACGGGCTCTACCTTATACCAAATTAAAGCTAGAAAAACCCTCTATCACTATATTTAGTTTTCAAGACTTGAAACAAAAATCATTTTTCCAAAATAGACCAAATGTTTCTGCCTAAAAATGACTATACCAAAAACATGCTTAGACTCGATTCCAAGACTTCTAACCAACACTAAACATCATCCTAAGACTTCCCAAACATATCCTAACATCAAACTTCTATCCTACCCCTATTGATCAACCAATCTCAATATCAAAATCAAAGAAAAATACACATGCAAGTAGGAACACCTATGTAAATCATCATAAAACAAATAACCAAACACAATAATAACATGCATGATCAACAACCACCATGGCTCCCCAAACACCCCCATTGCCGTGGGGTTTGGGTGACCCATTCACCACAACCAAATTAATTTTGGTGGGTTTTCATGGTGTTTATACTTCCATAACACTCAAAATTAACATGCATTAGCTCAAATAGCCACAAAAACGAATTTTGGATCATATGAAAAATCTTGAAAAATTTTTATCAATGCATGTTGGATTTGATTACATGAATAGGTGGGTAATGACCAAACTAAGCGTGGTCTAACCTTATATTTTTGAAAAATCAAGTAGAAAAGATTTTTGGTGAATTTTTGTGTGGGTTTGGGGTTGCCGTGAGTTTAGAGAGAGACAAGGGAGGGAGTGTTTGATTTTTCTTGTGAAATGTTGTATGTGTTTGTGTGTTTGTCCACTTTGCCCCTTTTTGTTAGTTAGGAGGGACCTAAGTGCAATTTTGGGCTTCTTTTGTCCTTAAATAGAAAACAACCTCAAAACTTTGCGGGTTTGACCCATTTGTCAATTTTGAAAATTTTACGGGAGTCGGAAATCTTCCCGAACGCTCCAAAATATTTTTGGAATACTTTAAATGTACTTGGAAGGCTATAAAACTCACACGACTCAACTTAACACGAACCGTAAATAAAATTCTCGAAAAATTACATTATCGATAAATCGTCAAAAATTATATAAAATTGGGCATCCCTCGGGATCGTAATCGTCATCGTCCTTCTCAAAACGTCAACCGTAAAAATTATAACCTCAAACATCGGTTCTAACCAAAATACTTATAATTATAGGAATTATAATTTATCAAAAATTTCAAAAATTAGCGTAATTTAGGGTATCGTTAATGACCTTGATTCTAGGGTGTCACATCCACCCCTCCTTAAAGAGAGCGACGTCCCGGCGCTCGCCTCTTCTTGGGCTCACATTTCGTCTATTGGAACAGATGAGGATACCTTTCCTTGAAAAAGTCCTCACGTTCCCAGGTGTATTCCGGTCCACGCTTAGAATTCCATCGGACCTTCACAATGGGAATCCTACTATGCTTCAACCGCTTGACCTCCCGGTCCATAATTTCCACAGGTTCTTCCACAAAGTGCATTTTGTCGTCTAGTCGAATCTCGTCCAAAGGAATCACCAATTCCTTGTCCGCCAAACTCTTCTTCAGGTTCGATACGTGAAACGTGTCATGAATAGCACTAAGCTCGGTCGGCAATTCTAACTTGTACGCTACTGGTCCAATTCGTTCAACGATCTTAAACGGTCCAATATACCTCGGACTCAACTTTCCTTTCTTTCCAAAACGAATTACACCCTTCCATGGCGATACCTTGAGCATAACCATATCTCCAACTTCAAACTCCAACGGTTTCCTTCGGTTATCAGCATAACTTTTCTGTCGGCTTCTCGCAGCAAGTAGTCGGTTCTTGATCTGCACGATCTTCTCTGTCGTTTCTAAAACCATTTCGGGTCCAGTCAATTGACTTTCCCCTACTTCACTCCAACACACGGGCGATCTACACTTCCTTCCATACAATGCTTCGAACGGTGCTGCTTTGATACTCGCATGATAACTATTATTGTACGAAAATTCCACTAGAGGCAAGTGGCGTTCCCAACTTCCTCCAAAATCAATCACGCACGCTCGGAGCATGTCCTCCATCGTTTGAATCGTTCGTTCACTCTGGCCGTCAGTTTCCGGGTGATAAGCCGTGCTTAAACTCAGTTCAGTGCCCATCGCACGTTGAAGCGATCTCCAAAATTCCGACGTAAATCTACTGTCGCGATCCGAAATGATCGATAACGGCACTCCGTGTCTACAGACGATCTCTTTCACGTACACGCTGGCGAGTCTTTCCATGCTGTCCGTCTTCTTCATAGGTAAGAAATGAGCAGATTTCGTCAACCTGTCCACAATTACCCATATCATATCGCATCCACTAGGAGTCCTAGGTAAACCCGTCACAAAATCCATTGCGATTTTCTCCCATTTCCATTCTGGGATTTCCGGTTGTACCAACAATCCAGATGGTTTCTTATGTTCTGCCTGAACCTTCGCGCAAGTCAAACACTTACTGACGTAACGAGCAATATCTGCCTTCATATTCGGCCACCAATAAACTTTCTTCAGGTCGTGGTACATCTTATCCGATCCAGGATGTATCGAATACTTCGACTTATGCGACTCATTCATAACCAATTCTCGAACTCCAGGCTTTCCTTCCTCAGATGAACACAATGGTAACCAAATTCGATTCTCAAAATATCTTAGTCCGTCAGACCTAATCACGAAAAGAGGTTTCAACATTCGTCCCAAATTCTCGGCTTCAACATTCCCTTTCATCAATCCTCTCTCCTGAGCCTTCAGTATGGTTTCGGTTAAGTCAACGCTCTCACTCATCACTAAAGCTCTAACCCTCAAAGGTTTCTCCCGTTCTTTCCTACTCAATGCATCCGCTACAACATTCGCCTTCCCAGGGTGATAGCGAATTTCACAGTCGTAATCACTCAATAGTTCAACCCATCGTCTTTGTCGCATATTCAACTCCTTTTGATCTAAAATGTGCTGCAAACTCTTGTGATCAGTGAATACAACACACTTTGTCCCATACAGATAGTGTCTCCACAGCTTCAACGCAAAAACTACCGCTCCTAATTCCAAATCGTGCGTCGTGTAGTTCTCCTCGTTCTTCCTTAATTGCCTCGACGCGTAAGCTATCACTTTTTCACGTTGCATTAATACTGCTCCGTAACCCTTACGAGACGCATCACAATACACTACGAAGTCTTCGGTTCCTTCAGGCAATGATAAAATCGGCGCGGAACATAACTTATCCTTGAGCGTTTCGAAAGCAAGCTCTTCCTCAATTCCCCATTCATACACCCTATTCTTCTCGGTAAGCCGCGTCAATGGTTTCGCAATCAACGAAAATCCTTCAATAAACCTTCTATAGTACCCAGCTAAACCCAAAAATTGTCGAACTTCAGTCGGCGTCGTCGGTGCTGACCATTCCCTGATCGCTACGATCTTAGCAGGATCTACACGAACTCCTTCCTTATCAATCACATGACCTAGAAACTGCACTGATTCCAACCAAAACTCACACTTAGAGAATTTTGCATACAGCTTCTCCTTTCTTAACAACTCCAAAATCTTTCTCAGGTGCTTCTCGTGCTCCTCCTTACTCTTAGAGTAAATAAGTATGTCGTCGATGAAAACAATAACAAACTTATCTAGATACGGCTTGCACACGCGATTCATAAGATCCATGAATACAGCAGGCGCGTTAGTCAACCCAAACGGCATCACTCGAAATTCAAAGTGTCCATACCGCGTACGAAAGGCAGTTACAGGAATATCCTCCTCTCTTACACGCAGTTGATGATACCCTGATCTTAAATCGATCTTTGAGTATACACTGGACCCTTGCAATTGATCGAACAAATCATCAATCCTCGGTAATGGGTACTGATTCTTAACCGTCAGCTTATTGAGTTCTCTATAGTCGATACACATCCTAAACGAACCATCCTTCTTCTTTACGAACAACACTGGCGCTCCCCAAGGTGATGAGCTCGGCCTAATAAATCCTTTGTCCATCAACTCCTTCAATTGATCCGCTAACTCCTTTAACTCAGATGGTGCTAAACGATAAGGTGCACGTGCAACCGGTGCAGCTCCTGGCACTAAATCAATTCGAAACTCGACCTCACGATTAGGCGGTAAACCTGGCAACTCGTCTGGAAAAACGTCCGGATACTCGTGAATAATTGGTACCTCTTCAATCCTCGCCTCTACATCACCATCGCTCGAAACCTGTGCCAAAAACACATCGCATCCGCTCTCTACGTACTTCATCATCTTCAAACACGAAATCACCTTCAAACGAGAAGTGCATTCGTCTCCCTTTACCGTCAAAACCCTATTCCTCAGCGGAATCTGCACCAATCTCTCACCACAGACGATCGTAGCACTATGCGCCATTAGCCAATCCATTCCCACAATCACGTCAAACGATCCTAGCTCTATAGGCATCAAGTCGATTTTAAAAGCGTAGTTTCCTAACTTCAAGGTACACCCTTTCAGTATAGAATTCGTACTAACAATTTTTCCATCGGCTAATTCAACATTATAACTAGTCGTTAACAATACCGGTTCTCTATCGATATGACGACTAAATCTAACGTCTACAAAACTCTTGTCGGAGCCAGAATCAAATAAAATACTAGCATAACAAGCGTCTAGCAAAAACGTACCGGTAACCACATTGGGACCTTGTGGTTTATCAGCAGTTCCCACTTGATACACAGCTGCCGCATTATTTCCTCCCCGTCTGTTCCCTGTCTTCGGGCAATTTGCTTGCACATGCCCCCTTTCTCCACAGCTATAACATCCTCTCATCCTGATAGCATTAGCCCCAGTGGCTACTCCTCCCATTCGACAACTAGCAGTCCTATGACCTGCCTTTCCACACTTGCCGCATGCCTGCGGGCAGTTTCCAACATGATACAAGTTGCACTTTCCACAATGGGGGTTCACTTTCACACCTCTAGGGTTCGTCACGGCCCTCATCCCTTCGTTCCTTCTCTGATTAAACTGTTGATTACGGTTCGGCCCTTGGTTGTTTCGGTTTCCTCCTCGGTTCTGGCCTTGGGATTGATTACCTTGTGCTGCCTCCCATTTTCTTTTGTTACCCTCAGCAATGTAATTCTGCTTATCCTGAAGCTTAACGTCCATCAAAGCGTGAGCCATTTGAACCGCTTCGTCAAACGTTCCAGGTTTTGACGAAGTTGTTTCACCCTTGATGTTGCTAGATAAACCCTTAATATACTGCTTCATTTTCTTGGCGTCATTGGCAAATATGTCCGGACACAAAAGACTTAACTCATTAAATCTCCTGGTGTAAGCAGCTATATCGTTGTTCCTTAAGGTCAAATGTCTCAATTCGTCCTCCAATTGCCCCAATTCCTCCTCTGGGCAGAATTTCTTTGTCAACAAAGCTTTGGTCGCATTCCACGTTCTCGCATTTGCCACAGCCAATCCCACCGTAGCTACCTGGGTATTCCACCAGCTTAACGCATCATCCAGAAATGTAGCTGCTGCAAACTTTACTTTATCCGCCTCTGCACAACCACTGATTTCAAACGTACTCTCAACTTTTTCCAACCATCGCCTAAGTTCTAGGGCTCCACCCGATCCACGGAACTGCGTAGGACCGCACTTCATAAAGCTTGAATAGGTACACACTCTCGGGACTGGTTGTCTCCCCGCGTTCCTTCCTGGATCCTGATTTCTCCCAGCTCGGTCTGCTTCCAACGCATTAGCTATCGCTTCCTGAATCATGTTGTTAACACGATCGGCAGTCAACTTTGGAGGCATTGTTTTATCGAATATCTCTTTCTGCAAGACAAGAAAAATAGAAAAACAATGTAAGTATTCATATCAAGTTTCCCAGACATAAAATACATACAACGACACATCACTACGGAGTTACTAATATTCATCAATTCACACCACAAAAGATCAAATTTAAGACATATCACAGATCATGAAAGGTAACATAGATTGTATTGATAGTTAACCAAAATCGTGACAAGTAATGCCACTACAATCATTCACCACAAAACATCAAGTACTTGAGTTTCTCGTCATAATACCATCATACAAAGGTCTAAAATAGTTCTATTACAATGATCAAAGAAAAATACAAAACAAGTAACTAGGCATGTGGTGATCCACACGGCCTCTTGGATGGCGGCTCGTCGTCGTCCTCGGTTTCCTCATCACTCACGTCCTCGTCCACATCATCCACTTTTCCCTTTCCTTTCTCATCTGGCCCACATTCTGTTTCCTTTTTCGTCCCTGATGTGGATCCATGCTCAATCGCTCCTTGACTTCCCACCGAAATACAAGCATTTCCAGTAGGCGGCTGAACCATGAAGTCATTCGCCTCCATCTCCACATCGTCCACGAATCTCCAATCCGGGGGCAATGAATCCCTCACACGATGCTCCCAACTCTGCATCCTCGACAACCTCATCTGATCTTCCCTCACACGATCAAGACTAGCACTCAAATTCGCAACCATTGATTTCAAACTGTTGATGGCACTTGTGTTCATCATCCCATCATACGCAATCCTTGAAGTCCTTTCCAACAATCTTTCGTCCGCCTTGTCATTCTCGTCGAATCTACTGACCACTCTTGATTCCACTACATACCTCATGCACATCGATCCTTCCAAACCTCTCACAGTCCGTCGCACGTCATGATAATTCCTCGGTCCGGGACAGCAAATTCTTGGGATGCCTTGATGAAGAGAATTTGCGCTCATTGCACCTTCGGCTCTTCTGGGAATATCTGGTACACCAACCAGATGGGAAGTACGCATAGGCGTGGGACAAGTAGTTCTCCTTGAGTCGGGGTCCTGGGCTCGTACATCGTTACCGTTATCGTTGGGCGGTACCTCGGCCATTCCTGCAATAACAGCGAATTTCGGAGGGTACATAAGTAATTATACAATAATTATAAATATATGCATGCAAATGCAATGCAAAGGTGGTACATATGCCCGAAATGTAATAATATGATGCTCATGCATGATTAATATGAAAATTACGATGTCGGATATTTCACGTAAAATTTAACGTCTACATATAGTAATTCCATACTTATATAATAATTACCCACATATATACTTTACTCAAAAGTATACGTCAAATGCCATAAATACAACAATAAATCTTACCGGAGCCATGCAGGATAGTTGTGTGTGCTTGGACCCTTTCTTACAACACCAAAAGTTATAGTTTAGGATTTTCAAAAACGACCTAGTTCTCTATAACTCGTGGCTCTGATTACCAATCTGTAACACCCCCACAATTGTTATGCGCAGCGGAACTACAACAATGGGTGCTACACAGTATTCATTGCACACAAGAGATATCAAATGACGCTAAAAAGACGTCATCTTAAAAATTGAAATTTAAAATTGTTAAATAATACATGTCCACAGTTTTTCCAACCCCAAATAGTGCACAGAGTTTAGCGTTTCGGTCCCCATGAATCTCAACCCCAAAAACTTCAGTTTTACAACCACATGACATTAAACATAAAAATTGTTTAAGTAGAAAAGGAGGGAAAAACAAGCGGACACCAAGCCGATCACACAACATCCATCCCATGCATGCTCCATCCTACTGCTCAGCGGTTACCTGAAACACATGCCAAAATTTGGTCAACGAAAACGTTGAGTGGAATTCATAGGTTTTTCAATCCATTTGAACGTATATATAATAAAAACCATTCGTGATCATTTATAGTCTTGTCGATCAAACAAACTATAATCAGGATACTGACAATTGTGTTTAAGCTCATGACACTAATCCGTTAACTCAATCACCCGCGTAAATATACCGGCATGATTCAGATGAAACCAGTGCCCCTCTAAAGGCATCAGTTGCAATTATACCTTATTTCTCATACAAAATAATCTACCGCAGAACTTACTATAAGTACAGCTTCTCGGCTAGCATTGGGTCGTTAACCCCGTAGTACTACAAATTGCATAAGCGGCTATTTCCCCCTTCGCAAGGGCAAGACAATAGTTAATAGTTCATGAATTTAGGGACTTTTGCAACTTTGGTACTCAACACAATTTCTAAGGCAACTTTCGGGTCTAACAATCATTCATGATATACGTTCCTTTTAAAAACTAGCATGCATTTCCCTCGCGGGTAAAACAATTTGAAATAATATAAGCGAGGCTATAAATTCACACCTTAGATATTAAGTAGTCGGTAGTTCGAGGAGTGTTCACTGACGATGTTACGGATGCCCGGGTAATTCAACACCTATCACAAATAACGCGTAATGAGTAATCTCATTTAAATACTTACGGTACTGTATAAAATACATATATATAAGTCACTTAAGACCAATATAACTCACGCCAAAAACAAAAACAACAAGTATCATTCATTTTATACCATTCGTTCTTATAACCTACGTTGTCCATTTTTACTCGTTCTCGCCGGTACTTGACCAAAGTACGGGCTGTTTTACCTTATTAAACCATGCTTATAAAATTTGATAAAATTTCCAAAAATCCTATATGACCTGTAGATAACATGTTTTTAAGTCCAACAAAAGTTTTCACTTTTACGACCCGTTACGCAACTCATTTCCACGACTACATTTTACGGGCTGAAATTGCGCTTCGACCAATTTTGACCACTTTGACCTATATGAAAAATACCTTTGACTTTCTTGACTCATAAGTCAACATATAGACTCATTTGTACAGGTTAGGGACCAAGTTTTGACCCTTGATCATTCACCAAATTATACTTGTGACCCTCGGGATTTGACTAAAACTTTACACAAATCCGGATTGTGAAAGTCCTCGTCTCCCGGTACCCGATCTTTAAAATGTCATAACTTTTAGCTCGTTTTGAGTCACGGGCTCTACCTTATACCAAATTAAAGCTAGAAAAACCCTCTATCACTATATTTAGTTTTCAAGACTTGAAACAAAAATCATTTTTCCAAAATAGACCAAATGTTTCTGCCTAAAAATGACTATACCAAAAACATGCTTAGACTCGATTCCAAGACTTCTAACCAACACTAAACATCATCCTAAGACTTCCCAAACATATCCTAACATCAAACTTCCATCCTACCCCTATTGATCAACCAATCTCAATATCAAAATCAAAGAAAAATACACATGCAAGTAGGAACACCTATGTAAATCATCATAAAACAAATAACCAAACACAATAATAACATGCATGATCAACAACCACCATGGCTCCCCAAACACCCCCATTGCCGTGGGGTTTGGGTGACCCATTCACCACAACCAAATTAATTTTGGTGGGTTTTCATGGTGTTTATACTTCCATAACACTCAAAATTAACATGCATTAGCTCAAATAGCCACAAAAACGAATTTTGGATCATATGAAAAATCTTGAAAAATTTTTATCAATGCATGTTGGATTTGATTACATGAATAGGTGGGTAATGACCAAACTAAGCGTGGTCTAACCTTAGATTTTTGAAAAATCAAGTAGAAAAGATTTTTGGTGAATTTTTGTGTGGGTTTGGGGTTGCCGTGAGTTTAGAGAGAGACAAGGGAGGGAGTGTTTGATTTTTCTTGTGAAATGTTGTATGTGTTTGTGTGTTTGTCCACTTTGCCCCTTTTTGTTAGTTAGGAGGGACCTAAGTGCAATTTTGGGCTTCTTTTGTCCTTAAATAGAAAACAACCTCAAAACTTTGCGGGTTTGACCCATTTGTCAATTTTGAAAATTTTACGGGAGTCGGAAATCTTCCCGAACGCTCCAAAATATTTTTGGAATACTTTAAATGTACTTGGAAGGCTATAAAACTCACACGACTCAACTTAACACGAACCGTAAATAAAATTCTCGAAAAATTACATTATCGATAAATCGTCAAAAATTATATAAAATTGGGCATCCCTCGGGATCGTAATCGTCATCGTCCTTCTCAAAACGTCAACCGTAAAAATTATAACCTCAAACATCGGTTCTAACCAAAATACTTATAATTATAGGAATTATAATTTATCAAAAATTTCAAAAATTAGCGTAATTTAGGGTATCGTTAATGACCTCGATTCTAGGGTGTCACATTCTTCATCAGACTCTCTTTCATCAACATGAGGATGAACCTCTTCATATAAATTGGAAGGTTCACCTTGTTCAAAAATGGAAGAGAAAAGATGTGCAGAAGTGTTGTCAACGTCTGAACCTTGTTTGTCAGCGTGTGAGCCAACAACGCTTGAACTATTGTTGTCAACGTCTGAGCCATCAACGTCTGAATTGGTCTTGTCAGCGCTAGATTTGCCTTTGTCAGCGCCTGAAGGACCATGCATGTTTTCATCTGGTGGTACTTGTGGACCACAATTATCTTTACCAGCAGCAGCAGCAGCATCAAAAGCATCTGTCCAAATGGGGATTGTAACATATTCTTGGATAGGAGATGACTTCTCTGCTTGTGATCCAACCTTTTCATGAACCTGTGTACCTGAAACATCAACAACTTGCTCTTCCACAACATTTGAAGTTACCTTCACAATGTCTGGATTAGTGACAGGCATATAATTTAAAGTTCTAGATAAAGGTTCCAAGTCAAACAACCAATTTGGACCACTTTCAGGATCACTAGGTTTATTCTCTAAAAACCTAACATGTACTCTTTCAAGTATACGTTTTTCCTCTTTAAGATAAACCCTATATCCCTTGCTCTGCACTGAATACCCCATGAAGTAGCCTTCATCACCTTTTGCACTAAATTTTCCTAAGGCATCACTAGTGTCTAAAACTACTACATGACAACCAAAAGGTCTAAGAAAACCAATATTAGGTTTTCTACCCCAAAGTAACTCATAAGGTGTTTTGTTCTGAATTTTGTTGACCAATGCTCTATTTTGAACATAGCAAGCTGTATTAACAGCCTCAGCCCAAAAGGCTATAGGAAAATGAGCATCAGCCAACATGGTTCTGGCTGCTTCAATTAGGGTTCTATTTTTCCTCTCAGCAACTCCATTTTGTTGTGGGGTTCTGGCAACACTGAATTGCCTAGTAATTCCTTTCCTGGCACAAAAATCATCTAACTTTTTATTCCTAAATTCACCACCATTATCACTCCTAAGCATTTTAACTTCATTGCCATATTTCTTCTCAATCTGAGTGATAAAATCAATTAAAGTGTCAGCTGTATCACTCTTCATAGCTAGAAAGAAGGTCCAAGTAAACCTAGAAAAGTCATCTGTTATAACAAAGCAGTATGACTTACCATTCAAACTTTCTATATTGGTTGGACCAAAGAGGTCTATATGAAACAAATGAAGAGGTCTAGAACTAGAATGCACCTGTTTGGACTTGAATGAGACCTTGTGCTGCTTGCCTTTAAGACATGCAACACAAGAGTGGTCATTGTGGAAGGCCTTCTCAGGCAAACCATCAACCAAGCCAAGTCTCACAAGCCTATTTATATTCTTAAAATATATGTGCCCTAGTCTCCTGTGCCACAAATTACTCTCATCTACTGAAGCTTTAGCATAAAAACAAGACATATTGTTATTCATTCTAATCCCATTCAGATTCACATTGTATATGTATTTATGCCTAGGTGTTCTATATTCAATATATTTCTCATCAGGGATCTTATAATCCTTGCTTAACACCAAACATTCAGTATCAGTAAACAGAACTTTATTTTTGTTATCACACACTTGTGATACACTAAAAATATTGTAATCAAGTTCTTTTACCAGAAATACGTTCTCAAAACGCAAGTTCTTGGTGAGAAGGGTTCCTTTGCCTGTGATAGTACCATATCCGCCTCCAAAGTAAACCTTATCACCATCCTTAATGGGAGTGAAGTTTGTGAGATAATCTTCCTTCCCTGTCATGTGCCTTGAGCATCCACTATCCCAATATCCATAATCATTGACCTGTTTTTGAATGCCCTGCACATAAAGAAAACAAATTAGTTTTTTTGGGAACCCAAGACTTAGAAGACTTGGATTCATCTGGTTGTTCAATAAGAACAGACTTAGTTCTCACAACAACCCTATTTTCATCCTTCTTAGGATGAAATACCCAGTTAACCCCAATAGGTTTTGTAATGACTTTTGAAATATAATTAAATCTGTTGCAGGTCATTGAAATCCCATTATCATTAGGGTTTTGATCCTTCTTTGGTCTCCATGTCAAGCTTGAAGAAGCTTTAGACCCCTTACCATGTGGTTGCAAATATTTAGGTCTGGGCACGTTTCTGTCAGCGTTGGAATTGGTCTTGTCAACGCTGAAATTACCCTTGTCAACGTTGAACCTAGGGTTTGCTACAGAAACCCATTGCCTATTAGACCAAGTGTTTGTCTTTTGAAATGGTCTTTGTCCATGAGTGTTAGACCCTCTAGTGAAGAATGGGGCAGGTCCAATCACTTGTGGACTTTGCTGCACATAAGGTTTGGGTCTGACAACGTTTGACTTTCTAACAACGTTGACTTTGTTCCTGTCAGCGCTGAATTTGTTCCTGTCAGCGCTGACTTTGGGAGCGTTGACACACTTATACGCTAAATGTGAAAAGCTACCACAAGAGTAACAGGCTTTTCTAGACACAACCCTAGGTCTAGAAGAAAAGAAGCCTGTTCCATCATTGCTAACTTGGCTCTTAGGTGACCTAGTATTCCTATACATCTCTGCATACTTAATGCTAGGTTTTCTAACAGTGTTTGAGCCAAGATCAACAACCTTACCAGTGATTGGGTTTGTAACCTTAATGGGAGTTGACTCATTAGGACTTTCACATAGCAAGCCACCCTTAACAAATAATGTAGGGTTAGCGTTCTTCCATTCATTCAGGTCAGTCAACTTTTGTTGATACTCTTCAACTGGAGTGACAACTCTTGGTGGAG
The DNA here is from genome assembly GCA_025667525.1 of Glebionis coronaria. NCBI lineage: Eukaryota > Viridiplantae > Streptophyta > Magnoliopsida > Asterales > Asteraceae > Glebionis > Glebionis coronaria. The sequence goes on along the minus strand of JANFOE010001476.1, from coordinate 79,408 downwards.
GAATGAATTCCTCCTCTTGGAGTTCTGGCAAACCAGTCCAAGATAGGTCCTTTTGTTGGACACCATAGAAGTCACCAGCTGGTGGTGGAACCACAGAGTAGTCTTTCATCGCAATCACAATCATGTCCTTAGGATCCCTTTGTTTATTCACACAGTCTCCTAGGGTTTGTGTGGCTCTATCTAATCTTTGAATTTTAAGGCCAACATTATCTTTATTCTTGATGGCCTCATCTAACTTAGCCTGTAACTCACCATTAACCCTTTCCATGATGTTTCTAATATCCATACTAGCATTTAACTCATGTTTTAAGATATTTATTTTATCTTTTAAGTCAAATTCCATTTTCTTATATTCAGAAACTGTCTTCTCAGTTTGAGTGAGAGCTAGTTGGTAATTAGACAGTTTGCATCTTTCAGTACTCACATCACTTAATAATCTTAACACCTCTTTGTTAAGTTTCTCAGTGTTTAACCTACAACCTTTACTACAAAAAGAATCATCGTATACCTCATTATCAGATGAAGAGGAGGAGTGTGCCATGAGAGCATATTCAACATGCTCTTCTTCTTCAATTTCAGCAACCAAAGCTTTATCCTCTTCCATATCCTTAGCCAGATAGCTCCAATCCCATCCCATACCATCAATTCCTTGAACTGCAACCATGGCTTTAGGATCCTGAGCTTTAACAACTGGACTTGAGGGTTTACCAGCATCAGATCTTCTAGGAGATCTACATTCCCTCATGAAGTGCCCCATACGATGACAGTTGTAGCACTCAACTTTGGATTTATCAAATCTAGCTGTGTCTTTTGCATTGAAGGTCATCTTCTTCTTAAACCTTATGTTCCACCTGTTTGCTCTTATACTAGCAAGAGCCATGTTCCACTTAATGTCCATCTCTTCCAAGTGCTCATCACTTATCTGCTCAAGGTTGTAACACTCTCATTTTTCGTATCGGTACAGCGGAAGGGTCTTTCAGAGTGTTACGGGATAGCACAATAACTCCAATCATAGACAACACATAAAAATGGTTGTACAAGGTTTAACAAACATTCATTCGATAAAAAGTTTCAAAGGCGTACAACAGGTCCCAAATTATACAGGTCATTAAGTTTACAAAACATAGATCGAATGAACATTTTTAATATTAAGTGTGGGCCATCAGAGTCGATCTCCATCCAGATTACCTTCAAGCACCTGAGATAAAAACATGCAAAAATCATATCAGCGAATGCCGAGTGAATTCATAGAGTTTGATGAAAACCGTTATATAAAACAATCATTTACATTCATTTAAAATCAGAACACAAGTATAATATCGGAAGTAAGTCCACATATTGCTAGTCAGGCAATATATAAATCAAGCATACATCTGAAACCGTCCATGAGACCGTAGTCTCTATATTACCATGATAGGTAATATATTCATCGTTAATAGCGTCGTTATCGTATCGTTTATTATTTATGTTTTATAGCATACATTGTATAGGATTATTATTAGCCGCATGACATTGTTACCTTACTATGAAAACAGCGGGCCGCGAACCCGACAAACAATTTACCCATCTAAGTTAGCGTGTCGTCACAAAAATCACGCTATGGAATCTTCTCATACATAAATTCGCTTACCAATCAATGTGGTACGACGGGGATCAACCGTCAAGGCGTGAACTGGGGTGATCGTCCCCAAATAGTACTATCAAATGCATAAGCGTCTACCAAATCCCGGTAGTTCACAATTCATGCTAATGGGACTTTAAGTGACATAACCTAACTACTAATAATCCTTTTAGTCTCGAATATAGGGTCATAGCATCATTCGGGTCCATATCATTTAGCATACAATCGGGACTACTTGTGTTCTATTTTTATAAAAATCTAGCATGTTATCTCCCTCGCGGGTTTACAAATCATTTTATAAAACATTTAAAAGAGTGTGAGGCTATGAACTCACGTTGTTAATGAAAGGCGGATTATCGGCTACGGGCGTGCTTCGGTCACGGAAACCTATATAAATAATAATCGGTCTTAGACTCGGTCCAATGACTTTTATCAAAATAACAATATACATATGATGATTTTGTACATATGATGATGATCAAGTGGGTTTATACATCCATGTTTACTCATTTTAGTGTTTACGTTTTGGTAACGTCTTACTAGTTCACTAGTTTTACCGATTTTACCTATTTTAAGTCCATTAAGTCTTTTATAAGTTCTTTTACTTGTTTTTACCCATTTTATACCTATATTATCAGTATATATACTTTTCATGTTGGGCCCAAATGGGTTAAGCCCAATAAGTTCTTTTTACAAGTATTTATCTTATTAAGTCTAATTATTAGTCTAATGTGTTTAGTTAGCTCGTAAATGTCCGTAATTCTTATAGTTCGGGTTTTATCGGTTTTTACTTGTCTTAGTTACCTATACATCAGTATATGACTTTTATAAACTTTACATCAGACGGGTTTGGTCGTCTAAGTTTTATTTGGCGAAAAACGTTAATTTTACGGCGATAGCCGAAAAAGTCGTAAAAATCAAGTTTATAGTTTTTATTACTTATAAATATTCTTTTACCACCATTTATATAATTTACCCATTTAATTAACCTTTTATACATTTATATAAATAATTTTTATAAGTTAGTGGGTTTATATTTTTACATTTTATACATTATAATGTGAGTGCTTATATAATAATAATAAACATTATTTCCAAAATCTGATTTTTAACTTCATGTTTACCATTTTTACCATATCTAGAGTTCTATAATGACTTAGAAGCTCATTTTTGGATGACAAGTTATTCATAATAGGTTCTACATATAACTTAGTTATAGCTACTGCCCATTTTGAGTTTAAGTTGCCTTAACAGTCCCTACAAAACTGCTTATTCAGATTACACCACCTAACTTGTTTTGATCATATCTCACTCATTATTTTGATTCCATTGCATGACCAACTCTCACATGTGTATAACATCATCTACTTACTGTAAATAGATCAAACCATGCAATTTTATCAGTTCATCTTTTAGTTATCTACTGTTTTTATACAGCCAACTAAATAGTCAAGATTTTAGCTTCATTTCTTATGGTTATCATCATTTTTAAGCATATTTATCAACACTTGATCCCCACACAACATTTTTATCATCATATATACATCATATACATATACAAAATGAAAGAAAATACATTTGTTCTTTACAAAATAATAAGAGAAAAATGTAGAGGATGATCTTCTTTACCAATCCAAGTGGATTTCTTGTTTTAGGAAGGCAAGAACTTGATGAACACAACAAGTATCTCCAAGACCATCAAATATCAAGAACATAGGTTGGAAAATCATCCCTAGGACACAAGCAAATCACCTCCAAAGATGTTAATATGGCCACCAAATGATCAAGGCTTCAAGAGAACACCTTAATAGGACTAGTAAACATGTGGTTTATGGCTAGAAAAGATCAAAGATGGTGTTTGTTGGCTTATTTGGGACGGCACAAGGGAGGGTTTGAGAGAGTTTTTGGTGTTGAGTTGCATGTAAGACTGATAGAAATGGAAACAAGTAGCTAGTTTAGCTAGTAAGTGGTAAAGGTTAGCTTAATGTGTAAGCATATGCTTACACATGTATAAGTTAGCTAATACTTGATGCCACATATGTGTTGTGGTGTCAAGTTGCCGTCCCATATAAGCTAGTGGGGTGGGACAAAGTTTTTTGTCCCATCTCACTAGTTTACGGGTATTTCTCGATTCTAGTTTTCTCGATTTGCGTGCCCTCGGGTCGTTTTATGAAAAACGTTTTTATAAATTATGAATCACCGTCACAAAACGAATCCAATAAAAATTGTCTCATGGAGTTCAAAAACGTAAATACGTAATCCTAAGTTTTCCGGTTTAGTCGTAAAAGACGCCAAATTATGCACGTAAGCCCAAATTTAAATCCGTAAATTGTGAGTTCGTCAACCAACACAAAAATAAGTTTCAAAATATTATACGAGAAAATATTTCACTACCTGAAAATGTTAGATTTGTCACAGCTTTTCCTCCTAAAAGGGATCAACGTCCTCGTGATCCATTTCATTTGGATGTCCGTTTCTTATTGAAATCGAAGAGGTGCGGATATTTCTTCCACATTTCATCCTCTCGTTCCCACGTATACTCCGGTCCATGCTTTGAATTCCATCGGATCTTGACAATAGGTATCCGACTTTGTTTCAGTTGCTTTACCTCACGGTCCATAACTTCTACGGGCTCTTCGATAAAATGCAACTTCCCATCTATTCGAACCTTACCTAACGGAATTTTCTCATCACTCACTGCTAGACATTTCTTCAGATTAGATACATGGAATGTGTTGTGAACACCATGAAGTTCTGGGGGTAACTCTAGTTTGTAAGCCACCGGACCTACTCTAGATAAAATCTTAAAGGGTCCAATATAACGGGGATTCAATTTCCCTCGCTTTCCAAATCTGATAACGCCTTTCCATGGCGATACTTTCAACATTACTCGGTCACCCACTTCAAACTCCATTGGATTCCGCCGCACATCCGCGTAACTTTTCTGTCTACTACGGGCAGTCAACAACCTCTTCTTAATCTGAACTATCATCTCTGTAGTCTCCCGGATCAATTCCGGTCCCGTGAGCTGGGTATCCCCAACTTCACTCCAACATACAGGAGATCTACACTTCCTACCATACAAAGCTTCAAACGGTGCAGCCTTAATACTAGAATGGTAACTATTGTTATACGAAAACTCTGCTAACGACAAATGTTTATCCCAATTCTTACCAAAGTCTAACACACAAGCTCTCAACATATCTTCAAGTGTTTGTATCGTCCTTTCACTCTGCCCATCAGTCTGGGGGTGATAAGCAGTGCTCATATCGAGATTCGTTCCCAAAGATCTTTGGAGAGGTTTCCAAAAATTCGATGCGAATCTAGGATCTCTATCTGAAATGATCGATACAGGCACTCCATGCTTGCATACAACATTATCAAGGTATATTCGAGTCAGCTTATCCAGTGAGAACTGCTCCTTAACCGGAATGAAGTGTGCTGATTTGGTCAGTCTATCGACAATAACCCAAATTGAATTGTTTCCAGATGATGTTCTAGGAAGCTTGGTGATAAAGTCCATTGTAATTCGCTCCCACTTCCATTCAGGAATCTTTGGCTGTTGAAGTAGTCCTGATGGCTTTTGATGTTCCGCTTTGACTCTAGCACAAGTTAAGCATTGAAGAACATACATAGCTATGTCAGCTTTCATATTCGGCCACCAGTACAACTTCTTCAAATCATGGTACATCTTATCAGATCCCGGATGAATGGAATACTTAGATTTATGGGATTCTAACATAACCAAATCTCTTAAGCCTCCAAACTTAGGTATCCACATACGACCTCTTAAACATTTCACTCCATCAGCTCTAACCTCTAAAGGATCTCCTTCTCCTCGGAACCCTTCATTAACAAAATTCTCCTTCTTATAAGCTTCTATTTACGCATTTCTAATTTGCTCAGGCAAATTATTGTGCACGGTCAAGACTAGAGAACGCACCCTGATAGGCTCTCTATCTTTCCTACTCAACGCATCAGCAACAACATTGGCTTTTCCTGGGTGATATTTTATATCACAATCATAATCACTTAACAACTCTATCCATCTTCGTTGCCTCATGTTCAATTCCTTCTGGTCGAGAATATACTATAGGCTTTTGTGATCAGTGAATACCGTACACTTGGTGCCATACAGATAATGTCTCCACAACCTAAGAGCAAAGACCACAGCTCCTAGCTCAAGATCATGAGTAGTATAATTCTCCTCATTCTTCCTTAATTGCCTAGAAGCATAAGCTATCACTTTCTCTCTCTGCATCAAAACAGCTCCATAACCTCTAAGAGATGCATCACAATACACTACAAAATCTTCACTCCCGTCGGGTAATGATAAGATTGGCGCACTACATAATTTTTGCTTCAATGTCTGAAATGCTCCATCTTCATCACTTCCCCAAACGAAAGGTTTATTCTTCTGAGTAAGCTTAGTCAAGGGTTTGGCTATCAAAGAAAATTCTTTAATGAATCGCCTATAATAGCCAGCCAATCCTAAGAATTGTCGCACTTCCGTTGGCGTTGTTGGTGCAGACCAATTCTTAATAGCTTCAACCTTTGCAGGATCAACATGAATTCCATCTCTGTTAATCACATGACCAAGAAATTGCATAGAATCTAACCAAAAATCACACTTCGAAAACTTAGCATACAACCTTTCATCCTTCAACAAGTTCAGAACAATCCTCAAATGTTCTCTATGTTCATCTTCATTCTTAGAATAGATTAGAATATCGTCAATAAACACAATCACAAATTTATCCAAGTAGGGCTTGCACACTCGATTCATTAAATCCATGAAAACCGCAGGTGCGTTAGTTAACCCAAATGGCATTACTTGAAATTCATAGTGTCCATAACGAGTTCTAAATGCAGTTATAGGAATATCTTCTTCACGGACGCGAAGTTGGTAATATCCTGACCGCAAATCTATCTTAGAATACACACTAGATCCTTGCAGTTGATCAAATAAATCATCAATCCTAGGTAAAGGATATCGATTTTTAATTGTCAACTTATTCAGTTCCCTATAATCAATGCACATACGAAAAGATCCATCCTTCTTCTTAACGAACAAGACTGGAGCTCCCCAAGGCGACGAGCTCGGTCAAATAAAACCTTTATCAGACAACTCCTTAAGTTGCTCAGATAACTCCTTTAATTCAGAAGGGGCTAATCGGTAAGGCGCACGTGCCACCGGTGCAGCACCAGGAATTAAATCGATTCGAAACTCTACTTGCCTTATCGGTGGAAGTCCGGGTAAATCTTTAGGAAATACCTCAGGAAATTCACAAATAATAGGTACATCTTCCAATCGTTTCTCCCTAGACTCATTCCCGGTCACTTGAGCTAAAAATAACTCACAACCGTTCCTGATGTACTTTTGGACTTTAATACATGAAACGATTTTCAAACGGGATTCACCTCGACTATCATCAATTACTAACGTCCTATTCCTAAGAGGAATCTTAACCTTCTTCTCTCCACATAAAATAGTAGCATTGTTAAACGACAACCAATCCATACCAATAATTATATCGAAACTACCTAATTCTATTAACATCAAATCAATCGGAAAGGAATGGTTCAAGAGATTTAGAGAGCATCCTTCTAATAGCTTATTAGTTTTTACTAATTTACCATCAGCCAATTCCACCTCGTAACTGGTACTTATCTCAACAGGTTTAGTGGATACAAAGCTCCTATCGGCACCCGAATCGAATAAAGCAACAGCATAATGATTGTTGAGTAAAAACGTACCGGTAACGACATTCGGATCCTCTTTCTTCACCTCAATTGTTCCAAGTTGGTAGATACCACCCTGGGGGTTTCTTCCAGGTACAATCGCTTTCAACTTGGGGCATTCCGATTTCCTATGACCTTCTTCATTACAGTTGAAGCAAATGGTTCCCTTCTTACACCTTTCAACCTTGTGTCCAAGCTTTCCGCAATTTCGGCACTTCCAGCAGTCGCCAGCATGCCTCTTGTTGCCACACTTAGGACATCTATCATCGTTGCGCGGTGCATTGTTGGTAAGAGCATTTGCATTCCCCTTTCTCTTGTTCTGACGACGATTGAAATTCTTCCTATTATCACCTCTATCTACACGCTCACCGTCTCCCTTTCTTTTCTCACCTACACGGGCTTCATCTTCCTTATCCTGAATTATCTGTCCAATGAGTTGGTAAGCCATTCGAACAGCATCATCAATGGTCAGTGGTTTAGATGATGTTACGTCCCCCCGGATATTACTGGTCAACCCTTTCACATATTGCTCAATTCGGATCTCTTCGGGTTCAACCAATCGAGGACATAGCAAGGCCAACTCATGGAATCGATTCGTATAACTATCAATGTCCACACCTTTCATTCTTAAATGAATCAACTCTTGTTCTAACCTAATAATCACACTACAAGGACAAAACTCCAAAGTCATCCACTTCTTGATTTCAGCCCAAGGAGTAGCATTAGCAGCATCAAGACCCATGAAAGCAATTCTCCCGTTCCACCAAGTCAATGCACGACCTTTAAAAGTAGCCATAGCAAAAGTCACCTTATCTTCCTCCTTACACTTACTAATCCTAAACACCGATTCAATCTTTTCAATCCACTGGCTTAGTGCTACAGCACCTTCAGTTCCATTAAAAGGTAGAGGTTCACACTTCATGAACGTCACATAAGTACAACCACCAACTTCAGGTGCATTCGTTCCAAGTCCTCCTACATTTCCTCCAGCATTAGCATTCACATTATTAGCATTCACATTTACATTAGTACCGCCAATTCCACTACCGCCAGCTCCACTACCGCCAGCTCCACTACCGCCAGCTCCACTACCGCCAGCTCCACTACCGCCAGCTCCACTACCGCCAACTCCACTACCGCCAGCTTCACTACCGCCAGCTTCACTTCTAGCATTTGCCATAAATTCAGTCATAGATGCGATAACTTGCTCCGTAATAATCCTACGTACATCATCCTCAGTCACAGCCTTCTTAGGCGGCATAGTTCTATAATTCCACAATTTCAAAATATTAAGCATTCATCCAACAAAGGATTCATATAATATGGATCGAATTCATAATCAAGATACAAATAAGGCACAATATGGAATTCAAGACAAGATACATATTTCATTCGATCTGAAACAAAAGTATTGTCTTAGTACATCCCATATCAAAGTTCTAGCACTATATACACTAAAAATTCGTGCCAAGTCTATTACTAACAAGTCGGTTCAGTCAAAGCTACAAGCACAAAAGATATAAAGGTCACTACTAAATACAGACTGGTCTACTGAGAACCGCCAGATGGTCCATCATCCATCGTCTTCTGGATCTTCGCTGGACGATCACTAGACACATCTTCAGCTGGGCGCTTACGGATTACTCCTCTTTCAACCATGTTAGCATAAAATCTACTGTTCCATCCCACAGATATATTCAACTCCTTTTCGGCTTTCTCACGCATCGCACGAGCCACACTCAACTGAATCTCCATAGAATTCACCTTTCTCTTCATGGCAGCATACTCACCACTTTCCAACACTGATAACCTCCTAAAAGCCTCATTCAATCCACGCTCTACATCACTCAAATCCAAACTAAGCAATTCTCGCTCTTTCTCACCAACCTTAGTCTTCGACTCCAAATAAGCAACCTGAGTCTGAACAACACCTAATCCAACCTCTGTCACACAACTCTTAACACGGGAAGCATCTAGGTCACGTCTCAAGGCCCATGGTGCAAGACCATCAATATGAGTAGCCTCTCGAGTACTAGACGACTCTTCTATCTCACGTCTACGAGTAGCAATACCATCGGTACCGTCAGGTGCATCGTCATCCTCATCCTCCTCTGATTCAGAATCAGATTCAGACGATTCAGACTTTCCATCCCTAGGTAACTCATCCTCAGAATCAGACAAACAAACTGGTGGTGGCAAAGGCTCGCCCTCTGGAACATCATACGGATAAATAAGCTCAGCTTCCTCATCGTCATCAACCTCAACATCTATACCTACATCCTCCTCGACATCCTCGTCGTCAATCTCGTCATCTAAATTATCTAACCCAATCTCATCATTGTTCTCAATATCAGCATTCTCAATCTCCACATTCTCATTACCCACATTCTCAATATCCACATTCTCATTACCCACATTCTCAATCTCATTCTCTACTAAGTCAACCTGAGGGGCAATCTGATCTCCTAGTCCTAACTCGGGCTCGGGATCCTCAAATGGTTCCTCCTCATCATCAATATCAAAATCTACTAAGTCTAAATAAGGATCATCTTCTATATTAGGTTCGGGAATAGCATGGTTTTCTACAGGAATATTAGGGTCAGCCATGACAATCTGCATTTATATATATATATATCTTGTATTAGGATAACATACTAGTTAAACAATTACATAATGAAATCACGATATATACATATATATAAATTATATTATATATATCAAAATATATATCTTCTCAATAGGGCTTGGTTGTAACGTCGGAGATCTCTGGCACCGTTATAGTCAAAAGATTTTTCAAATATTTTCTCAAATGTTCATTGTCAAAAGATTTTGAAAAGTTTTGTTCAATACCTTGGTTTTTAAAATCCTTTGTTCTCTATAACGAGAGCTCTGGTACCAAACTGTAACACTCTCATTTTTCGTATCGGTACAACGGAAGGGTCTTTCAGAGTGTTACGGGATAGCACAATAACTCCAATCATAGACAACACATAAAAATGGTTGTACAAGGTTTAACAAACATTCATTCGATAAAAAGTTTCAAAGGCGTACAACAGGTCCCAAATTATACAGGTCATTAAATTTACAAAACATAGATCGAATGAACATTTTTAATATTAAGTGTGGGCCATCAGAGTCGATCTCCATCCGGATTACCTTCAAGCACCTGAGATAAAAACATGCAAAAATCATATCAGCGAATGCCGATTGAATTCATAGAGTTTGATGAAAACCGTTATATAAAACAATCATTTACATTCATTTAAAATCAGAACACAAGTATAATATCGGAAGTAAGTCCACATATTGCTAGTCGGCAATATATAAATCAAGCATACATCTGAAACCGTCCATGAGACCGTAGTCTCTATATTACCATGATAGGTAATATATTCATCGTTAATAGCGTCGTTATCGTATCGTTTATTATTTATGTTTTATAGCATACATTGTATAGGATTATTATTAGCCGCATGACATTGTTACCTTACTATGAAAACAGCGGGCCGCGAACCCGACAAACAATTTGCCCATCTAAGTTAGCATGTCGTCACAAAAATCACGCTATGGAATCTTCTCATACATAAATTCGCTTACCAATCAATGTGGTACGACGGGGATCAACCGTCAAGGCGCGAACTGGGGTGATCGTCCCCAAATAGTACTATCAAATGCATAAGCGTCTACCAAATCCCGGTAGTTCACAATTTATGCTAATGGGACTTTAAGTGACATAACCTAACTACTAATAATCCTTTTAGTCTCGAATATAGGGTCATAGCATCATTCGGGTCCATATCATTTAGCATACAATCAGGACTACTTGTGTTCTATTTTTATAAAAATCTAGCATGTTATCTCCCTCGCGGGTTTACAAATCATTTTATAAAACATTTAAAAGAGTGCGAGGCTATGAACTCACGTTGTTAATGAAAGGCGGATTATCGGCTACGGGCGTGCTTCGGTCACGGAAACCTATATAAATAATAATTGGTCTTAGACTCGGTCCAATGACTTTTATCAAAATAACAATATACATATGATGATTTTGTACATATGATGATGATCAAGTGGGTTTATACATCCTTGTTTACTCATTTTAGTGTTTACGTTTTGGTAACGTCTTACTAGTTCACTAGTTTTACCGATTTTACCTATTTTAAGTCCATTAAGTCTTTTATAAGTTCTTTTACTTGTTTTTACCCATTTTATACCTATATTATCAGTATATATACTTTTCATGTTGGGCCCAAATGGGTTAAGCCCAATAAGCTCTTTTTACAAGTATTTATCTTATTAAGTCTAATTATTAGTCTAATGTGTTTAGTTAGCTCGTAAATGTCCGTAATTCTTATAGTTCGGGTTTTATCGGTTTTTACTTGTCTTAGTTACCTATACATCAGTATATGACTTTTATAAACTTTACATTAGACGGGTTTGGTCGTCTAAGTTTTATTTGGCGAAAAACGTTAATTTTACGGCGATAGCCGAAAAAGTCGTAAAAATCAAGTTTATAGTTTTTATTACTTATAAATATTATTTTACCACCATTTATATAATTTACCCATTTAATTAACCTTTTATACATTTATATAAATAATTTTTATAAGTTAGTGGGTTTATATTTTTATATTTTATACATTATAATGTGAGTGCTTATATAATAATAATAAACATTATTTCCAAAATCTGATTTTTAACTTCATGTTTACTATTTTTACCATATCTAGAGTTCTATAATGACTTAGAAGCTCAGTTTTGGATGACAAGTTCTTCATAATAGGTGCTACATATAACTTAGTTATAGCTACTGCCCATTTTGAGTTTAAGTTGCCTTAACAGTCCCTACAAAACTGCTTATTCAGATTACACCACCTAACTTGTTTTGATCATATCTCACTCATTATTTTGATTCTATTGCATGGCCAACTCTCACATGTGTATAACATCATCTACTTACTGTAAATAGATCAAACCATGCAATTTTATCAGTTCATCGTTTAGTTATCTACTGTTTTTATACAGCCAACTAAATAGTCAAGATTTTAGCTTCATTTCTTATGGTTATCATCATTTTTAAGCATATTTATCAACACTTGATCCCCACACAACATTTTTATCATCATATATACATCATATACATATACAAAATGAAAGAAAATACATTTGTTCTTTACAAAATAATAAGAGAAAAATGTAGAGGATGATCTTCTTTACCAATCCAAGTGGATTTCTTGTTTTAGGAAGGCAAGAACTTGATGAACACAACAATTATCTCCAAGACCATCAAATATCAAGAACATAGGTTGGAAAATCAGCCCTAGGACACAAGCAAATCACCTACAAAGATGTTAATATGGCCACCAAATGATCAAGGCTTCAAGAGAATACCTTAATAGGACTAGTAAACATGTGGTTTATGGCTAGAAAAGATCAAAGATGGTGTTTGTTGGCTTATTTGGGACGGCACAAGGGAGGGTTTGAGAGAGTTTTTGGTGTTGAGTTGCATGTAAGAATGATAGAAATGGAAACAAGTAGCTAGTTTAGCTAGTAAGTGGTAAAGGTTAGCTTAATGTGTAAGCATATGCTTACACATGTATAAGTTAGCTAATACTTGATGCCACATATGTGTTGTGGTGTCAAGTTGCCGTCCCATATAAGCTAGTGGTGTGGGACAAAGTGTTTTGTCCCATCTCACTAGTTTACGGGTATTTCTCGATTCTAGTTTTCTCGATTTGCGTGCCCTCGGGTCGTTTTACGAAAAACGTTTTTATAAATTATGAATCACTGTCACAAAACGAATCCAATAAAAATTGTCTCATCAAAAACGAAGTTCAAAAACGTAAATACGTAATCCTAAGGTTTCCGGTTTAGTCGTAAAAGACGCCAAATTATGCACGTAAGCCCAAATTTAAATCCGTAAATTGTGAGTTCGTCAACCAACACAAAAATAAGTTTCAAAATATTATACGAGAAAATATTTCACTACCTGAAAATGTTAGATTTGTTACAAAGGTCCTCATATGTAATCACTGAACCATTGGGCAAGGAAGCAATATAAGCACATACAGTATCCAAATCCAAACCAGCAGGTTTAACTCTTGGTGAGTCACTTTTGAATGTGTCAGCGTCTGAAAAGGAGACGTAGACAGGACATGTTCCAGCGCTGACACATGATGATCCAGTAACTGGATGCATGTAGGAGTCCTTCTGATTGAATTGACCTTCACTATGAGAGAAGAAGGCCATGTTACTGTTGGTAGACTTGCTTCCATGCTCTAAAAGAGTTTCATCTTCCAACAACCTCAGTTTGTTGTAGATGTCATCAAACGTGGAACTTTTGTAAGTATTATTGGCAAGAATAGATCTTGCCTCAATCTTCCACGCCTCACCAAGACTTTTAAGAAAAGTAGCATTAATGTCAACATCACCAAGTTGTGTCCCCATGAAGGACAATTTACTTGTAATGTCAAGCAATCTGCTTCTCACACTACTCAGCTTCTCATTGGGTTGAGCTTTGAAAACAACATAATCATGCATGAGTTGTTTCTTCTTTTCTTCCCTAGTATCTTCATTGCCACTATATGCAACTTCAAGAGCTGCCCAAAGGTCATTAGCAGAATCATAACCTCTGTATTTATGCTGGTTTTCTTGTCCCAAAGAGACTTTTAGAATATTTAGGGTTTCATTGGCAACCCTTTTCTTTGCTATGTCTTCAGCAGACACAGCTCTACCATCTTCAGGCTTTTCTTTCTTATCTTCTTCAGAACATCCAGCAACAGCTGCTCTTCCAGAAATAGCATCAGCAATCTTTTGGGCTTTATTGAATGTGTTTCCATATTCAATAATATCCCAGAGTGTGTAGTCATAGATCCCTAGATATTGCTCAAAGTTGAATTTCCACAATTCAAAGTTGGTTGCATCAAGCATGGGAATCTTGATGTTTGGTAAAGGTGAGGAGGAGGAGGTTATTTCTGAAGTTGACATGATGTTGTTAGGGTTTTTGAGAAAATTAGGGTTTTGGTGATTTTTAGGGTTCTTGTGTTCTTTAAGATCAAAAGTTCCTCAACAAGCTCTGATACCACTTGTTGATCCCAAACTTAGATCGATTTAGCTTTATGTATACGAGATTAGATCAAGTAATACACTTAGAGAAACCTTTGTATATGTTTATGATAATCTAAGTGTTATGCGGAATTAACACTTAAACAAGAACACACAAGATATAAACAAACTTTCACTTTGATTAATGATATCAAACTTGCTTACAATGAAAGTAGTTTACAAATGAAAACTTATATTGAACATTAATCTAAAGGTCTTCTTTTATAGACATAAGAAGCCTTGTACGATAATCTACGTATCAACTATTCTAGGTAAAGATAAATATAGAAAATACATTGTTGTTCCTATCTTTACTAGAAGTAATCTAGAATACAATAAACACGTAGAGTATATCTTCCCATCAGTGCTTGTCTTCAATGTATCAACGCTTAGTTTGTTCTTGTCAACGCTTGAATTGCTCTTGACAACGCTTAGACAATATCTTCATGTTTTCTTCGTTTTTGAGTTTCTGCCACATCAACTTTTTGACCCAACAATCTTCTCCTAGTTGATGTCGGCAAAACTCTATGTGTATCTATTGTAAGTTGTACATGATCTTCAAATTGCTTCCCCTAAAGTGTAGCATATATTTTATTGTGGAAACCTTGGTTTCCGGATCTTTGAAGCTACTAGGAATGCATCATGTTCATATGATTAAACAATCAAAGCGAAATTAGAACACGACACATTAACAAGATGTTTAGGCACAATAACATGAATTAAAACAAATGGATTGTTCATTATATTAATAAAAAACAATCACTAGACGTGTATACATTGAATCCCACGTCTAGTCGACACACGCTTTAGGTTTACATTGTGAATATGAATGATGAATAAAACCTAAGACCCTTGGTTCCTTTTATAGTGTAAGGATTAGGGTTTACAAGAGATAATAACAAATAAACAAGTAAATCTTCTATTTAAATAAACTTATGCAGAATATATCTTGCATGTTTATCTAAATAGAAGCTTCCATAAGCTTCTTGTCTATGTTTTCTATCAACTCTTAAATTGCATGTGACAATGCTTGGATTGCACACGACAACTCTTGAGCCAACAACGCTTAGTTTGTTCTTGTTAACGCTTGAATTACTCTTGACAACGCTTAGACAATATCTTCATGTATTCTTCGTTTTTGAGTTTCTGCCACATCAACTTTTTGACCCAACAATCTTCCCCTAGTTGATGTCGGCAAAACTCTATGTGTATCTCTTGTAAGTTGTACATGATCTTCAAATTTCTTCCCCTAAAGTGTAGCATATATTTCTTCCCCTTTTTGTCACATCAACAGGAAAGTAAACAATGTATGCAATGTTGAAGATTCTCCAAATGTAGCTCTAAGTAATGATCTTGAAGTAAAATAAATAAAGTATTCTTGATGTAGAAGTAGAATAACCCAACCTTGTGTTCCATGTCTTGCACTATCCATGTGATAAAGAACTTATACTTGTCTCACCAAGTATAAGTAGACCTCGATCCCTTGTCAATATTCTCATCCTTTGTGAGACACTGAGCACGATAATGTAACTCCTTCAAGTGTTATGACAAGTCTTCATCACCAACCATGTAAAGCACGAACAAGTTACCTTTAAAGAATTAATGTTGACAAGGCACCATCTATAAAGATATAATAGAACACAAACTCGCGAAAATCTTCTTCAATAATCAAACTTACCATAATAATTCTTCCCCTTAAGCTAACACCTCTTCATGACAATTCTTAATCTTCATATCATATGTAAAAGCACACGGATAACTCTTTTACAAGGCTACCCCAATTACATAATCAAATCCAATAAATTACCTCACGAGTTGTTGCTAACTCGCTTTAAAATCATTAATCCCTTTAAAAATATCCGAGCCATAAATATCAACATGATATTCTATATAAGAACGGAGATTCCATGTACCTTCGTGTGTATATTCCTCCTTTTTGTGTGCGTAAAACGTACCAATTTTCTCAACAACAGTAATTCTTGTGTTGTCCAACATCCTCTTTCATCCAAGATCTTCATCAGATGTATTGTCCGATATCGGACAATACATGTCAGCATTTGAATTCATATATCGGACAACACTGTCAACGCTGTCAGCGTTGACTTATTCTGTCAGCGTCCATTCAATACTTGTCAGCGTCAAAACAATGCGTCAGCGGCTCAATTTTCTACTGACACCTTCGAGGGCTACAATTCTCAACAGCAGCTGAAATATATAATATAAATACATGCAGCTCATATATCCACGTTTTATATTGCTGTTTTCACCATAATAGTAGCCCAATATTTTTGCCGCCCACATAACTGAACGTATCATCCAGTTATATCCCTTTCATCTCACGTATACATACTATCCAAAAATATATATATTTATGAATTTTAGCAACCAAATATGGAAAATATAATCTCATTAAGAGATATATACTGACAATATACGGAACCAAATCCAATCACTAAAACTTAGGGTGTTGTTTCTCCCACGTATCTTTTCAGATAATATGAACCAATTAATCTAGGATCATGTGGATATTCACAGTAAATAAATCACGTCCTTGTTGTATGCTTCCAAGTCGTTGTATGTTAACTGTATACACATAATATTCACCATACATGAATAAAATAGTAACAGTATCTTCCCAATGATAGAAACACCAAACTACCACCAACGTAAGATGAAAAATGAATCTTCTTTTTTGACATATTCTGGATAAAGAAGCTATCGCTTCTTGTAAGTAACTACTTGCCAACCTACGATCAAACCATTTGTTTTGAATTTTATCAGACCTAGGGTTTTCATAAACCCTAATATTCAAACCAGCCTCAATCTCACTGCCTAGGACTTGATCTGCTGCAATCATGTTGCTAGGGTTCATCATCAGCTCATAAAGAACTGACTCCCCAAAGCTAACAACATGTAATCATCATCAACAGCAATAAACCATGAATCTAGGGTTTTTAAACAAGATCCTAAAAAAATAAATATTTATCCCGCTGTGAACTTTGACGCCTAATAACTTTTGATTGAGGGCTAATCTGGACAATCCCTCCGGTGGATGTTTAGATACATGTGTATAGAACATACATATAAAATTTCGTGACGATCCAACGGTTCAATCGAAAGTTATAACCTTCTGAATACTGCTCCGCACACAAAAACGTCCAGAAAAACCCTAGACAGATTTTTCTTCTTTTCACCATACACGAACACCTTGTTGGTCCTAGCATCACGAGCCACGAGGCTCTGATACCAATTGTGGAAACCTTGGTTTCCGGATCTTTGAAGCTACTAGGAATGCATCATGTTCATATGATTAAACAATCAAAACGAAATTAGAACACGACACATTAACAAGATGTTTAGGCACAATAACATGAATTAAAACAAATGGATTGTTCATTATATTAATAACAAACAATCACTAGACGTGTATACATTAAATCCCACGTCTAGTCGACACACGCTTTAGGTTTACATTGTGAATATGAATGATGAATAAAATCTAAGACCCTTGGTTCCTTTTATAGTGTAAGGATTAGGGTTTACAAGAGATAATAACAAATAAACAAGTAAATATTCTATTTAAATAAACTTATGCAGAATATATCTTGCATGTTTATCTAAATAGAAGCTTCCATAAGCTTCTTGTCTACGTTTTCTATCAACTCTTAAATTGCATGTGACAATGCTTGGATTGCACACGACAACTCTTGAGCCAACAACGCTTAGTTTGTTCTTGTCAACGCTTGAATTGCTCTTGACAACGCTTAGACAATATCTTCATGTTTTCTTCGTTTTTGAGTTTCTGCCACATCAACTTTTTGACCCAACACACACAACTACTACATCTTTCCTAAGGACATCTAAATTCTAATGGATTGTCCCTAGGAAGATCCCTCCGGTTCTGGTTGGATCATAGGACGAATACCTAACCACCTTTTGACACTAATACCATCGTGAATTAATGTGTTGAAGGGTATAGATATCGTAACCAGAAAAACCAATTGAAAATGCAATCAAGGTGTTGATGAAATCAATGTTTACACCTTGAAAGTTTTCTATATCACCAAAACGCTCCCCCTACATATGTGCATCATAAAGTGAAAGGTTTTTGCACATATTAGGAAGAGAAAGCCCTTATATCAAAGATCTTATCCAAGATGACACATGTTAATCACCATTCCCCCCTAAAAATTGCATGTGATTGAAATTTTTGTGAAACTAGTGATGAAACATAGAGAGAATAATGTTGCATGAAAGTTTGTACTCCCCCGCGAAAAGGAATTCTAATTAAAATAGGGGAGTATATGAGCACACAATATTGAAATACCTTGAAAATTTGTGTTCAAACCCTAGAATACTGAATTTCCCATTGTTGGGGAAAAATGTACATAAATAAACATTTTACTTGAGTTCATGAGCTTAAAACTTTGAATGTTTTAATATAATCCCATGACCAAGAAAAACTAATTTCCCGTTGATGAGAATAAGTCATAGACTTTCCTTTCTTTGGGGACCGGGTTATAGTCTGACATGTGACTATAAGCCATTATGAGAAGAAAGTAGAAAAAGACATGTTTTGAAAACATTTGAACTCTCATTCAAACTTTATGTACGTACCCGTGGCGTTATTGAACGACATTTCTAAGTATGTCCATATTATCGATGTTGAGAGACATGTCGGAGAAGAATATTTTTGGTATTTTTGAAAGATTTACTCATTTTTTATTTTGTTTTTATAGGTTTTATATTTTTGTATTTTGATTTTCTAATAGATATATACAAGCTTACTGCGAATGTGCAAGACGTTCAAGTTCATCTGGAGTGAAACTACGCATTCGAAGTCGACGAATCAGGAATTCAAATATGTCTTGAGAAAGAGCTTTGGTGAAGATGCCGGCTAGTTGGTAGTCCGTCTTGACAAAATACAGTTCGATCGTTCCTCTTTCCACATGCTCCTTTATGAAATGGAATCAGACAGCAATGTGCTTGGTCTTGGAGTGTTGGACCGGGTTGCAGGATATGGCTATGGCTGATTGTGAATCATAATAAATAGGAACCTTGTTAAAGTGAAAGCCATAATCCGTGAGTTGTGTTCTCATCCAAAGGACTTGAGCACTACACAAGGATAGAGACACATATTCTGCTTCCGCGGTGGACAGTTCCGTGCAATCTTGTTTTCTTGAGGACCAGCTCACTAGCTTCTCACCTAAGAATTGTGCTCCACTGGAAGTGCTCTTGAATGTATCATGACACCCTGCATGGTCGACATCTAAAAAACCAGTTAGATTAAAACCAGAATCATTCGTTTACCAGAGACCCATGTGAATGGTTCCCCGTAGATAACGAAAGATCCTTTTAACCTCCTTGAGGTGCTTTTCGGTTGGCTTAGCCTGATACCGAGCACATAAACAAGTAGCATGCACAATGTCTGGTCTGCTTGAGGTTAAGTACATAAGGGACCCGATCATACTTCGGTATTTTGTAGCATCTACAAATGTCCCTTTCTTTATCCAAATCAAGCTTGTGTTTAGTGTCCATTGGAGTACCAATTGGATCACTGTTTTCCATTCCAAATTTCGTTAGAATCTTGAGCACATATTTGGACTGATTTATGAAAATACCACGGGGGGATTGGTGAACTTGGAGACCAAGAAAGAACGTCATTTCCCCCATCATTGACATTTCAAATCAGCTTTTCATAAGGTCAGAAAATAATATGGAATATTTTGGGTTTGTAGAACCAAAAATTATATCATCTACATAGACCTGAGCCACCAAGATGTCGGTGCCGTAGTGGTTGATAAACAACGTTGGATCTATGGTTCCTTTGCTGAAGTGATTTTGGAGAAGAAATGATGATAATTCATCGTACCATGCCCTCGGTGCTTGTTTCAAACCATAAATTGCCTTTTTCAACTTGTAGACATGGCTTGGATGTTCGGTGTTGATGAAACCTTCAGGTTGACATATGTACACATCTTCTTTTAATGGCCCATGCAAGAAAGCCGTCTTCACGTCCATTTGATACATAGTGAAGGATTTGTAAGCAGCGTATGCCAAGAAAATCCTAATAGCTTCCATTCGAGCAACCGGGGCGAAGGATTCTACAAAATCAATTCCTCCTTCTGTTTATAACCTCTCACAACTAACCTAGTCTTGTTCCTGATGACCGTTTTCTCTTCATCCATCTTGTTTTTGAATAACCATTTTAGGGTAAGGGGATCGATATTGTCCGGGCGTGGTACTAACTTCTATAGATCAAGCCAGATGAATTGATTGAGGTCTTCTTGCATAGAATCAATCCATGATGCGTCAGTCATTGCTTCTTTAACACTTGCTGGTTCCATTGTGCTGACTGATAGTGCATAGATACACATATCACCATCGGTACGCAGCTGATTTCGTGTTGAGACTGGTCGTGAGAGATTGCCAATCACTTGAACCAAAGGATGATTCTTAGTCCATTTGTGTTCATGTGGAAGTGTATAAGAAACTTGATGCGAGCTCGATGGATCAACATATGGTGTTAAACGCTGAGTAGTACTTGTGGAAGCCGCAAATGGATTAACAAACTCATGTTCGTTGAGCATCGCATTATTTGCATTTTCAGCAACTATTTCATTCTGAAAATGAACATGATTAGGAATTTGCTGAGAATGTTGTTGAGTTGCGTCAGCAGTCGGAGAAGTGGGTGGAATATTTGGAGGCAATATGATTGAGGTTGACATAGATGGTGCAGAAGTAGATGTCGTTGGTGTAGATGCAATCGGAGGTTCTTGAACTACCGTAGCAGGTGCAGCCGGGGCATTTTGAGGAACACCAAATGACGAAGGACCCTCCATATATTCATCATAGATTGGCCCAAATAAAACTTCCAAGTCACGTTCCGAGGGTTGTAACGATAAGATTGCTAACGGTGCAAATTGAAGCGTGAGTCCTGAACTTACGTGTCCAGAAGTCTGACCTTGAAGCTCGGGATGTGAACTACTATGTTGAGAGGCCATACCCGAGAGTTCATCAAAGGTAACATTCATAGTCTCCATTACCTTTCTTGTCCTTTGATTATAAACCCTGTAAGCACAAGCATTTGAAGAATAACCAATGAAAAAGCCAATATCACCTTTAGGTTCAAGTTTACCGATATCTTCACGATCAATCTTTGGATAATATAGATCCCCGAATACATGTAGAAACGATATATCCGGTTTTCATCCATTAATGATCTCATAAGGTGTTTTGTTGAATCGGGTGTGAATAATGGAGCGATTTTGAGTATAACATGCGGTTGCAATGGCATCAGCCCAAAGGAATAACGATGCATTGGATGAGAGAAGCATCGTCCGAGCAGCTTCAACTAACGTACGATTCCTCCGTTCCACAACTCCATTCTGCTCTGGAGTTCTTACAGCCGAAGTTTGATGAGAGATCCCAACTTCGTCAAAGTAAGCTTTCAGTTTCTGATTAGTAAATTCTGTGCCGTTATCCATTATCACAATAATGACTGGGGCTTGCAGTAGTACTGATGTTTTCTTCAAGAAGTTAATAATTACATCAGGGGTTTCATCTTTTGATGCAAGAAAATGAACCTATGTGTAACGAGAATAATCATCCACAATTACTAGGACATACCGCTTTCCATTAATGCTTTTGATTCTAATTGGGCCACACAAATCCATATGTAAGAGATGTAACCTATTCGTTAAGTTGGGAACAGGTTTGGGTTTGTGAGGCTTCTTATTTCTTTTACCTTGCTCACAGGAAGGACAAAGATGGTCTTTTGTATATTTAAACTTTGGAAGACCGGTAACGAGATCATCTTTCGCTAGATGGGTGATGGCATCGAAATTGAGATGAAATAATCTTTGATGCCATAAACATGACTTTGTTGATGTGGCTCGGGCCATGAGACAAATTGGAGAAGCAGCAGACATTTAAAAAAGATCAATGGTGTAAAGGTTGGTGGTACGATTTCCTTTCAACAAATCAATTCCTTCAAGATCTCTTACAAAACATGTATGACTTCTGAATGCAACCTCCAAGTCTGAATCACAAAATTGTCCAACCGAGAACAAATTGTGTCCCAAGCCATCAACAAAAGAGACTCTGGTGATGATTATATTTCCCCAATGAAGATCACCATATCCTAGAATTGCAGCAACATGATCATTTCCAAATCGAACAGTTCCCATGAATCACCATACAAAGTTCGTGAGAAGGCTTCGATTCCCATTCATATGCTTGGAACAGCCCGAGTCCACGCACCAGAGAAAAATTTCAACAGCCTGCCAATGATAAGAGAAGAAAATATTTTGGCAACCGATGAAATAGGTTCCTGTAGGGTTAGGTGATAATTAAGCCTTATCACATACCGACATTTCACTGTCAGTATGCAACCATTTGTAGGTGATTCTAGGGATACTAGTGTCGATAATTTTGCCACTACAGTCAAAATTTCTACCAGTAGGCAACCATTTGGAGGTGATTCTAGGGATACTAGGCTTATCAAGACTTTCTGTGGTCCCTACGTGCGTACTTTTCAGAACATACACCTTAGCCTTAGGAGTGCGTTGTTGTTCACTGACTGACAGCTTGTCAATTCGAGTGTAGCCACCGTAATTCAAACCATTCATAGTCAAACCACAAGCATCATGACTAAAAGTAAATAAACATTTATTACATTTAGCATAAATAACTTCAGATTTTTCATTTCGAATAGCAAGCTTAAAGTCATTACATTCAGATGAATTAAGTTTCTGATTATGATTAAGAAGCGGTAAATTCCTAGGGTGTTCTTCTACTTCCACATTATTAATCTTGGGGCGACTACTTCTAGAGGCAAAATGGACCCTTTCATTCCTTGTATTGCTCGTAGGCTGTGGCCTTCTCCTCTTAGTGTAGTTGTTTATTCCTATAGAAGAAGACACACGTCTATTAGAATTAGCACTTTTTAAATCAATGACTTGTGGTTGAGTTATAGTGGTCGGTTTTGTCCTAACGCTTGCTTTACGTTGTTTGCTAGACACAGAGGGAGAAGTAACACGAAACATTCCTGGGGCAATCACAGCAGTTTTCATTCCAGCAACCTTGGGAAAAGGTGTCACAGCAAGACGAGTGGGTCCCGAGGTTGTTGGTGTCTGAATCGTACTAGGCTCAGAAGTCGTATCTTTTAATAAGGCTTTTAACTTACAATTTTCACAGATTTTATCAATAAGTTTCTGATAGACAGACTTACTTTGTTCAACTTCCCGCTTATATGAAACAACAACAGATTCTAAATATGCAATTTTAGCCTTAAGCTTCTGAACATTCCCATCACTGGCCTTCTCTAACCCAGAAGAAGCCAAATTGTTTCCCTGAGCACCTCCTAACTGAGCTGTCAAATGTACGATTTTTTGTTGCATTTCATTGTAAGATTTTTCGTACGAAATCTTGTCATATTTGCATTCATCACATTTTTTGACAAATTTATTCCAAAGATAGGTGAATTATTTATCCTTTTTAATGACATAAGATTCCATTTTCTCTTTCATAAGATCAAGCTTAGTTTGGAGGTTTTCATTATTCGATACAGAGGTACCTAACTCAACAGGGCTACTATCAATACTATCACGTGATTTAGAGAGGCGTTCAAGATCGTTTTCCAAAACTTTGATTTTACCAAGAGATTCATAAGTTTCCTTCGCCAAAGATTTAAAGTCTTCAACAAAGTTGGCTAATTCTTTTAGAAAAGCGTTTTCCAAATTGCTTAGCCGAGCATCAGCTTGATTAATAATCAGATTAATATCATTTTGAACAATTTTCTGAACCTCAGTCTGAACAGGTGATGTAAAATTTCCTCCAGTGATTTTGGAATTAGCAACACGTTTAAGGATGACAAAGTTATCTTTCAGCTCGTTTAGAAATCGGCGTGTGGTACTCGGTTTAGGAGGGTCATCAGACAATTCTTCACTTGGGAGCAAAAGCATTTCAGTACTCGTTTTAGATCGAACAAAAACAGTTGGAGGATTAACTTTTGGATAATAAACGGGTGTCACTTCTTTATCAAGATTTTTCATTCTTAAACGAGTCTCTACTACAAGTTCAGTAGTTTCCTCAGAATCATGCACACTAGGAGGATCATGCTCATCAGACAAGAGCACACTACCATTATCTAAAGTTTCATTAGTGGCCTGAACTTGTTTAAGATATCCGGGATTAGGAGGAAGAGGAATACCTAAGGCCAATTTGTAACGAGTGTAATTTATCTCATTCACTTTTGGTGCGAGCATATTTGTCGTCTGCATAGTTTGGCCATGTTTTACTAAAAGGTTGTCTAATTCTTTAATCCTATCCTGAGCTTTGAAAAATCCTCAAGAAGCCCATCTTCCCGAATTTTGAAGTCATGTTTCAGCTTTTTGCGTTCTTCTTTTAAATCTAAAATAGTAGATTTTTAAGTTGAAAGCTGTTTATTAAGAGAGGTGATTTCATTATTCAATTCGCTTATCTTTTTAGCACTACTTAAATGTAAGGCATTTAATTTCTTAGTTGTGCATTTTTCTTGATAAACCGATGTAGCATGAGCTTGTTCAAGTTCTTTAATTTTAGTCTGATGAATTTCAAAACTTTTCTCCCGTTCCTTATATCCCGCAAGCTTAGTGGTCAATTTGGCATTAGTTTCTTTATTAACCACCGTAGCATGGTCAACATCCTTAGCAAGCTTATCAAATAGAGATTTATAATACGCATGTACCGCATCATGAAGGTTTGTAGGCTGGGCAACTTGATCCACACTAAGGTCCACACTGGGCTCATTCAAACTAATATTACTATTATTCGTTTGATCCATGTGTGTCTTAATGTAGGGCTCAAGCATCTCAGTATACTCCTCCTCCTGATTAGATGTAATATATATATCATTATCATCAAAGCGTGGATGTACCTTAGAGGGACCGTCTGAATCATAAACGGGAGCTCTGTCAACATGCATTCCTGAGGTAGATTCTTGCTGTAAGTTAGCCATCAAGATGTAGTTGGCATTCACTTCTTCTTCCTCGTCATATTCTGCAACAGAAGCCATAAGATCAAATTCCTCAGCTTGAAGTGGAATCCCTGCCTCTTCCTTTTGTGCTATGAGAAGATGAGTCTGAAGATAAGCAGCATCCCTCTTCTTTTTGGCTGTGCAATCTCTAGCATAATGACCAAATCCCCTGCAGTTGTAGCACTGAACCTGACGATTGTTGTTTCCATTTCCCGTACCAGTATTCTCAGCCCTTGCAGCCACAATGTTTCCCATCTAGTTACCAACCGCTGGCACAACTATTAACCCATTATGATTACCCACATTCGAAACGCCCAGATTTTGACCACGGTTTTGACCATACTGATTTCCTGCATTACCAACGGTCTGCCCAGCATTCTGACCATATTGTTGAAACTAAGTCCCCGTGTTTCCAGCAACTACCAATTGGCGATCTTGATTCGCATTCATGAAAGGTTGAGCAATCTGCTTATTTCTAGTGTTCGAGGAGATTCTCTGATTGTTGTTGGTGGGGTTAATGGTGAATTTGAATGCCTTGCAAGTTGGGCAAGACCAATATTAATATCATGAGTAGGATCGGTGATGTTATCAAAACAGGCAATGTGTTGTTGTAAGTAATTCATAGCAGTAGGAGGTTGATATCCATAAGCAGTGAGTTGTTGTTGTTGTTGTGGCATGAAGTTACTTGATGAGGGTTGATGGTAGGGTACCATGGGATATGACATATATGATGGAGAGTTCGCCATAAAAGCCAATGGGTCTTGTGTCTTGGCACGTCTTTCTGCCCTAACTTCGTTAGCTTCATCTTGATTCATCTTTAAATAGTCATATACTTGAGTGTAGTCCACGACATGATGATCCTTGGTTTGATTGACAAGAGTGACATATCGTGACCATTCAGAAGGAAGATTATCAAGAAATTTAATGTTGGCAGCAATTTGTTCAGGTTCATGTTTGTTTCTTCTAAGATGATTCATGAGGGTTGAAAACCGATGATAATAAGGTTCAATTTGTTCCCCTTCAGTAGACGCAAATTTCTCCCGTTCACGAAGCAACTTAGTTTCCTTTTCTTGTAAACCGATTTCACTGCCCTTCATCATTTTCTGAATCCTTAGCCACATCTCGTGTGCGGTTTCACAACTATCGACAGCAGCATAAGCATCTTCTGGAAGTCCCATAAGAATGACTTGATTTGCTTGATCATCAGTTTCGAGTTGTTTGGATTCAGCTTTAGTTAATTCTTCATCTGTTTGCTCATGACTAGAGTCAGCCACTGGGTTAGCATTCGTAGGGTCCCCAGGCACAATAGTGTTTCTTCTAACATACGGACCCTTTTGAATCGAGTTGACAATCAACTTTCCCAAAGGTTTACATTTTACATGGCGAAGGAGACGACTAGCCCATGTAGTGTAGTTCTCCTTGGTAAGCATGGGTGGACGATTCTCTGTACCCGCAGCATAAATATCTTGTTGAGACGTCATCGTAGAAGTCTTGTAAAAAACAGGATCTCAATTCTTAGAAAGCGTGTGTTGTTGTTGAAATTCCAAAGCTTCTGATTTTTTTCAGTCCGACAATAAGTTCCTCAGTCCGACAAAACGGTAAGCTGAAAAAATTTTTGAATCGCCAAATTTTGAAATTGAGTTAGAGATAGCCAAAAACTAGTAGGGAAAAAATTTGATTTTATTTGACCTAAAAAATTTTAACTCGTTTTTTTTAATCTTCGTGTAAAATACTCGAACAAAATTTCCATCGGAATGTCCATTGGAATACATGTCGGAATGTCCATCAGAATACATGTCGGAATGTCTGTCGGAATGTGCTATCGGAATACCTGTCGGAATGTGCTATCGGAATACCTGTCGGAATGTGCTATCCGGATACCTGTCGGAATGTCTGTCGGAATGTTCTATCGGAATACCTGTCGGAATGTACTATCGTAACACCTGTCGGAATGACTATCGGAATAACGATCGGAATGAAGAAACCCTATCCGATGGAATTCTGTCGGAATATCCATCGGAATATAAAACCCTTTTCTGATGAAACCTGTCGGAATAGTACCAAATTCCCACTTTTCTCGGACAAAACCCAACCAATTCGAGATTTTAAGCCAAAAAATGATCAAAACACCCAAATTTTTTGTGTTTTTAGCCAAAGTGAATATACCAAATCTCTACCACAACTACTTAGAAGATATATGAATCACGAAACACAAGAAAAACAAGGACAACACCCAAGAGCTATCCACGAATCCCTTGGCGAATGATACCACTTGTAGGACGTAACACACGACTTATAGAACAAGAAATAGAGATGATGAAGAACAAGATTAAACCAAAAAAGAAAGATTAGATTAAGAAGAATAAAAGAGAATAACAAAAGGGGTTGTGAATTCCTAGTGAGAGAAAGACAAATGTTTCTCTCTCTACAATCTATGAAATGGAAAACACACACACACAAACGAGGTGCTTAGTGCCTTTTATACTACAAGAGTAAGGTATAGAAGGCCTTCCTCATTTGTGTATTCGGGACTAATTCCCGTTACATACTAAACATTATACTGGAACTCTCAACACCATTATGTAGAATTTTCCACGAGCTTCACAACGATATATTATATGACCATCACTTTAAATACGGCTAACAATCTTTTTTTGGGCCTTTCTCCCTTGCGTCTTTTTCTAGCTTTTGGGCCCTGAGCTAGTCTGCGTCCATATTATTCTGCTGGGCTTTAAAATCTAAACGGACCTATGTTTCTTCATGCTGGGCTGCACCTTTTTGGGTTGCTGTGTCTTGATAGATGTATAATAATGGGTCGGTTTGACCCATTTAAATGTTGTCGGGCCGACCCAATAAAATATAAATGCACCGTTGGACTCAATTTTTCGTGCTCTTTTCATCTATCGTGCTCGTTTTTGCTCAATTTCTTTGATATCCGTACCTACAATAATAAATAGCAAATATAAACGATATATGAACTAAAAATAAGTTTTTACTATTTATTATGCGAAAATGAAGGGATATTAGCACTAAAAACAGGAATAATTACGTGTTCAACAGCGACGATGAACACACGTCAAAGGACAAGAAGATTGAAGAACTCATGTCTTTACTCACCACAACATATAAGAAGATATACAAACCTACCAACAAAAACCTCAGATCATCCTCCAATGCTCGATATAAGGAAGTCGTCAATACTCCATGGTATGATCGTGATGCAAGGTATGATATGTGGAAACCTTGGTTTCCTCGAATCTTTTAGCTGCTAGGCATAACCATTGTTCATATGATTAACAATCAAAGAGGAAAAGAACAATAGTTAGGAAACAAGGTGTTTGGGGCACAAGAACACATAAATTAGTCTAATGGATTATTCATTATATTAATAACAAACAATCACTAGGTGTGTATACATTGAATCCCACACCTAGTCGACACACGCTTTAGGTTTACATTGTGAATAAAAGTTATGAAAAACTTAATAACCCTTGGTTCCTTTTATAGTGTAAGGATTAGGGTTTTACAAGAGATAACTATGAATAAACATGCATCTCTTCTATTTAAATAACTAATACAAATTATTCATAAATAATATTCTGAATACTTATCCTAAATAGATATTTCAAACAGCATATGACTTCTGTTGACTTCTGTTGACTTCTGTCAGCGTTGCATTAACTCTTGTCAACGCTTAGACACAATGTGTCAGCGTTGAAGTGAATGCATCTTGTTTTCTTCGTTTTGAGTTTTCTACCACATCAACTTTTTGACACAACAATCTTCCCCTAGTTGATGTCGGTAAAACTCTATGTGTCACATCAATAGGGAAGGAAACAAAGTATGCAATCGAAGATTCTCCATATGTAGGCTCTGTGTAATGATTTTGAAGAAAAATAACTATAATAATCTTGAAGTAGAAGTAGAGTAACCCAAACCTATGTTCCATGTCTTGTACTATCCATGTGACGTCGAACTTATATGAAGACTTTATAAGTAGACCTCGATCTCTTGTCAATATTCTCATCCTTTGTGAGACACTGAGCACGATAATGTAACTCTTTCAGGTGTTATGACAAGTCTTCGTCACCAACCATTAATACGCGAACAAGTTATCTTAAAAGTTAGTGGCTGGGAGGTCACAACTTTAAGATATGATAGAACACAAACTCGCGAAAATCTTCTTCGAACATCAAACTTACCATAAGAATTCTTCCCTTAGGCCTACCCCTCTTTATGTCGAGTCTTAATGAAACAATATCTTCATATGTAAAAGCCGTTCACAAATAACTCTTTTACAAGGCTATTCCGATTACATAATAAACATTACTCCAATAATACTTCACTAATTGGTGCTAAATTAGGTAAAAATCATTAATCTCCTTTTAACACTATCCGAGCCATTAATATCAAAAAGATATTCTGAATAAAAGCGGAGATCCCATGTACCTTCGTGTGTAAATACCTCTTTTTGTGTGCCAAATTCGTATCAATTTTCCAAACAGCAGCTATTCCTTATGTTGTCCAATATCCTACACTTTCCAATATCTTAACCATATTTATTGCCCAATATCGGACAATACCTATCAGCTTTTGAACAATCATTCCTCGGAAAACACGTGTCAACGCTTTTCTATCAGCGTTAAATTTATTCCTGTCAGCGTCAAACCAAAACTTGTCAGCGGCTTGTTAGATAATACCTCATAATGGTAATTCTTGTTATAGAATCATGATACTTAAAGTGTGACTTAGTCCATGCATATCATGTATATAACGTGAACCATGAAGTGTAGAAAATCTTCCTGATAACTAGGTATCAAACATAGAAGATACATGTATATCCCTAGAAATCAGCAAGCATGTATATCCCCTTTCATCCAGGCGTATAACCCAACTGTTTTAGCACTACAATCATTCCCATATGTAATAGAAATATTATAACGTCCAAAAATAGAGGATATGTACGAATAACAGATTCTCTATGATTCATTCGAACGACTAAAATCCTATGATCACGTATAGTAAAAACTGCATCTTCTTCGCTATGATCACAGAATCCTCTATCTAAATGTTCCTGGGCTTAAAAATCCTTAATATTATAGTCCTTGCGTGAATAGCAGATTATCGTTCAGCCATCAATCTGTAACTAGGGTTTTAAGAAGAAACCCTAACTCTTGCAATGTATCCAGCGAGCAAACATGATGCAACAAACAAGATCCGCTGGATAATTACTCTACCTCATTAATTCCAGTCCTAGGATAATCATTCTGCTTCATTAATGCATCGAAACCCTAATTAGGGTTAAATGAAACTCGTACTAGGATCTGAAGTTTATGAACCATCATGTGTCATAACAGCTACATACCTCAAACTTTTCTGCTTTAAGTCGATTTGGGGTTTATAGAAAACCCTAATTCATGATTTTATGTAAAAGCAGAAAATTGAGTACCTCATTATGAAGTCAACTTTGACCTTGAATAACTTCTTCATGAGAGCTTAGATAAAAAAATCCCTTCAGTGAGATCCTAGAAACAAGTGCCAAGAATCTACAGCAAAATTTCACGATGATCCAACGGTTAACGAAGGAGAAATCATGTGTTGAATACGGCTGTCCACAGAAAAACTGCATATGATCACTGCTGACTTCGACGTTTAATAACTTTTCTTGAGGATAGATCTAGAAAATCCCTCCGGTGGATATCTAGATATATGTGTGTAGAACATACACAAGAAATTTCGTGACGATCCAACGGTTCATTAAAAAGTTATGACCTTCTGAATACTGCTGCGCACACAAAATCGCCCAGAAAAATCCTAGACGAATTTTTCTTTTCTTCTCAAAACACGAACACCTTGTTGGTCCTAGCATCACGAGCCACCTGCTCTGATACCAACTATGAAAACCTTGGTTTCCTCGAATCTTTTAGCTGCTATGCATAACCATTATTCATATGATTAACAATCAAAGCGGAAAAGAACAATAGTTAGGAAACAAGGTGTTTGGGGAACAAGAACACATACATTACTCTAATGGATTGTTCATTATATTAATAACAAACAATCACTAGGTGTGTATACATTGAATCCCACACCTAGTCGACACACGCTTTAGGTTTACATTGTGAATAAAAGTTACGAAAAACCTAATAACCCTTGGTTCCTTTTATAGTGTAAGGATTAGGGTTTTACAAGAGATAACTATGAATAAACATGCATATCTTCTATTTAAAGAACTAATACAGAATATTCATAAATAATATTCTGAATACTTATCCTAAATAGATATTTCCAACAACGTTTGACTTCTGTTGACTTCTGTCAGCGTTGCATTAACTCTTGTCAACGCTTAGACACAATGTGTCAGCGTTGAAGTGAATGCTTCATGTTTTCTTCGTTTTGAGTTTTCTACCACATCAACATTTTGACCCAACATGATAATCAAAGGTTGCCTAATCTAGTTGGGGCTAGAGATACTGTAGGTACTCCAGTTGTGCAAAAGACTGGGATTCAATGCTTTAATTGCAAGGGATTTGGGCACATGGCTAGAGAATGCAAGAAGCCAAAACGGGTTAAGGATTATGCATATCACAAGGAAAAGATGTTGATGTGTAAGAAAGAAGAAGCAGGGATTCTACTCACAGCAGATGAAGTTGATTGGCGTGACGACACTGATGATGAATCTGATGATCAAGAGTTGGAGGCACACTACGTGTGCATGGAAAAGATTCAAGAAGTGTTTCCAGAGACTACTGACAATTCTGGACCTATCATTGATACTGGGCCAATTGAAAAGGTACCATCATACGATAACTATAATGTGTTTGCTAATGAACGACGACATCATGAGCAACCCGAAAGCATCAATGACACATATGTAATAGACACGGAGGATAGAAATATCTCTACGGATTCACATCATATGTGTAATGATGACAGTAATGCTGCTCAAGATACCGAATCTGATAAGGACCGTGATTTTCTTGCATCTATTATTGAAACTTTGAAACATGAAATTGATGAAAACAAAGAGGCTAATAAATGTTTAAAGCAAGCAAACACATCCTTAGCCGAGGAGATAGACATGCTTAAAGGGTGTGATTATGTAAAAGAAGCTGATCGACGAGTTGCAATAGCTAATGGTTTGGTATATGAACGTAAGGTGCTCAACGAACAATAGTGTTCTAAAGTAACACATGAAATTCATATGTCAAAACAAAAGATATCAGAACTTGAAGAACAACTGTTGTTGCATAAACTCTAAATTTCTGAATTAGAGTCGGTTAACAAAGAACAAACTAAGCTTTATAAAACTCGTGAAGAAAAGGACATTGAAAAAATTCTTGCTTTGGAAAAGAGAGTCGACACGTTAAACAACACTGTTTACAAAACGGGTCAATCTATTCAAACTATGAACTCAATAGAAATATGAAAACGAATTTTGTTAAGTCTGACTATCTCAGGAATATTAAAAGTATCAAGCCTGATCTTTATGATATCGGTTTTTATAATTGATAATCTTGCCCTTATGCTTTCCCCTGACTGCGACAAAATCATTCGTCATCATGAAGAAAGTCGATCTAACTTAAGTGATTTAATAAACCTTTCTGACTCTAACAATTATATTAAGTTTGTTCCTCAAAAAGAACCTTGAAAAGAACAAAAGATGTTTACAAATGTTCCACCGCCGAGTCCTGAAACGGAAAGGAAAGTTTCTTTTAAAAGGGGTTTCAAAAAGCAATCAATTTCGTTAGAAAAACAAATTTCGGATGAAAAACGTAAATGGGATGAGAAAAGTAAAAGTGTTCAGCAATTTGAGTTTATAAAACAAGGGGTTTTTAATTTATACAAAGGTGTCGTCGATTATGAAAAAGTTTCTATAGATACCGTTTGAAATATTAAACCTAACCCACAAGTAGAAGTCGTCATTCAATAATGTATTGTTCCAACCATCGATGATCTTTCAAATAATGTGGAAATGTTTGATAACGCTCTTACTGAGGAAATGATAACTAATTTAAGATATGTTAAATCTCTTGAAGATGAAGTTGATTTTCTTCAAACTAAATTAAAGACACAAGAACACCAACTTTCTAACGAAATTGATCGACTTTATAAGGAATACTTTTATGTTGACCATATGAATGCTATACTTGGTGTGTATACCTCTCTTGATCAATATTTTCATGTAGCATGTCTAGTGTCAGAAACGGACACGAAATGTCAAAATCTGGAAGTTGAGCTTTCGAAACAAATTCAGTCATATAAAAAACTTTCAAAATGTTTTTCCCAACTTGAGAATCACTCCATTTCTCTTGAACTTGCATTACAAAAAGGTGATAAATCTCATAATCATAAAAAGTGTCAAGAACTGGCAGCTTCTTTGGTTCCCAATTGAATGAAAAAGGTTTCGAAATAAATGATTTGAAAGCTCAGCTATAAGAAAGGGACATTGCCATCAATGAGTTGTAAAAACTCATTGAGAAATTGAAAGGAAAGTCTGCTTTGGGTAAATCATCCACCGTTCGTCAACCGAATGCGGTCAAACGTCCTAAATCATCTATTTTGGGAAAACCCCCACAGACTTTACCTACGCTAGGAAATGATAAGAGCATAAATGTGATAGCTCCAGGAATCTATAAGATGAACACTAAGCCCACTCAAACTGGAACATCGCGGTTACCACAAAATATTAGGAAAACTAATCAACGTGTGTCTTCTTCTACAGGAGTAATTCCCACTACTAGTGTTAGCGGACCATAGCTTAAGAGCACTATAATACAAGATAAGGTCATGCCTAACAATAGTCAAAGAAAGAAGTAGAAGACCACCGTAGGAATTTTAAGTTTTCTAGGAATAAAATATCTGTAACTACATGTAATGACAGTTTGAATGTTAAGACATCGAATGTGGAATTTGCTTGTGTTAAATGTGGAAAATGTGTTCGTACCTTCAATCATGATTCTTGTGCTTTTAATCACAATAGCGTGAATGCTAGAACTAGGAAGCCTGTTCTTGTGCCCACTAGTACTAGAAAACCCACAAGAACTTTGAACTAATCCACTGATCAGCCACTTAAGAAACTATGTGCGTTAGAATCCACTACTCTGGGTAAACAAAATAGGTTAAAGAAGCTTTATGAGAACATGATTAGGACATGTACACGGGGTATCCGAGATTTACACCACCCGGATACAAATGGATACCTAAGTTAGCCACTTTAGTAATTGGGTCTATGAATATCAGCTTGCCTCCAGGATTTGCATCTAGGCCCACTAATATTTTGGAACCCGTTTCTATCAAGGGCTCCCATTTGTCAAATGCTACATTGTCTCCTAATTCTCATGCAGCTCGTCGAAATCATTCTATTCATCATGGACACCGGGTGCACAAATGTCACAACCGTGGTTTTGAGGTTCGTCACTTGGTCTTATTTTAAGGTTAATTTATGTGTGACTATGTGATTTGCGTGTTTACATGTTATTTTGCGTGAACGAGGTTGATGTGGATATCGTTTATGGGTATAAAGTACTCATAAGTAAATAGAGGAACGGTTATTTCATGTTCATGAGCTCATAAATTAGTGACTATGAAATGAAATGGTGTTATTTTGGTGTTTTACGTATACGTATAAGTATTATAGAAAATCGTATTTTTACGGTTAAGGGGTTTTGCATTTAGGGGTCTCGGAAGAGGTATTTAGTCACGGGAGTATTTTTCGGGATGGTTTTAAGTCATTTAGGACTTAGTTAATTAGTTTATTTCATATTTCAAGAGTTTTTATAAAACTGTATATTTTACGTCTTTTACGGTATACGCGTAAATTTGACTAGTTTTACGGTTTTGAGGTTCGGGAGGCTTTAGGAGCTGAAATAAATTAAGGGAATTTAAGGTAATAATAATTAATAGTTAATTTACAGTAATATAGTTAAAAAAGTCGGCCATAGGGTGTTGGGCTTGGTTTTGGGCCAAATTTTGCTTAAGGAAAGGAAGGGGAGCACAGTTTGAGTACTATTAGGCTTCCTGGTTAGTTTTAATTACCCATATTACTCCCTTTAGCCCCCAAAACGATTTTTATTTCTCCCAAACCTAATATGGGTCGTGATTAACAATGGTGGATGAAGAAAACCCAATTATTCAATTATGGTTTAAGGTATGCGCTAAAACTATGCTTAATTAACGTTTAAATTACGTATGTAACCTAATATGATGGATTAGGGTTTGACATTCATAATTTTTAATTAGATTTTGTTAATAATCTGTAATTAATGATGTAATTAATAGGTTTTTATCATTGTAAATTGTTTTTAGGTTTTAATTAGGGTTTATGTATAATTAATTAGACTAATTATGTTAAAATCGTTTTTTTAAAAACTGGGCAGAATTTTAGGTCAATTGTTTTGACCATATATAGAGTTCTACAAACTATTATTTTACGATCCAAGTATTCCTGGAAAGGTAATTGAGTTGGCTTTCAAATTCAAGATACGAGAACTAAATTGGAGGTCGGGAAGTGAGTCAAAAAGAGGTTACAACAGTCGGAGGTCAAAACAGTTATGAAATCAGCGGGTTTTCCATTAATGTTTTAGGGTGATTGGGGTACTTAGGAGTACACTTGAGCCCTCTAATGAGCATGGGAGTTGGTTTATATATTAAATAAGAGTCCTGGAGGAGGGCTAAGCGAATGGGTTAGGGTAAGACTCCCTAATCATAGTAAACGTTTTGTATGTTCAAAATCAGTAAAATCCGGATAGCCAAAAGTATATATATATATATCCGGGCCTTAACAGTAGCTTTAAGGTTGGGGCAAAGGGGAGGAATTAGATAACATATGTAAGGGCATAGGGTTACCTTTACAGAGGTCATGAGTATGGTTAGGTGGGCGTTTGTCTTATAGTTTGGAGACCTAAAAACCGGGACTGTTTTGGGTAAAATGTTAATGAGACGGGTATGAAGTAAACTAAGTTAAGGGCTTTATAGAGGGGTGTAATGAGATGCTTAGAGAATATAAATGGGGTATATATATGGGAGAAGGTTAGATGTCAATCATGGATTGATGAGGCATCTTAGTGTTTGGTTCATATTTTGATTGTGTGCTTTTGTTTGTTAGCTTTTTGCTAGTGCGCGGATTTTTGGAGAAGCTCAATCAGGTGAGTTTCATAGTCCCATGTCTTTTAATGATTTTGACTTCCAGATGGGATGGAAGAGACACTATATGGTTTTGTAACTAATGTTGTGAATGTTTTTATGGTTTGTGATGGACTTGTGTGTGCACTTATGTGATTGACTGTTATGTGATTCTTGATTGGGTTTATGATTTGGATCGGGGGACACGTACCGTCTCAGTTATTGTGTTTTGACTTGGTACCAAGGGGATGTTGACAAGGCGGGGCCTTGGGGAGGTACATAGATGTGTGAGCATCTATGGGACCAATGGATAATGACAAGGTGGGGCCTTGGCATTGGTACATAGGTGTATGGGCGCCTATGGTACCATGGTGTTTGGTAAGGCTGGGAGCCTTGGATTTGGTTTGGAATGATTGATCTTGAATGTTAGTTGTTAATGCATACTTGTAGCACATTGTCCATATGTTTTTGTGGTTTATGGTTGTTCACAGCTTATAATAATCTATTTTCGGTTGGAGTCTAAACCTATGACTCTCACCAACATTATGTTGACGTGTTTTAGTGTCTCTTTCAGGTGATATTATGGTTAAGCGTGAGAACATAAGTGGCTAGGATTTGGAGTTGCGTAGGAATGCTTTTAGAAGGAGATCCCCGTTCCTTCTTAGCTTATTTTTATGTTTGTTTCAATAAGTGATACTATGAACCTATATGTTTCTTTGTTTGTGTTATTTGTTTGTCTTGGGTAAGAGGTAGGACTGTTACCTACTTACCTAGACTCCTGCATTGATGACATATTGTCATGACATTTGTGTCACCTTTTATGACATTTTTAATTCATATAGTTCTCTCTATAGACACGCTGTTGTTGTGATGATATCCATACGTCTCGCCCCATATTCCGCCATGGTGGGGTGTGACAACAAAGCACATGACGGGCAATCTCAAGCTTCTTAGTAACTTCGTAGAGAAGTTTCTGGGTACGATGCGGTTTGGAAATGATCAGTTTGCACCGATACTTGGATATGGCGATTTGGTTCAAGGGAATATTACTATCAAACGGGTTTATTACGTCGAGGGACGGAATCAAAATTTATTCTCAGTTGGTCAATTTTGTGATGCAAATTTGGAAGTGGATTTTCGAAAAACTACTTGCTATGTTAGAGACTACGATGGGAATGACCTTCTTATAGGTTTTCGTAGTTCTTATCTCTACAAAGTAACTCTTCAAGACACATCTTCAACAAATCCAATTTGCTTAATGGCTAAAGCTTCATCATCTCAAGCATGGTTATGGCATCAACGATTGTCACATCTCAACTTTGACACCATCAACTTGCTTTCGAAGAATGATAATATGACCGGTCTTCCTAAGTTAAAATTCGTCAAAGACCATCTTTGTTCTTCTTGTGAGTTGGGGAAAGCAAAACGAAAGTCTTTCAAAACCAAGACTACCCCAAGCTCAAAAGGACGATTGGAACTTCTACACATGGATTTATGTGGTCCCATGCGTGTAGAGAGCATTAACGGGAAAAAGTATATTCCCGTGATTGTTGATGATTACTCCAGATACACATGGACTTTATTCTTAAGGTCCAAAGATGAAACACCGGAGGTTCTCAAAAACTTTCTCAAGATGATACACTGTAATCTTCAAGCTCAAGTCTTAACGGTAAGAACAGATATGGGTACTGAATTTTTGAACAAGACTTTGCAATCTTACTTTCAAAAAGAAGGCATCGAACATCAAACGTCTATTGCTCGAACTCCTGAACAAAACGGCATTGTCGAAAGACAGAACCGTACTTTGGTTGAGGCAGCTCGAACAATGCTTTCTGCTTCAATATTACCACTATTCTTCTGGGCTGAAGCAATTGCAACTGCATGTTATACTCAGAATCGTTCTCTCGTCATCCCTAGACATGAAAAGACACCTTATCACATCATCAACGACATGAAACCCACTGTTAAATTCTTTCACGTATTTGGATCTTTATGCTACATTCTTAAAGGCGATGAGAATCTCAACAAGATGAAAGAAAAAGTTGATGCATGTATTTTTGTTGGGTATGTGTGACAACCACGGTTTTGAGGTTCGTCACTTAGTTTTATTTTGGGCATATTTCGTGAAATTATGTGTCTTTATGTGTTTATGTGTTATTTGGTGTAATAGAGTGTGGTTTGGACATCGTTTTTGGGTACGGGGTACCTTTTGAGTGAAACGATGTGTGTTGTTTTGATATTCATGAGCTCACATAGTAGTGACTATGAAATAAGATGGTGTTATTTAGTGGTTTTACGTATATGTATATGTATTATAGAAAATCGTATTTTTACGATTTAAGGTTTAGCACTTAGAGGTCTCGGATGAGGTAATTAGTCGCCGGAGTATTTTTCGGGATGGTTTTAAGTCATTTAGGACTTAGTTAATTAGTTTATTTCATATTTCAAGAGTTTTTATAAACTGTATATTTTACGTCTTTTACAGTATACGCGTAAATTTGACTAGTTTTACGGTTTTGAGGTTTGGAGGATTTAGGAGCTGAAATAAATTAAGGAAAATTAAAGTAATATTATTAATACAATTATTAATAATTAAAATAAAAAAACGAAATTTAAGAGGGGAGGGTCGGTTATTATGATTAAAACAAAAAGGAAGGGAAAAATTTATGGTAAGTGGGCTTATGGTTGGTGTAGGACTTTTTGTACTATATAAGGAGTTCCATACACAAATAAAACATATAAAACTTGCTTCCTGGAGATTTATAGTCGACTGAAAAATAGAAGAATTAGGGTTTCTTCATAAAATTTAGGGTTTTCATAAATCAAAGGTAAATCTTTAAAACCCTTTTCAATTAAAGTGTTTTAAATTCTTTCTTAATCATTCAATGATGGATTTAGGTTAGGGTTATATTAAAATCAGTATATTAATGATATGTAATAATTATAATAATTAGATCTTGTAATTAATTAATTGTTGGGTAATTAATTAGGTTAGTTTAATTAAATTCGTAATTAAAAAACTGGGCAAAATTTTAGGGCTAATGTTTTGGTCATATCTAGAGTTCTAGGAACATTCAAGATGCGATACAAGTATTCTTGGAAAGGTAATTGAGTTAGATTTTGAATGAAAGAAACGAGAACTGAATTGGTGGTCGGGAAGTAGGGTCAAAAACAGTTTACACCAGTCGGGGGTCAAAACAGTTTTTGGGTCAACGGGTTTTCAATTAATGTTTTAAGATGATTAGGGCACTTAGGAGTTAAATTGTAGCTTCAAATGAACATGAGGGTTAGTTCATATATTAAGTAACATATCTATAGGGGGGATAAGTAAATGGAATAGGTTAAGACCCTCTGATCATGACAAACGTTTCGTATGTTCGAAATCAGTAAATTCTGGATAGGTAAAAGTATATATGTATATATGAAGACCTTAAATGTAGCTTAAGGGTTGATGCCAAAGTATCTAGTTTTTTAATACATGTAAGGGCATAGGGTTCTCTTTACAGAAGGTATGGGTTTGGTTAAGTAGGTGTTTGGCTCATAGTTTGAGGTATGAAAATCGGGACTGTTTTGTGTAAAATGTTAACGGGATGAGTTATGAACTAAACTAAGTTAAGGGCTTTATAGAGTGGTGTAATGGGATGCTTATGGAATATAAATTAGGTTAAGTTGTAGGAGAAGGTTAGATATCCATCATAGATTGATGAGTCATTTTGGTATGTGGTTCATCTCTTGATTGTATATGTTTGTGTGTTTAGATTTTTGCTAGAGCGCGGATATTTCGAGAAGCTTTTATCAGGTGAGTTTCATAGTCCCATATCTTTTAATGATTTTGACTTCCAGATGGGATGGAAGAGACACTCGTTATGGTTTTGTAAATTGTTACTGTGAATGTTTTATGATTGATGATGGACTTGTGTGTACTTATGTGATAAATTGCTAATTGATTCATGATTGTTTTGTGATTTGACTTGGTACCAAGGGGATGTTGACAAGGCGGGGCCTTGGGATTGGTTCATAGGTGTATGGGCGCCTATGGGACCATGATGTTTGGAAAGGCTTGGAGCATTGGAATTGGTTTGGCATGATAAATCTTGAATTGTTAGTTGTTAATGCACATTTGTAACACATTGTCAATATATTTTTATTGTTGGTGGTTATTCACAACTTATATTATAACTGATTTCAGGTTGGAGTCTAAACCTATGACTCTCACCAACATTATGTTGACGTGTTTTAGTGTCTCTTTCAGGTGAGAATGTGGTTAAGCTTGAGAAGGAGTGGCTAGCTTTGGAGGCTTAGGATTGCATTTGGAGGAACCCCCTTTCCTCTTTGTCTTTATTTGATGTTTGAATAAGTGATACTTTATTGACACCTATATGTTTGCTTTGTTTATGTTAATTGTTTGTCTCGTGTAAGCGGTAGGACTGTTACCTGCTTACCTAGACTCCTGCATTGTTGAGATATTGTCATGACATTTGTGTCACCATTTTATGACATTTCTTAATTCATTTAGTTATCTCTATAGACACGCCATGTTGTGATGATATCCATTGAACCAAATAAAAAATAAAAAATCAAAAGTATTAATTTTCCTAAAGGATTACACCAAAAATATATTGTATATATTGGATTCACTCGTTTTTACGTACATACTATATTTTCTTAAACATTTAATAAATACAAAATATTTTTGATATATTATTATATGTAAATACATATACGTAGATACGAACAACCAATACACATACTTCCATAAGTATTGCTTTTGTAATACACCGTGCTTGGGGCGTTCCAGTCCTAAGTACGTGTATCGATCAAAGTTAATTAAGGCACAATCGATAAATACCATAATCTACTTGATATTGAGAAAGAGGCCACTATGTGGGGGGTATAAGGCGAGTGTATTACACATTCTAAAGAAGCAGGCTTTTAAGTGCTACGCACCGCCTCGTTTCTCCGCTTCCTTGTTGGTCTTTCAAGAGTGATAATGGTGAGTGGTGTGCCACTCAAGTATTACTTACATATATTATATTTTCTTGTGGATATTACTTATTGAACCTCGAAAAGGATAATGTGATAACCTGAAACCGAGGTCATTGCTTAATCTTACTTTACGACTATTTTTGAAATTTTGATGAGTTTGAATGATTTTTATTTTTGGAGGTTTAAGTTTAAACCGATGTTAGGAGACTTATATTTTATCTTTAATAAGTATAAGGAGTATTATCAAGCGTGATGTCGATGGATGCCCAGTATTTTACGTTTTATTGTCGGTTGTTCGATGTTTGTCGTTTTTGATGTTTTCTTTGGAATGACGTGTTAAGTCGAGTCAGGAGACGATATTATTATATTTGAGTTAAGTTTTAACTTTTGAGAAGTATTTTTATGAAACCCGAGCCCCGTAAATATTTTCAAAATTGACTAATAGTCATTTCCTGCTTTTTAGCTAACTATTTTCATTTTGGTCCACAACTATCACAAATTGAAAAGAAAAGTCCCTCCACCACTATATAATAGCCTAAATTTCCACCTAACTTCTCATAGTTATCATAATCTAGCAAAAACTCCACCCCTGCTCTATTTTTCTTTTCATGCCGTCACCCCCTACACCTTTGATCAATTTTGACTCAAATTTAAGCTTGATCTAAGCTAAACCAACACAAGTACCATCCTTAGAATTCCAAGGAGCACATTTTGTTACTAAATTTAGTTACATGCATGGAGTTTTATTTTTTTAGGGTTGGTAGGTCAAGATTATGATCATGCATGTGATTTTGGTGATGATCAAGAGATTATCATGCTAGTTTTCCTTAAAAAATTGTTTTTGATTTTGGGTTTTTGATTTTGAGGATGATACAAGTGTTATAGATGATTTATGTTGTTGTTAGGGTTATGGGATGATGATAAAAATGAGTGGTTTTGGTTAAAAACATGATTTCATGCAAGTTTTTGAAGGGTAATTTAGATCAGTAGGAAGAAGGGTATTTTTAGGTATGTTATGATTTTATTAAGGCTTAACTAATGGCATAGGGTTGTAGAGAATTCTATTAGCTTCAATTTGATATAAAGTAAAGCTTCTAGCTCCAAACGAGCGACAAGTTATGATAGTTTAATTATTCGTGTACCGGGAGACGAGTATAGGCACGACATATAGTTGTTGACGATATTTGGATCGAATCTCGAGGACTATAGAATGAGTTTTGAAATGAGTCAAGGACTGATGAAAAAGTATAAACCTAGAGGGTGAGTCTATTTTCAAACCTAAGTGCCGGTTTTGAAATTGGAGTCGTTTATAGAAGTTAATACGGTTGTATGAGTCGATAACGTAAAACTGTCCAGTTTTTGTAGTTCCAAGATGAGTCGGGCAGAGAACTTAAAAGTAAAGTCATTTGATAAACTTTTTATAGGACTTTCTATAGATATTAAGATAGTTCCTCGAGTCGTTTCATAAACGTTTGACGAGTCTAAGTGGGGTAAATGAGCTAGTACATTTGGTATGTGCCGACAGATTTTGTCGAGAGTATAGAATGATAAAGTAATGTGTAGAAGAGTGTAATAGTATTACTTGTATGGTTTTCTCTCGAGTTTTTCTTGATTTTATGAGTTTTAGTTTGATGTTCTTATTTATGGTTTATTTCTCGAGTCATTATTAATGAACGCGCCTTATTCGATAGGTAGCGGTTCTCGTGTTTGAAAGGCATCCTCTATCATCGACGATCATCTCGCTAGGTCTCTTATACTAAGGTGAGCCTGTAGCCTCGCTTTTCATGATAGCTACTAAATGTTTTAAAAGACGCAAGGGGGATACATGTTATTTGAAACTAAATGAACACAAGTCATTATTAATTGTTTGGACCCGAATGTTGCCTATGTTGCTTTACATTGTATTGAGTACCTTGTTGCTAAAGACCCTAAATTCATGAACCGTTGACTATGTTCTGAATTGATGTTGTGAGTTGGGAATAACCGCTTATTCAAACGATAGTACTATTGGGTTAACCACCCTATCTAAGACCAGGGCATTACGTTGAGTAACCTCTGGGAAGGATAATTTACGAGAATGAGATTTGGGTATATATCTAGCAACTAATACCCTAGAGGGGCAATGGTTTTGTTAATCTTAAGATTCAAGCTAACAAGAGGGTGATCCGGAGGTCAGGGAGGATAAAATAGATGGTTAAACATTTTAGAGAGAGAAAGTGAAACTTGAAAGGAGTGTGTGTATTTTAGAGAGAGAGAATAAAAATACACAAAGATGAAAATCCTCACCCCTCCATGGAAGTATGGAGGGTTATATATAGGCTAGACATAAAGTGACTTTGACAACTTAGCAAAATTAGTCCCTCCATGTTTTGCCCATATGAAACTAATGTAATTCCGTAAATGGCGCTCACATTTTAGGGCTAACAATCATCCCCCAATGTCGAGACATACGGAATTACTTACAATGTTCCTAACAAGTAAAAATACAACAAAATAAAGTCTTCCAAGGCACTTCCAATGCCGAGGATGTCTTTTAATTCTTCTTGTCTTCATAACTTGTACCTCAGCTTGAATCCTCTTTATCTTTGCTTGTTGTGGAACAATTGTAATATGCATGATTTGGATTAACTTCCCCCAATTCATGCAGCATGTATTTAAAAAACTTTCTTCATAGACTTCTTTTTGACGAAGTTTATGAATCAGCTTCCCCCCAAACCAATATATGTATCTTAAGCAGAT
This sequence comes from Glebionis coronaria, assembly GCA_025667525.1. Taxonomy (NCBI): domain Eukaryota; kingdom Viridiplantae; phylum Streptophyta; class Magnoliopsida; order Asterales; family Asteraceae; genus Glebionis; species Glebionis coronaria. Next base: position 35,075 of record JANFOE010001476.1, on the reverse strand, counting down.
TCTGACACTCTGATGTAGTTTGAACAATCTTCTAGCTCATCGGTTTAAGTGCATAGCGGAAATTTGTAGAAGAACCACACCAAATAACACTGCTTCTATACTGTATCATGTCGTTTAGGTTTTGGTGATAATCCGTTTGGGGTAACATGCAAGAAATCAACAACAATTCTTCTCACGCCTGCAGAATACTTCATAAAAATCATATAAAGCAAGTAGATACCATTCCATGTACACTACTTCCCCCTGGAAGTTGATCCAATTACTTCAAAGTACACGATCTTCCCCATGATGATTTCGAACTCTCGGAAGCACATTATCATGGACGTCCATATACTCGAGAAGTTCTTAGTCTTAAGAAAATGTCTTGAAAAGTTTTGAAAGTCGTTGAGAAACTTTGAAATATTTTTGCTTAGACTATGAAGTACCATTGTCGTTGTGAGGCTCATAAATATCCCGTGAGAATTGATTGCTGATTCCATCTCTCTCTGTCTAACTTACCAACCTCGAATTCATTCGGCTATTTGTTGTGACCACATGTGAAGTAAACCTGATATTCCAAACTTGAAACTGAAGTACAATCCCCCAAAATTGTTACTTAAGCTTGCACTTATGTTGATTGAAGAACGGTGCAGAAACAAGTCTCTTATACCTCTTGAAGTTATCCACACGAGCAACTGCGTGTGACACCCAAAAATGATAGTTATCCGTGTCGTCGACCATCCACCCCTTGACAGTGGAAACTAGATAATTCAAGTGTCAATCATAAATTTTATCGCCCAAGCAAGTCATCAATCGATAGACTGGGTTTGAAGAAAAGGGGTAGAAAATAGAAGGAAGGTTCGATGATGAAATAAGTAGACTCCTTCATGAAATCCCACTTCAACTTAAAATAAAGAATACCAAATCCACTTCGTGATCACTTGTCTTTGTAGAATCAAAACTAGCCTTGTCGTTAAAGTGAATCTTATATCGGATCGTTTTAGCGTTAAGTGTTTTGTTTGCTTTGGTGTTGTGTTGTGAATGTCGTTAACTAGAAAAAATTCTAAAAAGAATTGTCATTAAGGGACAAAATTTGTCTAGATAACTTGTCATTTTTCGAAAATATTAGGTTTAAAACCTATAATTTTCTTTGTCATTTAAGCACTTCTCGTAATCACGGACGAATAATAAATCGACATCGGGCTGATAATACGGCTTAAATGATACAAGCCACACTCAGCCGCTTATCATATAGTAATTCTCGATCCAACCCATCACAATGTGAGGCCCGTGAGATAGAATAATACCAAGACCCAAACTCAATCCATTTTAACAAACATGCAAAGATTAAGGCCCATATCCTATACCCGGTTTAAGTCAGTGAGATATAGGTCAAGGGATATATAAAACCAAATTTACCCTAATATTTCTCATTTTAACCTGACCTAATCACATACTTCTCAAACACATCGCCTCCATCTCTATGTCTAGATATCTCCGTCCCATCTCATCTGATCCCCATCTCAAACTCAACCCTAATCTTCAATACCAATATTCATCCAAACAATCACCCTTGACGAACCCAATATTAAAATAAAAGGCTTGTAATGGTTTCACTTTATTTCGAAGTTAGCACAAACAGAGGATGTGATTGAATGATACTAGGCTTCAAGATCCTAGAAGGGGGTCTTGGGTAGGTTGAATGTTGTGGATGCATGTTGTCCTTCCAAATCGAAACTATGATAGATAATAACACTCTTGTTATTGATCTTTCATTTTTTTTAGTTTCGTATATTAAATGAGAAGGTCAAACCTTCATAGATCTATGATGAAATCCATCGAGATGTATAGATCTTTTAAGGTCTCGGATAAAATATACAACTCAAAACGAATTTGAGATCATTAGATGGATGCATGTCTAGTTGAGGTTTGTTTAGATTAATTGATTTCAACTCAGTGAGTTTACACGGTCTACTAGGTAATTACCGAGTTGCCTCGGTAGATAATAGGATGAGAGTATTGCCTTTTTGAAATTGTTGTCTCAAAATGTTTTTCCATGTCATGATTTCGAAATATAAATACATTTCATTCCGCAATATTTTTCTTAAGTGATATGCTTTAGGAAAATATCCTTTAACATGGTTTCACAATGTTGCCAAAGGCATCATTCCGCAACTTTGCCAAAGGCATCATTCCGCAACGTTGCCAAAGGCATCATTCCGCAACGTTGCCAAAGGCATCATTTCGCAACTTTTTCAAACTTACGATTCCACAACTTTTTCAAACTAACGATTCCGCAATGTTAAAAAAAACATTCGATTCCGCAACGTTTCCATAGGTATCATTTTGTAATATCTCAAAATCTTATCCACATGTACTATTTACGAAACATCTGGATCTAGACTCTTTTTTTTAGATCTGCTCATCATCGACTATCAAAGATCCCAGAAAACCCAAAAATGACACAAAAAAGGACAAAAAAAATTGTGATAGGCGGAAATAACGTTAGTGATGGACATAAAAACTGAGCAGAAGTAGTTTATGGTAATAAGACTCTTATGGATGTAAGAGAAAAGAAAAACAATTAAAAAATGATTAAAAGTTGGTTGATATTATGGTGACACGAAGCAGATGTAGCAAAAACAATTCAGAAAACAGTTGTATAAAAAATTGGCTTACTGAATATTAAGAATCCACGAATCCAAAAACAGACCACGAATCACCGATGCAAACACAAACACGAAAACACCCCCGGTTAGCTCTGATACCAATTGTTAATCTTAAGATTCAAGCTAACAAGAGGGTGATCCAGAGGTCGGGAGGATAAAATAGATGGTTAAACATTTTAGAGAGAGAAAGTGAAACTTGAAAGGGGTGTGTATTTTAGAGAGAGAGAATGAAAATACACAAAGATGGAAAGCCTCACCCCTCCATGGAAGTATGGAGGGGTATATATAGGCTAGACATGGAGTGACTTTGACAACTTAGCAAAATTAGTCCCTCCATGTTTTGCCCATATGAAACTAATGTAATTCCGTAAATGGCGGTTACATTTTAGGGCTAACAGGTTTTATCTAGTCATGCTGGCATTTGGCGCGGGTGACTAATTGGTTAAGGGGTCGGTGTCATGAGCTTAAATACAACATGTTGCCTTGAAATAGATTGTGTGCACGACAATTCTATAGATGATTATGATTGATTTTCTTCTTGTGTTCAAATGTGATTTGTTAAACCTATGGACTCGTTCAACATTATTGTTGACTCATTTATGCATGTGTTTCAGGTAATCGAAGGTGATTGATGACGGAGCTTTGCTGTGGATGTTGTGGGTTGGCTTTTGATGTCTGTTGGTCTAAAAAAATTTCTATCCTTTTACTGTTGAAAAATCTGTTAATTGTTTATGTACTGTACTGAAACTTGTTGGTTTGCTGGTCGAGATCCGTGGGGACTAAACGCTTTACTTTGGTGTCGTTTTAGTACATTATGGATGAAATTATGTTTTAGACATTGTGTGAAATCTTATTTATATTTCATTTGTAAATGTCTCTCTTTTGAGTCGTTCAATATACCTTGTGTGATGATACTTGTGTTTAGCACCCACTTGTGTATTTCCTCTTCGCAATGTGAATTGGGGGTGTTAAAGATTGGTAGTCAGAGCCACAAGTTATAGAGAACTAGGTCGATTTTGAAAGTTGTTCTAAACTATAACTTTTGTGTCGAAAGTATTAATTTTTCAAAAGCACACAACTTCTCTTCAACGCTCTGGTAAGATCACTTTTAGTTTTGTTTTGTATTATAGATGCATCCCTCAGAACTGAAATGATTTTCCGAGTATTTATTAAATACTATGATATTGTATCGAGGTTATTGAAAGTGCGCTAAGTGCTTGTCATTATCATATTTTATTTTTGTGAGCATTGTATAAACATCATTTGTATTGCATTGCATATCATGGGTTACGTATAACATTTGCAATGCATGTGTATTGCATATTAATTTTTAACAATGACCTTAAGTATCCTTGAACCCTCATAATGGTAGACAATGGCTGATATACCACGTGAGGATGATTAGATTGAGATGAATGACATACTAGAAGGTGAGGAATTAGATAACTTTGGTGCTAGTGACGATGAGGAGCCCTATGAATATCTGGATGATGGAATTGCTACTACTGCAGTTGGACAGACTGAACCCGAAGTGATTCAAGGTAGTTATGTTCCGAGAGCTAATGTGGTGCCACCGACTGTTCAGGATTGTCAACGACCTGTCGTACGTTCTTCTATGCCTACTTGTGATAGTTATTTGAGTGGTTTGCCTTGGGTTGCCTGTGTTAGGAATGATTTCTCTACTGAGTCTAGTAATGCTGCTAGTGCCCGATCTGTCCACGACGATATTGCTAAGGTGTACTGTCCAGGTCCTAGATCTTATGAAGATATTTACTGGTTTCTTCAAAAGTTTTATAGGTCTTTATTTGAAAGGTATGTAGTTGAAACCCGAGTAATCAAAAGGTTTGAGCAGAATGAAAGGCAGTTTGACAGGTTTGTTTCTAGTGTGAGAAGGTCAGAGTATGTGAAAGCGAGGGAAATGGATGAAGTTGCTAGTTTGCGAGCTATGGTGTTGAATCTGAGTGCACAATTTGAAAGGTTTCGTGAGGAGCAAGAAAGGAATACAAGGGTGAATGTGTAGGATTTTCCAATGAGGTCTTTTACTAGTCAAGGTGTGGTAATCAGGGATGTGCCAAGTCATGTTGAAGCTCAGGTGTTGGTGAAGCCGTATGAAGGAACAAGTCGGAAAGGAGAGGAAAAGTTGGAAGAAGACTTTGAGGAGGATGACAGCAGCAGTGATGATGAGCCAACGTACAAGAAGCTGCGAGGATCACATGTTTATTTTTTTATGTTGTTTTTATTAGCCTTGTTGTAATAGAACTTAAGTAGACTGGTATTGTAGTTTGTGATGAAACTTAATGACTTTTAAGTTTGTCGTGATGAAGGGTTGTAGTGACATTACTTGTCACAATTTTGTGGAAATTTTCCAATGCAATCCAAATTACCTTCATGACCTATGATTTTTCTTTTAGTTCTTTTGTGATTTGGTTGATGATTCCTTGTGGACTGTGTTGTTTGTGCATGTAGTATCCATGATACGTTTTGATAAAGAAATCCTTCTTCTTATCTTGATATGAATACTTACTTGTTCTTTTTTCTTCTGTGATGACACATGAAGGAGTTGGGAGACATTTTTCCCATTACTGAATTGTTGCTTGATTAATTCTCTAAACATGCCACCGAAATTGACAACTGCTACTGTGAGTACTATGATTGAGCAAGATATTGCTAGAGCACTAGAAACCGAACGTGTTGCGAGGAACTAAGAGACTGAGAATAGGAATGCTGCTGGTCAAGTTGGAGGGAATGCTGCTAATCCAGTTGAAGGAAATGCTGATGAACCGGTTGGAGGAAATGATGCTAGTCAAGCTGGAGGTAATACTGCTGCTTAACAAGTTCAAAAAGAATGTTCTTATGCTAGTTTCATGAAATGTGGACCTACCCAATTTTGTGGTACTGGTGGTGCTTTGGAGTTAAGAAGGTGGATTGAGAAGATTGAAAGTACTTTTGAGATCAGTGAATGTTCAGAAGCTAGTAAGATGAAGTTTGCTGTCGCTACTTTTCAGGATGATGCTTTGAGTTAGTGGAATAGTTAGGTCGCTACAGTAGGTTTGGTTGAAGCTAATGCTAGAACATGGACTGTGACCAAAGGACTGTTAACTGCTAAGTCTTGTCCTGAGGAAGAGTTAGGTCAATTGGAGGATGAGTTGAGGCATTTAGTGCTGCGGAATAATGATATTCTAAGATTGACAACTAGTTATAATGTGGAGTTAGCTGATGGTAAGTTTGTTAGCACTAGTTCTATACTGAAAGGTTGTTCCTTGAAGTTAGGGAATTATATGTTTAGTATTGATTTGATGCCCATAGAATTAGGATCTTTTGACGTGATTATTGGTATGGATTGGTTAGTTGCGAATGGTGCAGTAATTGTTTGTGGAGAGAGATTAGTTCAGATACCGCTAAGGAATACGGTATTGATGGTGAAGGGTGATGAGTGTACTTATCGTTTTAGAGTTGTTTCTTGTTTGAAGAAGATGAGGTATATGGAAGAGGGTTATGATGTATTTCTTTTCCAGATAAGTAATGATGGTGTAAATGAGAAGAAACTGGAGGATGTTCCTGTGATTAGAGAGTATCCTGAAGTTTTTCCTGAAGATTTATCAGGATTACACCGCATCGTGAAGTTGAGTTCCCTATTGACTTAGTGCCGGAAGCTGCGCCTGTTGCTCGTGCACCGTATCGTTTAGCGCCGTCTGAGATGAAGGAATTATCTGATCATTTGAAGGAATTGATGGATAAGGGATTTATTAGACCGAGTTCTTCGCCGTGGGGTGCTCCTGTGTTGTTTATTAAGAAGAAAGATGGTTCGTCTCGAATGTGTATTGATTATCGAGAGCATAACAAATTGACTGTCAAGAATCGGTATCCATTGCCGAGGATTGATGATTTGTTTGATCAGTTGCAAGGATCAAGTGTATACTCGAAGATCGATTTGAGGTCTGGGTATCATCAACTGCGAGTTAGGGAAGAAGATATTCTTATAACAGTTTTTCGTACTCGATATGGACATTTTTAATTCCAAGTGATGCCTTTTAGATTAACGAATGCGCCTGCTGTATTCATGGACTTGATGAATTATGTGTGCAAGCCGTATTTGGATGAGTTTGTTATCGTATTCATTGATGATATTCTCATTTATTCCAAGAGTGAAGAGGAACATGAGAAGCATTTAAGGATAATTTTGGAATTGTTGAAGAACGAGAAGCTGTATGTGAAGTTCTCTAAGTGCGAGTTTTGGTTGAAATCAGTTCAATTTATGGGGCACGTGATTGATAGTGAAGGTGTTCGTGTGATTCCTGTTAAGATTGAGGCAATCAAAGATTGGTCGGTACCAACAACGCCGACTGAAGTTTGCCAATTTCTTGGTCTAGCTGGGTATTATAGAAGGTTTATCGAGAAGTTTTCACTAATTGCTAAACCATTGACTAAGCTTACCGAAAAGAATCGAGTGTTTGAATGTGGATTAGAAGAGGAAAATGCATTTAATACGATAAAGGATAAGTTATGTTCTGCGCTGATTTTGTCTTTGCCAGAAGGATCTGAAGATTTTGTAGTGTATTGTGACGCGTCTCATAAAGGATCTGGAGCTGTGTTGATGCAAAGGGAGAAAGTAATAGCTCATGCGTCGAGACAATTGAGGAAGCATGAAGAGAATTACACTACTCATGATTTAGAACTTGGAGCTGTGATTTTTTCCTTGAAGTTGTGGAGACAGTACTTGTATGGAACCAAGTGTGTGGTTTTCACTGATCATAAGAGTCTGCAACATATTTTGGATCAAAAGGAATTGATTATGAGGCAAAGGAGATGGGTAGAATTGCTGAGTGACTATGATTGCAAGATTCGTTACCACCCTGGTAAAGCGAATGTGGTAGCTGATGCACTTAGTAGAAAGGAAAGAGATAAGTCTTTAAGAGTTAGAGCTTTGGTAATGATGGAAAGTATTGATTTGACAGAAATGATATTGAAAGCCCAAGCTAATGGTTTGAAGAAAGAAAATATCGAGGCAAAAAATCTGGGTAGAATGTTAAAACCGTTGTTTGTAGTAAGGCCAAATGGATTCAGATATTTTGGAAATATGATTTGGTTACCATTGTGTCCGTCTGAGGAAGGTGATTTAGGAGTGCGAGATTTGGTGATGAATGAATCTCATAAGTCTAAGTATTCAATACATCCTGGACCGGAAAAGATGTTTCAAGATCGTAAGAAAGTGTATTGGTGGCCGAATATGAAGGCAAATATAGCCCAATATGTTAATAAGTGTTTAACTTGTGCGAAGGTGAAGGCTGAACATAAGAAGCCATCTGGATTATTAGTGAAACCTGAAATTCCTGAGTGGAAATGGGAGAAGATTACTATGGACTTTGTAACAGGTTTGCCAAGGACATCTAGTGGTTGTGATATGATATGGGTGATTGTAGATAGATTGACTAAGTCTGCTCACTTTATACCAATGAAGAAGACAAATAGTATGGAGAGACTAACGACAGTGTATGTGAAGGAGATTGTTTGTCGACATGGTGTGACTTTGTCGATAATTTCAGATCGTGATAGTAGGTTTACTTCAGAGTTTTGGAAATCTCTGCAGAAAGCGATGGGAACGGAGTTAAGTTTGAGTACATCATATCATCTAGAGACTGATGGAAAAAGTGAAAGAACGATTCAAACGTTAGAAGATATGCTTCGAGCGTGTGTGATTGACTTTGGAAATAGTTGGGATAGGCATTTTCCGTTGGTTGAATTCTTGTAGAATAACAGTAATCATGCTAGTATTAAAGCCGCACCATTTGAAGCTTTGTATGGACGTAAGTGTAGGTCTCCAGTTTGTTGGAGTGATGTAGGAGAGAGTCAACTAACTGGACCTGAAACGATATTTGAGACAAGTGAAAAAATTGTGCAAATTAAGAAGCGTTTGTTATCTGCCAGAAGTAGACAAAAGAGTTATGCTGATAACAGGAGGAAACCATTAGAATTTGAAGTAGGAGACATGGTTATGCTGAAAGTATCGCCATGGAAAGGAGTGATTCGTTTTGGAAACAGAGGAAAGTTGAGCCCGAGATATATTGAACCATTAAGATTATCCAAAGGATTGGATTGGATGCTTATAAGCTAGAATTGCCGGATGAACTTAGGGTTATTCATAACACTTTTCATGTGTCTAATATGAAGAAGTGTTTAGCTGAAAGGGATTTGGTAATTCCACTGGAGGAAATTCAACTTGATGATAAGTTGCATTTTATAGAGGAACATGTAGAGATTATGGATAGGGAAGTTAAGAAATTGAAGCATAGTAGGATTCCGATTGTGAAAGTGAGATGGAATTCTAGACGTGGACCAGAGTTTACCTGGGAACGTCAAGACCTCTTTAAGGATAAGTATCCTCATTTGTTTAGAGAGGGTTATGCGCCAAGGACTTCGCTCTTTTTAAGAAGGAGGGGATGTGATAACCTGAAACCGAGGTCATTGCTTAATCTTACTTAACGACTATTTTTGGAATTTTTATGAGTTTGAATGATTTTTATTTTTGGAGGTTTAAGTTTAAACCGATGTTAGGTGATGCGGTATTTTTGTGCACTTTATTTTAGGAAAAACAAAGCGACAAAAGCGGGTAAGTATTAAGTATCACGTTTTGTGAAAAACGCGAATACTCGTCGTCGAGTTCGTTCTCGGTGAAGGTATGGTGTTTAGCTAACAATTATATAGACGTACTTTAATCGAGTGATTACGTTTATGGAAAGGCGAAAAGAAAAGAAAACGGAGACGGATTATGCTAAAAACGGTCGAAAACGCTTAAACGTACGAACGTAAAAACGCGACCGAACGAAAAATTTCACCTAAAACTTTTTTTTGAAAATTACTAAAATTTTCTAAAAAACCTAATTAAACGAGATTTCAATTTACCGGAAAATATCTTAAGACGAGAGTTAAAAAGCAACACTTGATCACCAACGTTAAAAACCCGGTTTTTAATCTTTGAATCATGAAACTTTTTAGTCTTTTCTTTAAAAATTAATGAATTTTCATAAGCATTATCTCTTAATTCATCCAATTCATTCAATTGTATTTTCCGGTGATCTCCCGCGGTCTTCAAGTCAAAGTTTGCATGCTTAAGGGCCCAATACGCCTTATGCTCCAACTCAATGGGCAAATGACAATTCTTCCCATAGACTAACTTATAAGGAGTGCAACCAATAGGTGTCTTATAAGCGGTCCTAAAGGCCCATAAAGCGTCATCGAGTTTGTCGGACCATGAAGCACGGTTTTCTCCAATTGACCTCTCTAAAATCCTCTTCAAAGCTCGGTTCGAAACCTCGACTTGCCCACTCGTTTGCGGGTGATAAGCCGTAGAAAGACGATGAGTAACTCCATATTTCTTTAGAACCTTTTCGAATTGGTCATTACAAAAATGGGTTCCACGATCGCTTATAATAGCACGAGGGGTTCCGAACCGAGAGAATAGTTGCTTCAAAAACTTCACTACCACACGAGCATCATTAGTAGGTAAAGCCTTAGCTTCCACCCTCTTAGAAAGGTAGTCCACCGCGACGAGGATATATTTGTTGCCATGAGATGATGGGAACGGCCCCATAAAGTCTATTCCCCATATGTCGAAAATCTCACACACTTGAATTATGTTTTGCGGCATTTCATCACGTTGAGACGATTTTCCTTGACGTTGACACGAATCACACGACTTCACAAGTGCGTGTGCATCACGATAGATAGAAGGCCAAAAGAAACTGGCATCGAACACATTCTTAGCCGTGAGATTAGCACCGTGGTGACCACCCGTGGGTCCCTCGTGACAAGCTCTAAGGATATTAGAAGCTTTGGCACCAAAAACACAACGTCGAACGAGTTGATCCGCACAAACCCGAAAGAGATAAGGGTCGTCCCAAAAATAGAACTTGACGTCACGAAAGAATTTTCGTTTTTGTTGTGTCGTCATACCCTTGATTATGAAATTGCCCGCATGGTAATTTGCAATGTCGGCAAACCATAGGGTGGTGTCTTTAGAATTCACTACACCGAGAGTCTCAAGAGGAAATGTTTCGGTGATTTCCTTGTTCTCGAAAACATCTTTGTGAGGATCTTCTAGACGAGAGAGATGATCGGCCGCTAGATTCTCGGCTCCTTTTTTGTCAAGCACGGTGACATCAAATTCTTGGAGGAGGAGCATCCAACGAAGCAATCTCGGCTTAGCATCTTGCTTAGCTAAGAGATACTTGATAGCCGAATGGTCGGTATACACGATGCTTTTAGTCAAGAAGAGATAAGGTCGGAATTTCTCAAAAGTATAGACCACGGCAAGGAATTCCTTTTCCGTTGTGGTGTACTTTAATTGAGCCTCGGTCATTGTCTTACTAGCATAGTGGATAGGACGGAAATGCTTGTCATAACGTTGCCCTAAGACGGCCCCTATAGCATAATCACTTGCATCGCACATGATTTCAAAGGGTAATTCCCAATTAGGAGCAACAAGAATGGGAGCTTCGGTTAGTTTCCTTTTGAGAGTTTCGAAAGCCTTAACACAATCCTCATTAAAGTTAAAAGGAGCATCCTTCTCGAGAAGGTGTGTCATAGGTCGAGAGATTTTCGAAAAGTCCTTGATGAAACGACGATAAAAGCCCGCGTGGCCTAGGAAACTCCTAACTCCCTTAACGGTTTTGGGATGAGGTAACTTGGCGATGACGTCTACCTTAGCTTTATCGACCTCAATCCCCGCCTTCGACACCTTATGTCCTAAGACGATTCCTTGTTTACACATAAAATGACATTTTTCCCAATTAAGCACAAGATTGGTTTCTTCACAACGTTTCAACATTTGTTCGAGATTAGATAAACATGACGTGAACGAATTACCAAACACCGAGAAGTCATCCATAAACACTTCCATCGACTTCTCGATCATATCGTGAAAAATCGCCATCATACACCGTTGAAACGTACTGGGTGCATTACAAAGTCCGAAAGGCATCCTACGATAAGCGAACATTCCATAAGGACACGTAAAAGTAGTCTTCTCTTGATCACGAGGGTCGATAGGGATTTGAAAGTAACCGGAAAAACCATCTAAAAAGCAATAGAATTCATTTCTCGCAAGTCGCTTCAACATTTGATCCATGAAGGGCAAAGGAAAGTGGTCTTTACGAGTGGCATCATTTAACTTTCGATAGTAAATACACACCCTCCAACCGGTCACAACACGAGTGGGAATTAACTCGTTGTTCTCATTAGGCACAACGGTCATTCCTCCCTTTTTAGGGACACAATGGATTGGGCTCACCCATGGGCTATCGGATATAGGATAAATCATTCCCGCGTCAAGGAGTTTAAGGACCTCCTTTTTAATGATATCGTGAATTTTGGGATTCACCCTTCTTTGACTTTGAATTGCAGGTTTGTAGTCCTCCTTCATTAAAATCTTGTGAGTACAAAATTTTGGGTCAATACCCTTAATGTCGGATATTTTCCATGCAATTGCCCCTTTATGAGCCTTAAGAACTTTCAAGAGCTCGGTTTTTTCATTATTAGCAAGACCTTTTGCAATAATAACCGGCAACTTGTCATCACCTTCCAAGAATGTGTATTCAAGGTGAGAAGGAAGATCTTTCAATTCAAGGAAAGGTGGTTCCTCGATTGAAGATTTTGGTTCAACACTCATAACTTCCATCGGCGAAAGAAATGGTGAAATAGAAGTATCATCACTAATCAACACCTCATCTTCATTGTCGATCTCATTTGAAGTGAGATCGCCTCCTTTGAATGGAGTGAGATTTGGTTTGGAATTAGCAAGAATCGGATCCAAAATAGTGGGATTGCCACTTGACGAGCTATCAGAAAAACCTAACACTTCTTGTGAAAACTCATCGCAAACCACATCAACGATGTCAATGTGATTGATGGTAGCGATTGCATAAACATGAGAAGGTTTCGAGTTTTGAGTAGCGTTTATAACAAGTTCCTCTTCGTTGAATCTCAAAGTGATAGTTCTTGCATGAACATCGATAAGCGATCTCGAAGTATCTAAAAATGAACGACCTAAAATTAGAGGAACTTGAGGATCCGCGGGGATGTCAACTACTATAAAATCAACGGGATAGTAGAACTTCCCCACTTTCACGAAAACATCTTCGGCTACTCCACATGCCATAATCGTAGAATGATCGGCCATCTCGATGGACATGTTCGAAGGAATGAGAGCCGGAAGCGAAAGCGATTTCCAAATGGAAAATGGCATCAAATTAATGCTCGCACCAAGATCGGCCAAGGCGAGGCATTCTTTCATATCTTGTATGTCACAAGGAATGAGAAACTTTCCGGGATCACCAACTTTTTCCGGTATGCGGTTAAGATAAACCGAAGAACAATTAGCAAGCTTTGAAAGCTTTTCCTTATCGCTCATCATACTTTTAAAAGTGGAAGCGAAACAAGGCATATACAACAACGCGTCGGCTAAACTCACATCAAAATGCACTTGTTGAAACATTTTTATAAAAAGCTCGATTTGTTGTTTGTTACATTCTTACAATTTCTCTTTGTTTCGTCTCGAAGGGTAAGGTAAAGGTGGTGTAGGTTGGACATTAGGCAACTGCCTTGGAAACTCGGGTTCCACAATTGGTATTGGTTCAACCGTAGGTGTGGTATGAGCGGTACTTCGTGGGGTTGTAATATGCTCCTTTTCGACCATCACCTCGGGTTCTTTCTCGATTTCCTTCTCCGTAGAAGTACTTGGACGAGAGATTGGTTCCTTGAAAGTTTTACCACTTCGTGTAGTAATAACCTTCATTTCTCCCTTCGGGTTTGCAATGGTATCACTAGGAAGACCAACGGAGGAAGAGGGTTTATACATGATTGCTTCAAACATCTTAGCCATTCGGTCCTCAAATTTTGATTGCCTAGCATCCGCTTTTAATAACTCTTGCTTAATCTCATGTTGTCCTAATTCCATCTTTTGTTGGTTTTGTTGAAGACGTTGGACATTTCCTTCCATTTTGTTTGCATGAGTTTTAAGTTCATTAGCAAGTTCATTTTTTAGCTCGTTTTTCAACTCGGATCTTAAGCTAATCATCTCACGTTGCATGCTATCAAATTTAGCATCATTTGCTTTTGCATAATCCAAAAATTCTCCTTGCAAATTTTTAGTGTGAGCATTTTGAAAACCTTGTGTAGTGTTTTGAAAATCACGGTTTTGATTTTGATTAGAAATTTGTCCATTCCCATTTTGATAATTCCCTTTGTTGTAATTGCGTAAATTGCCTTGGTAATTACCTTGGTTGTTGTTTCGATAATTGTTAACATTTTGATTTGGTGGAGCTTGATTTGGGCGGGAACCTTGACCGTTTTGGTTGTAAGTTCCCGTTGCTACATAAGCACTCGAAGTGTTACCATCCGCGTAATGCACTCGGAAAGATCATGAGCTCCACCACAAGATAAACAACTCTTAGCAACCGCTTTAACCGAAGCGGAATTGGAAGCTTTTTGAGCCTTCCAATGGGACATAAGATTAGCAAAGCTATCAAAAAACCGATTTTCCTCATTAGCTTCATCATCTAAGGCATTAATGCTACGAGATGATTGTGACAATGATGACGAACCCAAATTGGCAACACTCGGTGTGTTACGAGGGTTATAAACCTTAGATCTATTCTCGATTATTTGTAAAGCCTGATTTGTCGTCTTGCACAAAAAAATACCACCCGCGGCGGCATTCAAATAATCTCGTTCATGATCATTAAGCCCATTATAAAAAGTATCAATTTGATGCAATTCCGTAAAATCATGGTGTGGACATTCATGTAACATTTCTTTAAATCGTTCCCATGCCATTGAAAAACTTTCATTATTTCTTTGCACAAATCGTGAAATCTCATTTTTTAAATGTGTTGTTTTAGATGGTGGAAAAAACTTGTTCACAAACTTAGAAACGAGATCGGCCCATGTCAAAATCGAATTTGGCGGTTCTTTCTCGAGCCAAATTTTTGTGGGTCTATCTAACGAGTATGGAAACAACATCATCTTAATGGCGTCATGTGGAACATCCTTAAACTTGCTAGTGGCGGTGAGACGGTTAAAATTCCTAATATGGTAATGCGGGTTGTCTTTCTCGTGACCTCTAAACTTATTTGCTTGCAACATCGACATTAAACCCGTCTTAATCTCGAAATTCTCCGCAAGATGGCGGGAATCACAATATCCTCTCCAAAACCCTCGGTGGGTGCTTGTAGCAACTCCATCATAGTACGATTAGCCATGACGACTTCTTGTTCTACAATAGGTTCAACAATTGGAGGTTCTTCAACAATCAACGTCTCTTGATTGGCTTGCTTTTGAAGTCGTTTACGAGCTCGTTTTGCTTGATTACGAGTGATCATAAACTTCACGAAGAATGGGAGGTGAGCAAAGAAGATTCTTTTTGGGTGTTTTGTGAATTTTCAATTTTTTTTGTGTTTTTGATGATATTTAATTTTTTTGGATTTTGGTGTATCTTCGTAGACAACAATCTACAAAATCTCTCCTCGAATCAAACTCTTGATTAAAGAAGCCTCAAAGGAATGAAAACGATCACGTGGAGTGAACGCCTTCGAATGACTTTAGAACTTTGGTGAAAACCAAATTGTTCAAGAGGTTTTAATCACAAAGAAACCAAGCAAATATATTATACGTAATAATACTTTGGGCGGCAAAACCCTCGATTAGCCCTCAATCTCAAAATACTCACAAGCAAGCGGGGAAACGAGGCGGCGCGAAGCACTTAAGAGCCTTTTTCCTTAGGGTATATTTTATAATACCCGCCTTATACCCACCTTATAGTTTGTATCTTTCAAAATCGAGCTTCACGAAAGTATTTATCTATTTTTGCCTTTTTGTTTTTGTTTGAGATTCGAATACAATAATTGAGTGATGAAATCCCAGTTAAGGTTGTGTTTTCACACTTTTGGAGATATTGTGAATTTATTGTGATACTTAATACAATATAGTAATAATATTCGTACAAGAAAAACCAAGAAAACCAATAATACGTATTAGTAGAGTTCTACTAATACAAATACTATTTTGGTTAATATTAAAAACAACAATGCAAATCAATCACGACACACCTCCCCGGCAGCGGCGCCAAAATGATTGTGGTAAATTACACCTATTAGGGAAAAGGCGTAAAAGTGGTAAGTATCAAACAAATGACTTTAGGAAAAATCAAGTGTTAATGACCCTTAATGAAATGAAAGTTCGTTTCCCAAGGAGGTATATGTGTGTGAGAAATTTGTTAAATGTTTGTGATTAATGATTGGTTTAGAAGGGAATGAGAAAAGAAGATGACAAAGACGTAAAAATAAAAATAAACACTACTAGAAAGTTAAGACGTAGAACCTTAAAAATCACAAAAATAAAAATAAATTCTAAAAATTACCAAAAATTCACCAAAAATAAAAATAAATAGACTAAGAGTTTACCAATGATCAAAACTTTTTCAAACCTTTTAAATAATTAAATATTCAATTTTTAAATGCTAATTAAAGCCCTAAAAATCAAATAAATTATCAAAAAGCCCAAATAAAGATTTTTCAATTGGTAAACCTCTAAAATGACCTAAAAAGATTAAAAACTATTTTTAGAAATTTTTAAACTAATAAAAACTATTTAAAATGATTTAAAAACTATTAAAACTTAAAATAATTATAAAAATTAATCTAAAAGAGATAAAATTATTCTCAAAGTTGATAAATTCCTATTTTAAAGTATTAAACCTAAGAAAAATGTAAAAAGTTGGAAAATGTGAAATTTTAAAAATAATAATAAAATAATATTAAAAATCCAAAAATTATAAAAAATTCTAAAAACTTGCAAACTAGTTTATTTTAACCTAAATAATTAGAAAATCAAAGTGAAATTACCAGAATACCCCTATTGGGCCCTCAAATGGGCCAAAACCAAAAACAGTCAACCAAATTGGGCTTTTGGGCCCAAAAAGTCAAACTTGGCCCAATTGACTTGGAAAAGCCCTATCTGACTTAAATTTCAATTCTACGAACAAAACTCTAAAGGCCCAAAAGTTGAAAATGAGCTTATCACAGCTTATTTAACACTCAGCTTATTCTTATTGGGCTTTTCAGCCCATTAAGCCATAAGCTAATGCCATAAGCTCTAATTTGACACACAACCTTCTTTTGGGATGCTTATGAGATCTGTAAAAAGAATTTTTGAAAAAGCTCACTCAATAAGCCAGAAATAAGCAAAGAAAAATTTCACTAAAAGACAAAATAGTCGTTTTAGAGATTTATGGCACCTCAGGACTTGATTCAACTTGCAAAAGCTTTCAAATGGACTCAATAAGCAAAATCAATCAACAAAAATCCAATAAGCACAACCAATAAGCCAGAATAAGCACAAATGAACTTATGAAAAAGTCAAAGGAGTTGGTTTTCTTGTCAAACCCTAAAGTCAACCACCCAAATGCTCCAGTATGAACAAATGGGTCAAAATATGAGCACCTATTACAAAAACAAAGTTGTTGCTGGTTGGAATAAGCTATTATAGCTTATTGATAAGCTGACACCAGTTTTACACTATCAGTGGTAACTAGCAGGGGAAAGGAGTTCCCACTGCTTTGACTATTTGACCAAGCTTATTTGAGAGTTCTGGTTTGATTCAATTGGAGACAAAGGCACCCTTGTGATCAGTGAATCACAAGGAGTCAATAGCCACAATAAAATCACAAATTGGTTCACACAATAAGCCACAATAAACCAAACAGTCACCAGATATGCACCAGATATGGAAATAAGCAGTTAAGCACTTAATAAGCAGAATAAGCCACAATAAGCCAACCAAACTTAACAGGATGCATACACAAGCTATATAAACTAACAACAAACACAAAGCAACAAGAATCAAACACTGAATCAAAGTAGATAACAAGATCAAAGCACTAGAAGTTACTGATGAACAATGAACATATGCAGAAACAAGTTTGCTGATATACTTGACACTTGATCCAATTTCAAGCCTCAAATCCTTCTTCCCTGATGTGATTAACTAAGATTTAGCACTTGTTAGCCCTAGCCTAAGGTTAGATCTAGGTGTCCTCAAAATCCTAGCCAATTTTACCAAGTATTAAAGATTTTATAGCCAAATTATGAATCTATGTGTTCAAACCCACAAAACCTGCAAACAGATGAACACTAGCACTCAAATAACAGATACCAACTCTTGCTACCACAACACAAGCACTTAGCAAACCACAAATCCAAAGTATGCAGTAGACCCAAACACTCCTTAATCTACCACTTAATAAAGAAACTTGTGATTTTAACTAATAACCTACTGATTTTACTGATAAAAAACACTTAAACAATAGCAACTAACACAATCAAACTCAAAAATCACCAGCTCAAACACAAATACTCAAAATCAAGCACCAAATCAAAAACAGTCATAAACATGAACTTTTGAGAGGAATCTTAATCAAGGGATTATACCTGCCTTCCACAACATCCTAGGAAGGCCAGCTATGCTCCTTGGACCTTGTTCAACAACTAGAACAAGACCAAGGTACTTCAATGAAGATGATGCAAACTGCCTTGGTTGATGGTTCAAAGTAGAACCTCAAGGACTTTATATCTTCAACACAAACAGCAAACAACTCAACCAAGGGCTCTAATCCCTTCACAAGCTTGGTGTCAACAAGCTTGTAAG
Source organism: Glebionis coronaria (assembly GCA_025667525.1). NCBI lineage: Eukaryota > Viridiplantae > Streptophyta > Magnoliopsida > Asterales > Asteraceae > Glebionis > Glebionis coronaria. The sequence goes on along the minus strand of JANFOE010001476.1, from coordinate 16,731 downwards.
AGCTTATATCAAATGGTCAAGGGTTAGTACACAAAATAAGCCAAAACAGAACCTAGGATTTCAAGGTATTCAAACCTTAAAAACCTTATGAAACAAGACGTGCCTTAACCACAAGATTAAGGTAGGTCTTAACAATCAAATGGAACTCAGAATTAGGCTACTCAAACACCAAACTTTTAATTAAATCAAAAAGAGATTTCACAATTTCAGAAATTCAAATTTTATTTAAACTTAAAAAGGAATTACAAAGATAATAGCCTAAAACTGGAACAAAGGGACTCTCACATGTTGAGGTCTCCTTTTATAGGCAAATGCCTGGCTACACTATTCACAAACCCTAGATGTGATTTCTCTAAAATGCCCTTGAGTCCTTGAGTGCGTTTGTTGTTGATGAGCTGTCCAAAGTGATCCCAAATGTTCATTTTAGCTTTGGAGTGAAGCATTGATCCTTAGCTGTTGATCTTAACTCGTGGCATGACTTGGAGGGAAAGTACTCATGTGATGGGTGAAACAGTTTGAATGGTGGGTCCTTTGGGTGAGTAGGAGTGTGAGTTTAAGCATGGGATGGATTCGTGTGAAGGTTAATTGTGTTTTGGTGTAGGTAATTGTAAAAACCCCCTTGTTGGTAAAAAGTTAAAACTGGGTTCATACGTGTGAATAGTGACACGTTTGATCCGTTTTCTTAGGGAGAAATATGTTTGGCGCGTGTTTAGGGATTTAAACTTCCAAACTTGGCAGTTTTGGTCCTTTTTCTTCCTTTATTTTGTCTCTTGTAAATAAAAGTCTATCAGCGCCCATTTCCTTTGTAACAACTTTCACAACTTGGCAATTTTGGCACAAAACTTTATAAAAAGTGTTTCAAGGGTTATTTTTGACACTTTTGCATAATTCAAGGGCTGTTTTTGGACAATGTTGATCTTCAAAGGTCTTCAATGTATCTTTGGCTGGATGAGGGACCATATTTGACAATGTTGAATAGTTGAGGGACTAAACTTGCCATTTCTTCAAAGTTGAAGGACCATTTGTGTAATTTTGACAAACTTAAGGGACCAAACTTGTAATTATTAATATACAAGGGTTTTAAGTGTCATTTCTTCAATAATTGAGGATCAATCTTGTTTGTCTTCAAGTCTTCAAGGGTATTTGTTGAGTATTCCATGATTAGGGCCCGGTTTTTTGTACGGCTTTGTTTCTCGTGTCCGTTTTTCCTTGTAACTTGTGATCTTTTGTCTTTTTCACGATATCCATACCTAAAATACACAAGTAAACAAAACAAACACAAGCATATATATGGTATATTATGACATTTTTATGCATTTAAAGCCAGAAAAGAACGATGAGATCATGTATAAATGCCATCTCATCAGTCACTGATAATAGCACGAGGAACGCCGAATCGAGCGAAAAGCTGCTTTAAAAAGTTCACAACCACCCTCGCATCATTTGTAGGGAGATCCTTAGCTTCAACTCATTTAGAAACGTAGTCGACGGCTACGAGGATGTACTTGTTCCCTTTGGAGGATGGAAATGGCCCCATAAAGTCGATGCCCCATACGTCAAAGATTTTACATTCCTATATGAAATTTTGAGGCATCTCGTCTTTATGTGTGATCTTGCCTTGGCGTTGGAAAGCATCATAATGCTTAACCATTTTGTGAGCGTCACGATAAATGGTGGGCCAATAGAATCCAGAGTCAAACACTTTCTTAGCGGTGTAGTTGGGACCAAAGTGACCACCGATGGGTCCTTTGTGGCAAGCCTGAAGAATGTCAAAAGCTGCCGGTCCGTCAACAACTCGACGAATGATCAGATCAGCACATTGTTTGAATAGAAAAAGGTCATCCCAAAAGTAAGTCTTAACATCATTCAAGAACTTCTTCTTTTGTTGGGGTTGTTAACCCTTTGATGAGAACACCGCCCGCTAAGTAGTTTGCAATGTCGGCAAACCACGGGGTGTCATCAAGATTGAGATTAATAGACATTAAGGTCTCAAGGGGGAAAGAGTCATTGATATCTTTGTTTGGATGATCCCCTTGATATGGATCCTCAAGTCTGCTCAGATGATCCGCGGCTAGGTTTTCGGCACCCTTCTTGTCGCGAATTTCAATGTTGAATTCTTGAAGGAATAAAACCCAGCGAAGAAGTCTTGGCTTAGAGTCGTGCTTGGTAATCAAGTACTTCAACGCGGAATGGTCTGTGTATACGATGGTGGTGGATAAAACAAGATAGGGGCGAAATTTTTCAAAAGCATAGACAACAGCTAAAAGCTCTTTTTCGGTTGTCGTATAATGCAATTGAGCCCCTGTCATTGTTTTGCTAGCATAGTGGATTGGTTGGAAGTGTTTATTCACTCTTTGACCCAAAACCGCACCAATAGCAAAGTCGCTAGCATCGCACATCAATTCAAAAGGCAGCTCCCAATTAGGGGTAACCAAGACCGGTGCCTTAGTCAGCTTATCCTTAAGAAGATTGAAGGCTTCGATACACTCTTTAGAAAAGATAAAAGGAGTATCTTTTTCCAAGAGGTGGGTCATCGGGCGAGCGATTTTAGAGAAATCCTGAATGAATCGACGATAGAAGCCCGCATGACCCAGAAAACTTCTCACACCCTTCACGGTTGAAGGTGGAGGTAATTTGGCTATGACATCTACTTTAGCACGGTCGACTTCAAGACCGGCTTTAGAGATTTTGTGTCCTAGCACAATGCCTTCTTTTACCATAAAATGGCATTTTTCCCAATTCAAAACAAGGCGAGTGTCTTCGCACCGCTTAAGCATACGTTCCAAATTGGCAAGGCAAGAAGAGAAGGAATCCCCAAAGACCGAGAAATCATCCATGAAGACTTCCATGGTTTGCTCAACCATGTCATGGAAGATAGCCAACATGCACCTTTGGAAAGTCCCGGGGGCATTGCATAAGCCAAAAGGCATTCTTTTGTAGGCAAATGTGCCATAGGGACAAGTGAATGTTGTCTTCTCTTGATCTTGGGGATCGATGGGTATTTGGAAATAACCCGAGAAACCATCAAGAAAGCAGTAATATTCATTACCCGCTAAACGTTCAAGCATTTGATCCATAAAAGGTAGAGGGAAATGATCCTTTCTCGTGGCATCATTGAGTTTGCGGTAGTCTATACAAACTCTCCACCCAGTAACGAGACGGGTAGGAATCAACTCGTTGTTTTGATTGGGCACAACGGTGATTCCGCCTTTCTTAGGCACACAATGGACTGGACTAACCCATGGTGAATCCGAAATAGGGTAAATCATACCCGCATCAAGAAGTTTGATAACCTCTTTTTTGATTACTTCATGGATTTTAGGATTCACCCTTCGTTGGCTTTGAATTGTGGGCTTAAAGTCGACCTCCATGAGAACTTTATGTGTGCAAAAGTGAGGATCAATTCTGCGAATGTCGGAGATTTTCCAAGCGATAGCTCTTTTATGTTTCTTCAACACGGGGATAAGTCGGGCTTTTTCTTCTTCTTTCAGGTCCTTCGCGATGATGACCGGTAACTTCTCGTTGTCTTCAAGGAAAATGTACTCGAGATGAGGAGGTAGGTCCTTAAGCTCAAGAGTAGGAGGGTCCTCAATAGATGGTGTAGCTAACGATGGATCATCATTAGTCACCTCTTTAGGAGAAGGAGGAGAAAACGGGTCTTCATTGAGAAGTCTCTCAATAGTACGAATGTCTTCATCCCAATCGATGGACGAATTATCATACTTAATATTGAGAGGACCCAAGCTAGCTTCGAAATCATCCAAGTCACTTTCTCCAAAAGGAGTCAATGATGGAGCAATTGAGGCAACGGTCTCAACATTGGGTAGAGAAGAGAGAGTACTTTTGCAAGCATCATGAAAATGTTCTTCACAAGCCTCGTCGAGAACATCAATAGCATTAACACTCTCATATGAATAAGGTTGCTTATAAATCTTACCCATGTTGAAGACAATTTTATCGTCACAACTCTCATGATTATTTCGCCCGCGGCTACATCAATGAGAGTGCGACCGGTCCTCAGGAATGGACGTCCAACGATTAATGGAACACGGGGGTCCATCTCGTAGTCAACGACAACAAAATCCGCCGGGAAGGTGAATTTGTCAACGCCAACGAAAACGTCTTCGGCTATCCCCACTGGATAAGCAACCGTACGGTTAGCTAATTCCAAGTTCATTTTGGTAGGGACTAGCTCGGGGAGAGATAATTGCTTCCAAACACTTAAAGGCATTAAGTTTATACTGGCACCTAGATCGGCTAGGGCCATGCAATTCTCTACTCCCGGGAAGTTGCAAGGAATCAAGAAGCGACCCGGATCACTAAGTTTGGTGGGCAATTTCCTTAAGAGAACGGCTGAGCAATTCTCATTAAGTTGGGTCTGTGCAATGTCAAGAAGCTTCTCCTTGTCACTTAGAAGATCTTTAAACATTTTTGCGTATTTGGGCATGTGAGCGAGAGCCTCGGCAAAGGAGATGTTAAAATTCAATTGTTTAAACGTTTTTAGAAAGTTTGAAACTTGAATCTCATCCTTGCTCTTTTGCTTCTCTTTCCTCAACCTTGAAGGATAAGGTATATTGGATGAAGAAGAAGCCTAGGGGAGTAGGATCACTCACAACCACGAGTGGTGGGGAAATGGGGATAGAAGGTGAAGGAGGTGAGGAAAGTTGCTCTTTTTCCTTGTTCATAATCACGGGTAGAGGTGTAGGAAGCTCGGGTTCCGTATAACCTTTTCCACTACGAGTGGTAATTGCTTTCATCTCCCCTCTTGGATTTGCAACAGTGTTACTCGGAAGAGTACCCGAAGAAGAGGGTTGATTACCTTGGATGAGCGAACCGATCATATCACGTATGTTAAGAGCTTGAGTGCTGAAAGAGTCTCTGATGTATGCGCGAATTTCATTGCTTTGTTTTGCCATGTCATTCCTTAGCTCGGCTCGAATATCGCTCCCTTGTTTCGCCATGTCATTCTTCAAGTTGACAAATTGACTATGAAGATTCGTCACCATTTCTCGATTAGTCTTCATGAACGTCTCGACGTCTTGATTTAATACCATCGGTTGATTGAGAGGTGGAGCTTGGTAAGCTGGAGAATTTCCTTGAGGTGGGTATGGGTTTCTTTGGGATTGATATTGATTGTTAGCACGAGGTTGGGATTGGTTGTTTCGATTATAGCTTTGTTGTTGGGTTCGGTTTGGAGGAGGGAAACCGGGTGGAGCAAGATAATTGTTTGAACGATAACTTAGCAAGATACGGTCTCCTTGAGGGCGAGCTTGATAGCCTCCCGTGGGAAAAGTACCGTATGCTGCGTTAACGTTTTCAGAAAAATTGCCTTTGGTCGAAGGACAATCATTATAAGAATGAGGACCACCACATGTGTCACAAGAAATAGCAACGGCTTTAGCTTGTTGAAAGTGGTTTGTGGCCATGGTCATGAAATTCTTGTTCATCTTAGCGAGTTGTCGAGAAATTTCAGTCATCTCAGGATTGGAAGTAGTAGAAGAAACATTGACTCTCGAGTTAGATCTTGAGGATGCGGATGAATCCCAATTCTTGTGGTGAGTAGTCATGTTTTCAATCAACTCTCTACACTCCTCCGGTCTCCTTTTCATAAAAGTACCACCGGCGGCGGCATTGATCGTGTAACGATCACGAAAAGTGAGACCATTATAGAAAGTATCAATGAGAGTGACGGGGAGCATGTTGTGATTTGGACAGCGGTCGATCAAATCATTGTATCGTTCCCAAGCATCGAAGAGCGATTCATCATTGTCTTGCATGAATCCACTAATTTGGTTACGAAGGCTTGTGACCATGGATGGTGGGAAGTAGCGCGACAGAAAACGTTGAGTCATGTCATTCCAAGTATGAATAGAATTCTTTGGGAGACGGTCAAACCATTTTTCGGCATGGTCAGAAAGCGAGTGGGGGAAATATTTGAAGGCGAAGGTCATCCATAGAAACACCGGGGCACTTCATGCTTTGGGTGATGGTAATGAATTTGTCGAGGTGTTTGTTGGCATCATCATCCGGAATTCCGTGAAATGGGTTAGTTTGCACTTGTTGGATAATGTGATGCTTCAACGAAAACTCCTGAGCCGTGACGTGCATCGGCGCAATCGGGCCTCCGCGTCCGTTCATGGTGGGTTGACATAATTCCTCCATTGTTCGTAAATCAGGTAGGGGGACATTGTTGTTGTTGTTGTTGTTGTTATTGTTATTCAAACTGGGTAGAGGTGGGTTATTATTGTTGTTATGAACACCAGCCATATCTAAATCTTTAAGAGTCTCGGGCTCAGAATAGATCGAAGATCTAGTACGCATACACCTGCAGAAGAAAAATATACACAGAGAGAATATCTATATAATCTTTTTGGTGCAAACTTTTTGGAAAAGAATTGTTTTTTCTTATTTTTTAATGTTTTTGTATTTTTGAAGAATTTTATATTTTTTAGGATTTTTGAAAATTTTTGAAGCAAGGAAAATAACGTTCAAAGAACGGATCCCAAAATTCAATGGGTCTCTCACTAGAAACCATTAATCTTATCGAAAAGAGCCGGCAGCGCGCCATTTAATACTCGGCTTTTACCCCTCGTATGAAAGTTCGTAGTCCCGATCTTTTCGAATTGATTACAAGTTAAGAGTGCGACTCAATTGTCTTTAGGTGAACAAGAGAATGGTTTGGTTGATTATCTATTTTAAACTAATAGTAAATAAGTAAGTGTCGTTGAGTAAAGTAGAAGTTTTAAAGATTAAACTAAATGTAACGAGTTAAAATTTAATGCTTGAAAACTTAAAGGCAATATTAGAAAAATACTTGAACACTAAATAAAACTAACACTTAGAAACTTTGTAAAAACAAGAAACTAAAACCATTGGAAAGCAAAATGTAACTCTGATCGGAATATGTGGTCGGAAAGTAAGGCTGATCGGAATGTCCAAAAAAGTCCAGATCGGAATATATTCCGATCTGTTGATCGGAATGTTTACAATTCGCATCGTCGGAATATTAAACAAAGGGTCCAAATCGGAATGTTACAAAAGGGCCACAATCGGAATATTGATGACAAGTACTAATTGGAATGTTTAATAAAACATCCGATCGGAAAGAGCAAAAAATGGTCCTGATCGGAATGTGACAACAAGACCCAATCGGAATGATGCAGAACAAGCCAAATCGGAATATGGCAAACCCTATTCCGATCCAAGGTGATCGGAATATAGGTGCTTTAATCGGAAAACACAAAACCCGTTTCCGATCTGGTGATCGGAAAGAGGGTGTGGGTGCTTGGTCAGAATAAGCCGATCGGAAAGGGGTTTAGACCCTTTCCGATTTAGGTGGAATTCGAAATAAGCAAAAGCAATAAGCTACTTATGATAAGCTATCACCAAAACTAGCACGAATCCAAAGTGAAATAAAGTAAATAAGCACAATCCACAACTTATCCAAACTCAAAATAAGCAAACTTTTAAATTAAACAATTAAAAGATGAACTTTTTAAGAAAACATTTAAAAAGTAAATAAGCTAATCATGTAAATAAGCCAATAAGCACAAGAATCTTAAAGCTTAATCAAATGAAGGCTTATGTAGGAACAAAAAGATTAACTTTTTAAGCACACAACCATTAAGATCAACACGGATTTAATGTGATTCGCACCAAAATCAATCTAAAAATCAAAGAAAGGTAGAATGAGATTAAGGATTAAAAGTTTAACTAGAACTTGATTAATGAAATAAGCAATACACAAATGTTTAGTCTTGAAAGATTAAAAGAAAAGATGAAACTTAGTGAGAGAAAGTTTAGAACTTTCTCTCTCTAAAACTAGAAAGAAAAGTAAAAAATGAAAACTAAAAAACTAAAGACTAACCACCCTCCTAATGTGTATTGGGAGGGTATTTATACGGAAAATGGAAGGAGTGCATGTGTTGCATCTTCTTTCTTTCTTCACGTCTTCTCGACTTGATTTAATTCTTTGTCTTTCTCGATGTCGTCTCGGGATTAATTAAACTCGTCTTAACATTTCTTCATTTATTTAGACTCGAGTTCTTCGACTTCATTAAACTTCCGTCTTTAGACTTGTTCTTCGATAAATCTTCAGAATAGGCCTTGGACTTCCGTTCTTTTTGCACTCTTGATCTTTCGACTTCGTCTTCTCCCGTTTTCTTCTATAAAAGCCCGTGAAAACCCGTGTTTTTCTTCTTTTTTCATCTTTTGGTCCTAAAACACAATAAAAACACAAACCACGCATAATTCCGACTTTTACAACATAAATTACACGTTTTGGTCTTGTTATTATTGGAAATAAGTGGTAAAAGGATAAGTGTTTTCACACTTATTAGCCATATCTTGGACTAAGGGCTTCAAAGCAACAATGAGGGCATCCTTAATTTCTTCAGCAGAAGGAGGATGTGGTCTTGCTTTTATCGTTGAGATTTCGTTGTTGGAAAACACCTTTTCTTCCTTCAGTCTGGCAACCTGTGATTGAAGAATCAACACTTGATTGGTTAATTATTTTTCCTGCTCAGCTCTGGGTGAAAGTGGCAATAGTGTTGCATCAGCAGGTTCTTCATCACTATCATCTAGATTGACTGGAATTCTCTCATTGAACCCAAATTCTTTCTCCAAATCATCTCCAGACATACTGACAACAAAAGTAGGAAAGTGTCCCACCTTGGCTCTAGTGGTGAGATTCACTTCCTTAGGAATCTTTGGAGCATCAGCATGAGCGTGTGGATCAGTTTCAAGCCCTTCACCACCAGGGTTGGTTTGACCTGATGGATCCTGAGAAAGAGCCCCTGATAAATTTAGATCAATGATGATGTTTTTTGTTCCTTCAGTAGAACCCTGTTGTGGGGGAGCTACATCATTAGAAACAGATAGGCCAGGGTCAGCATCAGTTGTTGGATATGTTGACACATCATTCCCTGATGCAGACTCAGAGTGACAAGTGATAGGAATTGGTAATGAAGTATTACTTGTATTCAGAATGAAAGTACTTACCAATGCTGACTCCACACTACTGAGTTGAGGGTGAGCTCCATCTCCACCCTTCTCTCTTAAAGAAGTTGAGATATGGGTTGCTTGATGGGCCTCTTTATGCATATCTCCTCCAGCAGAGACTGAAGGTGATGGCTGGCTGGGGTTCTTGTCCTTGTCCAGGGACTTAGTCTTCTTCAGAGGATGGCCTTGGTAATCATCATCAATCTTCTTTGAGGAAGATTGTGTGAGGGTTTTCCTCTTTCTAGATCCACGTCTAACCTTCTTGGTATTAATTGACGTTTGCTTCTAACGAGGTCCAGATGAAGCTCGAAGCTTTTTGCCTTGTGGATCCCCTTCTCCAGTTGGAGAAGTGTCTTTGGGAGCTTTGTACACTACTGGACCATCTGCTGAGCAGATTTCCAGCATGGGTTGTTTTTAACTAACTTGTAAAAAGTTTTTAAAACCTTTTTTAAAAGTTATAAATCTTTTAGGGTTTCTTTTGAACATTTGGCACAAACTTTCTCGTTAATGTTCTGCAAAAAGGTATGATTTTCTGTTGCTTTGAATAGTGAAACGCCCCATGTGTCAGGGAGTTGTTTACTGTGGATGGAGACGTTTGAAATTTCCTTAATTAACAAATTACACCTTTTTGAAAGAATGTTTGTTTTATTCACAAGAAATTTAATGCCATTAACTCTTTTGAATCACATGATTGATGGGTTTTAAATGCTGTTGCTCAGATATGCTGAAGCTGATGGCAATACTTGTGAGCTTCAGTGCGTCATATGAGGCGACAAAACCCCATATACATTTTCACATAAGTGAACAAGACATATTACATTGCACGCTCCTCTACTCAGTCCTAGCTACTCAGTTGTATTAAAATTTGTTCAGCATTGCTGAAGGAATCTTTTGATGACTGGTGAGTATTTGTTCAGCTTTAGTGAATCAGATAAGGCGACAAAAACATCATATACACAATCACATAGAGTGAAATAGACATATGACATTGCACACTCCTTTACTTAGACAATGCTACTTAACATTAATCAAATTCTTTTATGAAATGTAATAAGTGTTAAAACACTTATCCTTTTGCCACTAAAATCAAGGAAAAACGAGACCTAATCATGTGTTTTATTTCATAAAAATCAGAATTACGCGTGGTTTTGTGTTTTTGTGTTAAAATAGGTACAATTGATCAAAAGGAAAGAAAACACGGGATTTCACGGTCAAATGTTGAAGAAAAGTCCAAAAAGAGACGAAGACAAAGTCAAAGACCAAAAATGTGCAAAAGATCACGGAAACCGGCAAATTCGACACGAGTTTGGAAAGACCAAAAAGCCAAAGATCAAGTCGTTTTAGTCGGGATTTAATTTATCAAATTTATTGGGCCTTGTGGGTCCCACATTCAAGCTAATGGGCTAAAAAGCCCATTAACAATAACATGTTAACTTTTTACCAATGATCCAACAAGGCCCAATATTTTTTTTAAGGACTGATAAACTTTATTTGGGCTTCTAGCTCATGTTGGAGAGTGAGAAATAAAGGCAGATCAAGGCCCAAGAAGTCAAGAAGAAAAAAAAACGAAAGTTTTCACTTGGATTTTGGTCAACATATTGGTCAAGTAAATACAAACTACACACAGATACAATTGATAAACCTTACACACGTTTATATCAAACGTGTATCTACCCACCCCATTTTATTTTCATTAAAAAAAACAAATAAAAGCCCAACCCCCACTCATTTGCAGTAAAACGAATGTCACCCACACACACTTTCTTCTCTCCCCAATATTACGCAGCAACCACCATCTTTTTATCCCCAAAAACCCTAATTTACATATCAAAATTAACCCAATTAATAAGGGGCTTTTACCCTTATTGGGTAATTCATCAATAATGAATTAATTCCCCCAATTTTTCGCAAGCTCCCACCAAAGTGGTCCTCACTTTCCACGCTGGCAATCCGTTCCCCAAATCAATTTCAGCCGTAGATTAAAGAAGAAAAGAGAGAGAAATAAATAAGCGGCCAAGATCGTATACTGTGGGCACCAAGGAGTTTGAAGAAGGTTTTTGGTGGGTTTGCCTATAAAAACCCCCACATCATGTAATAGAGGGGTCCATCTTTTTAAGCTTTTATTAATTTTTCAGTTTTTAATTAAATTAGGAGTATGATTAATTTAGTATTTAATTTTTGCAAATTAGGTTTTTAGATTTAGTCTTGTATTTTTCAATTTCCAGAATTGTAATTTTTATATTAATTAATGAAAAGTAATTTTTTATAATTTTCGTCTCAATTTATTATTTTCAGTCGAATTTAATTGTTATATTGAATCTGTTTTTTTATATTACTATTACTGTGGTGATTGTTCATTCGAGATAAAAAAAAATAAAAAAAAAATACAATAAAGAAACATTATTGTTACGGTTCAATTGGTTCGAGAGGTGTTGTTGCCGATTCATTTTGGTGGTTTGTATGGTGTTCGTTTCGGTTTAAGCTCGCTCAGCGCGATGCTTCTTCTCAAAGGTTTCGCCAAACAGTTTGATCTTCCTTTTAAATTTGAGTTAAGTTTTATGTTTATTTATAGTATTGATAATCTGCTATAGTTTGAATTTAGTTGTTATTCGGTTGAGTTTAGAGTAAGTCTGCTTGTGTTTAGGTTATTTGCTTTTGGGTTATTAGGATCTGTTTAAGTTAGTTTCGGTTTAAGGAGGTGCTTAATTGTTTTAATCTGTTTCATTTAACAGTTTGTTTAAATCTGTTTGTTGCTATATTTTGATTAATATTAGGACTGATAAGTTTTCGGTTGTGATCTGCTTATTTGATATTAGTTTTCGTTATTGAGTTTTTTTTAGCTGTTTGGATCTGCTTGATATTTGTCATCTTTGATACAAGTTGTTAGGTTGTTTAGCTTATTCTAGTTCCTGCTTATTTAGGTATTCAGCTTTTTTTTTTGGTTTATTTGTTTAATCTGTGTTGCCATGCTTTTAGCTTATTAGGTTTCTGTTCAGCTTATTATAAACGTATTGCTTATTCAGTTTTTTTTTGGTAAGTCTGCTCATTTTTGTTATTCTGCCTAAACGTTGGGGTTTACTTATTGTATGTTTGGATTAGCTTATTACTGATTAGTTATTGCCTATCATTTATATTTCGTTTAAAGTTTTTATGCTTATTTGATTAATACTACTAGCTTATAGTATTGTTATCTGCTTGAATTATTGGTCGTTTATTCTACTTTTTGTAGTTTCAGTAGCAGGTAGTTTAGATTTGCTTGTTCATCTGCTTTTAGATAGCTTACTTGATTTAGTAAATTTGCTTATTTGTTCCTTTGTCTTTTATATAGATTTGCTAATTTATTTCCTGTTTCGTGTGTGCTTATTCGCTGCTATAACCTCAGACCCAATTGGTCTGAGGCTTTGTATTTTCCAAAATCTAAGTTCAGCAAAAAGTAAAAAAAAAAATATATTAGCAAATCTGTCTGGGGTGAGATTCGAACCCCAGACCCTTCGTTTAATAACCAACGTCCCACCCAGTGCACTAGATCTCTTTTTGTATTTTATTCCCCTGCATTTCATTTATATAGCATAAAAATAGGGTAGGCAGTTTTTTAATTCAAATTAGTTTTAATCAAGTTAAAGTTTAGTTTAATATTTACTTCAATCAATAAATATAAAAAGAAAAAAAAAATAGTTTATTTAAATTTTATAAATTTAATTGTTTTTAAATATTAGTTTAACTTTTATTTAATACAAATTATTTTTCAAATTAAATAGATTCGTTTTAAAATAGATTAGATTAAAAGTTTTTATTTCATTTAAATAGTTTAAAATTTAGTTTATTAAAGAGTAAATTAGATTTGTTTAATCATTTTAATTAGTTTTATTTAAAAAGGTTTTAGCTTCTTACATTAGATTTTTAAAATAGTTTTTAATTATATAGATTTTAGTTTAAAAACCAAAAATATTATTTACCAAAAACAAAGTAAGTTGAAACGTTAATCGGTAATCAATTCGGGTGAGTCGAGGAACGATAATAGATCTTAAAAGGGCATACAAAATCTCTTTTTTCAAAATGGCGCCGCTGCCGCTTCGCTCGTACGATTGACGATTTTTCGTGAAGACGTTTGGATTTTGGGATCCGTTCTTCTTGAACGTTACGTTTCTTGCAACAAAAATCAAAAATACAAAAAAATCAAAATCATAAAATTACAAAAAAATTAAAAAATCACAAAAGCAATTTCTTTCCTAAGAATTGCACCAAAAAAATTAAAAAATCCAAAAGTAATACTTTTTCCTAAAAGTATTACACCAAAAATATTACGTATTAGTGTTAATTTTTAGTTCGATTTCTTTCGATTTTTCTTGTATATATATATTTTTTCTAAAAAAATACAAAAATATTCTTCTTTATCCTCTATTGTGTTTAATTCTTTTTCTCAACCCCTCTTATTTATAATTCTTCATGGATTTGTCTTGCGTTCGGTGTGGGAGACCATGGCTCGGTTTTCCAATATGTCCATGGTGTACTTGTGCGAAGTGTGGTTCCGATATCGACAATACACAATTTGGATTTTGTCCATTGTGCAATTCTAGAAATTTGTACTTCTCCTCTTACACAAATTTCTCCCCTCCTCCCGTCCTTGGTTTAAAAATGCGTTTTGCGATCCATTGCGCTACAGGTCTCAAAAGCCATTGCGTGATGCGTGATGTGATTGCGAGAGCAATTTAGACGCGATGCGTTTAGTATAAAAAAGTACAAAAATTAGTTAAATACCAACTAAATGCAATAAAGTCACAAAATAAATTATTAGCATATTGAAATTAGGCCTATAGTGACTTGTAAAACAAATAATTCGACAGCAAATCTTGACAAAAAACACTTCGCAAAATAAAAGATACTATTTTTTGTGTTATTGTGTTTGTTTTAGATGTTTTTCTAACAAGTCTTATTTTTAAAAAGCCTTTATAATATGTAGGTCTATTTTAAACGGTTAAAACTTGACAAAAATAGCCTAAGTACTAGATTGCGACAATTGCTACCGTTGCTAGCATTAGACAATTGCGATAAATTGCGGTTTAATGCGAACGCATTTTGGGATGACACTGCATTAGGCACCTTGATGCGAAATTTTGAATGCAACGCATTGATGCGCGCAATTTGCGCAATGATGCGCGCATTTTTAAACCAAGCTCCCGTCTATGACAATCCCTATCCTCAACATGCACCGGGTTTTTCTCAATACCCGTGTTGCAATCATTGTGGGGGCCCTCACGATACTTCTTATTGTCAACCGATGAATTATGAGCCACATCCGTGCTATAATTCCGGTTTTCAAAATTTTGAACCCCCACAAAACTCCGTCGTTCATCAACCTTATTTTACGGATCAAAACACTAGTTTGGATGAAATTTTAGAACGCTTAAAACAACTCAAAATTAGCTTGCATGACGAAAGACAACAATAGCAAGTATCTACTCTTAGTGTTTCTACTCCTCCTCTTGTGCGTTCTTACTATTATGATGATGACGATGAGACTACTATTTCTTGGAGTGATCTTTGTGCTCAATGTCCTAGTGCAATTGTAATCCCTTCTCTCAATATCCCAAATGCATCTAAGGATCTTGATACATCGAGTGAGATTAGCGATTTTGGGCTCGACAAATTCTTTGATGAAGTTTGTGATGTGCCGACTTTTGCTGAGTTTACGGACACGGTCGTTCCGCTAGTCCATGATCACATACTCACAAATCCAAATGCGATAATTGATTCTTCCAATAAGAGTTCTATATGTGGTGAGTATGATGATTTCGTCTTCGAGCCCGAGATTAAGGAAATTATCGACCGAGAGCTAGCTCTTTTACCTCCACTTCTACCTACAAGTGAGGTCGATTTTTCCAATATCGATGCCGAACTTGATGAGTTGGAACGTCTTATTTTTAATAATAATGACGAACCAACTCACATGACCACACATCCAATTCTCGAGGAGTTACCTAATCAACACTCCTCTAATGAGAATTACGTTCACCACATTCGTGAGGATTTAACTTATCAACAAATCCCACAAATGAATGATGGTTTCGTACTTGATCGTGATCTTTTCGAGAGAATTTCTAAAGTCCTCAATGAAGGGAACGACAAACCTTTGTTTGACGAGCCTATCTATGATGAAGAAATCGAAGAGATTCACGTTCATGAGGATGAATGCTTTGACCCGGGAGGTGACATTGACAATTCTTTGATTGATACCTTTACGGCCTTGCCGAATTATGACCATCCATTGTCTTTGGGGGATGACAATTTGTCTCCTTTACCCACCCCACCTCCCGTGGATCACGACCTCACATACTTTTCGTATGTTGAGAGGACCTTTTTACCTTCTATGACTTATCCTCCTGCCTCTCATTTATTATGTTCATCCGGGACCGAGGACAAGATCTTTGATCCCGGTATCACATTCGAGGCTTCCCCATGGACCATTTAATTCGGGGTCGAGTCAGGCTCGTGACTCGGTTAACAAAAACAAGCGCTTCTCGGGAGGCAACCCGATGATCTATCTTTTTATATTTTATCTATTTTCTACAATAAGTGTAGGGGGAGCCGTGTAGGTTGTTTGTTTGTGTGTTGTGTTGTGATTGTGTAGGTACATGTGCTTTGATGATCCACTTTTGGTACTTTTGACGAGACCCGTGTTCCCGTGTTACCCGTGTACCTGGTTCCTTCGATAAGTTTTTGCTATTGTGATTCTATCTTGTAACAAATAAATGTAATCACTTTAGTTGTCCTTTCCTTAGCTCGATTTTAAACAACGTACTCAATGTCCTAAGTGTAGGGGAGTTTATTCTCCCACATGCTTAAACATTGAGGACAATGTTTATATTAAGTGTAGGGGGCTTCTATCGAATTTTAGTGGCCTTTTCCATGAATTTGACCCCATTTTAACCGAAATTTTTTTAAAATTTTCAATGTTTTTCAAATTTTTGATCTATTTTGGCCTTGTAGTATTTTCTTTCCTTTTATTTTTGCATCGTATTAATATTTTCCATTTCAAGAATAAAGTCAAAAATAACAATAAATAAAATGGTTTTAATAAGTTTAGATGTCTTTGATATATTAGGCCCGTCGTGAATATTTTGACTCAACCCGAGTTTAATTATCCAAGTTTACTCTAGCTAGTATCCTTAACCATATGGACCTTAATTGGTTTATTAGGCTAAGCATCCACGAGTATCATTCCTTGAGATTTTAAATTGTGGAGAACGAGAGATGATAGAGTTAATTATAAGTTCGGTATTCTTTCATTAACTTATGTGAGTTAGTTATGATCTTTTTCTCCCATCACTTGTTAATAAATATATTTGCAATAAATAAGGTTGTACGATTTAAAAAGTTACTTAGCTTCTAGCACAAGATCGTTTAAAAGTTGCTCGGTATTAATTAGAGTTCATAGCCAAGGCATAACTTATTGAAACGGGACGCGAAGATTGGCTTATCCAAAAAGGCCCTAACAAGGCATGAGGATACCCGAGTCCAAAAAGGCCCTAACAAGGCATGAGGATTCACTTTTTGCTAAAGATCCTAAGATGATGTGAAGATCATTAATCCAAATCAATATGAAGGATCAAGACACACGACCAGAAGCAATTACTCCCCTAAAGATCATGGAGAAGTCTATCCAAAAAGACCCTAACAAGGTATGAGGATAAATAGATCCAAGTACGAAAAGGAGGCGGATCGTTGTATATC